>JARFXV010001763.1:0-255294 GCA_031761425.1 Cosmopolites sordidus | reverse complement strand
GGTTAACCGTGCCTTTCACGGTGTTAGGTCGAGATTAATCGAACCTGATGGAAAAGGGGATACTGATGCGAATTTATCCGCAAGGGACAAATTCAGTGAAAGTTTATTCTTGAATTAGTGTTCTTGAACTTCTTGGCTGGCGTGTGTTAACCCGTTGATTTGATGTTGAAAGAGTACGAGATAATGGGTACAGCAATACCAACGTCCTAATAGTTCCTTTACAACACACAAATACTCCAGCGGAAATCCTTTTTAATGAATCCCATATCCGAACAAGAAACTAGAAAGATGTTATGGAGTTTGGAAACGCAGGTTTCCTATTCTGCCTAATAGTATGCGTGTGTCAGTGGAACATTCTAAGGCAATAATAGTTGCAACTGCTATTCTGCCCAATCTTGCAATAGATGCATATGAAGAAGAGCCACCAATCGAACACGACATGAGCTGCAAATTGAGCCTCCTATTGTTCAAAATCATGATGTCCGTGAAAACAACAGAATGCGAACATCACTTCAAAACCATTTTTCAAATCTGATATAATTTAATACGGGGTTTAATTATGTTGTGTACTGAAAACAATGTATTGTTTGTTGTACTTTATATTTTAGTATGTAATTTTGTCTCTTTATGCCTGTTTAGCTATGCGGTTATTTTGTTCGCTTAGAACAAATAAACATTTATCTATAAGAACGGTAAATAGGAAAATCAAATAACGATGATGTGGAACTGATACAATTTGCCTATAATTATTAATTACTTTTATTTTATAACAAATCTTTTTCATTTGAGTATACATACAAATCCTATATTGGCACTAAAAAATTCATCTGTTGTACCTCCAACTGCCTTATATTTTCTTCTACAAAAGCTTCAGTGATGAGGCTTGCAGTGTCTTTTGCAACTGGCAAATCTGTATTTACTATAAAAAATATACACAAGACAAAATAATTGAATAATTAAAAACATAAAATAAACCATACCAACATCAGAATAATACAATGCCGTTGCCGCAACACCAATCAACGCCAGCACCCTATATCCAATACCATCTAACTTTATTTCTCTTGTTGGGCCCCCACCTGTTTTGTACATATATTATTTCGGTACTACTACTACTGCTGTTCTGATTGGGAAGTTGATTCTGGGGCCCTTACTTTTGTTCTCTTGTTTCGCGTCAGTCGCAATCGGTGGATTTTTAGTCGCCGTCCTTTGGGCATGGTTAACCGTGCCTTTCATGGTGTTAGGTCGAGATTAATCGAACCTGATGGAAAAGGGGATACTGCTGCGAATTTATCCCGCAAGGGACAAATTCAGTGAAAGTTTATTCTTGAATTAGTGTTCTTGGACTTCTTGGCTGGCGTGTGTTAACCCGTTGATTTGATGTTGAAAGAGTACGAGATAATGGGTACAGCAATACCAACGTCCTAATAGTTCCTTTACAACACACAAATACTCCAGCGGAAATCCTTTTTAATGAATCCCATATCCGAACAAGAAACTAGAAAGATGTAGAAAGATGTTATGGAGTTTGGAAACGCAGGTTTCCTATTCTGCCTAATAGTATGCGTGTGTCAGTGGAACATTCTAAGGCAATAATAGTTGCAACTGCTATTCTGCCCAATCTTGCAATAGATGCATATGAAGAAGAGCCACCAATCGAACACGACATGAGCTGCAAATTGATCCTCCTATTGTTCAAAATCATGAAGTCCGTGAAAACAACAGAATGCGAATATCACTTCAAAACCATTTTTCAAATCTGATATAATTTAATACGGTTTAATTATGTTGTGTACTGAAAACAATGTATTGTTTGTTGTACTTTATATTTTAGTATGTAATTTTGTCTCTTTATGCCTGTTTAGCTATGCAGTTATTTTGTTCGCTTAGAACAAATAAACATTTATCTATAAGAACGGTAAATAGGAAAATCAAATAAATTTATTTATCTAATTATTTTGTTGATAATCGTCAAAATAAAAGAAAAACGGAAGTACATTTTTAACGTTTTATTTCAAGTCTCATGATAATACATCAATTTCTAAAATAAATAAAACCCCTTAATGCTAACTATTTATTTGTTATCTATGATGCTAGCTAATTATGTAATATTCACTTTCTTCTCCTTTAAGTTGAGCATTCAATATTTTCATTTCCAACGGATTTCCAACGGCCAACCCGTATTGGACCAGCGTGGCAGATTACGGTCCATACCTTCAACATGGTATTTCAATATGTTGAAATATGACAGTACAACCTCAAACACGGCCCTCATTCCACGGAGGCCAAGGGGCAACTACCTACGGCAGCGGGAAGACCTGCCCCAAGGCAGAGGGTGCTAAGAATCACCGCGTTAGATCAGGCTGCCATTGGACTTTTGACATTGCAACGTTAAATATACCGACTATGAAAACGGAGGCCCGATTGCAAGAACTGTTAATCGAACTTGACAACATACATTGGGATATTATTGGGCTCAGTGAAACACGAAGAAAGGGTGAAGAGTTAATCAAACTGGAACCAACTGGACACGTACTCTACTATATCTAAACACTGCAGCACCTACATTAGATACCTGCAACACCTACATAGATCAAAGCGTTTCTTCCAAATTGCAGCAAGGACGCGGTGGAAAAATGTATGAATAGTTGGGCAGAAAAAAAGATTGAGTTTATTGATTTTCAAATGACACTTCTGGAGAAATTAGAAAGGAAAGAAAAATCCTTGGAAGAAAAACAATCCGTTGGAAATGAAAATATTGAATGCTCAACTTAAAGGAGAAGAAAGTGAATATTACATAATTAGCTAGCATCATAGATAACAAATAAATAGTTAGCATTAAGGGGTTTTATTTATTTTAGAAATTGATGTATTATCATGAGACTTGAAATAAAACGTTAAAAAATGTACTTCCGTTTTTCTTTTATTTTGACGATTATCAACAAAATAATTAGGTAAATAAATTTATTTTATTTTCCTATTTACCGTTCTTATAGATAAATGTTTATTTGTTCTAAGCGAACAAAATAACCGCATAGCTAAACAGGCATAAAGAGACAAAATTACATACTAAAATATAAAGTACAACAAACAATACATTGTTTTCAGTACACAACATAATTAAACCCCGTATTAAATTATATCAGATTTGAAAAATGGTTTTGAAGTGATGTTCGCATTCTGTTGTTTTCACGGACATCATGATTTTGAACAATAGGAGGCTCAATTTGCAGCTCATGTCGTGTTCGACTGGTGGCTCTTCTTCATATGCATCTATTGCAAGATTGGGCAGAATAGCAGTTGCAACTATTATTGCCTTGGAATGTTCCATTGACACACGCATACCATTAGAGAGAATAGGAAACCTGCGTTTCCAAACTCCATAACATCTTTCTACATCTTTCTAGTTTCTTGTTCGGATATGGGATTCATTAAAAAGGATTTCAGCTGGGTATTTGTGTGCTGTAAAGGAACTACTAGGACGTCGGTATTGCTGTACCCATTATCACCTAAGATTATTGATGTGTGGAATTCATTGTTCTCCAGCCTCCCTTTAATTCTACTGTTGCTGTAGATGGCTTGATCATGAGTTGATCCAGGCCACCATGCAACAATATCCATTGTACGTAGCGTAAAAACGCAATGTCAAAAACAATTTTGTTGCAGATTTTATCGCACGATTACCATCTGTTGAAGATTTAATTTCACCTTCAATAAAACTCAGCAACATTGCACAAGTTCGTTTTTGTAAGCGAAAACGTTTAAAAAATGCATTATATATTCAAAATCGTATAACTATATAATATATTTATGTTTTTTCATACCGATGTTAAAATACTTTTAGCCGTCGAATTGAAACTACGTCTTCAAAATCAGTTTCATCTGTATCAAAAATATTGAAATTTATGGGATCCATATCAATTATTTATTTCACTGTTATAATTTAAAATGCTTCCGCTTCCGCTTTTTCACCCTGGTTTTTTGGGTAAGCCTCTTGGCTCTTGCCCATCTAACAATAAACTGCCCGAAACGGGTCTCGATTTTTTAGGGGATTCTCGGTATCCCTCGAATGTCGAAGTTTCCCTCTTTCTTTTGTGAGGCATGTCCGACAATTAAGAAACGTGTAATCAAATGATCGAGTCAGTAATCAATCAGAGAAACTTTGTGAAGGTTATCTGGGATTGGACCTTGTCTCCATCGGAAAAAGGAGCTTGGTCACGACCAAATGCCGGGCCTACGACCAGCGGTTGTCGAAGTTCCGCCATTCGGATCGGGATCTGGGAGATAGCTATAGCGGTTAGCTGTGTGGAATCTTATGAAAGCCGGAAACTCGAGAAACTCGAGCCCCATAGGCTTTCTGCCACGGAAGTGAGGGGGATTTATTTTGGGATAAGTGCTCCAAGAGAAGTTTGGAGCATTTCGCTCAACTGGGTCTAAATTTGACCCAGTATATGAGCGACGAGTTGCTTCACAAGCCCGGAAATTGGGTCTTGTGGAGCGGGCTTTGGAACCGAGTTCCTTTGGGACCCCCACACCAAAGTTGGTGGGGGTATTAAAGGATGAGGAGTGGGTTGGGTATTTCGGGACGTGGAAGTCCCAAGAGGTCTTCTCCGTAAGGACTTTTCAGCCCTCACAGTGGTGCCTCGACTTGGCCTTGCTTCACAACCTTGGAAGTTCGCCGTGTGTAAACCTCCGCAGTTTCCTCAAGTTGGTGGTGTGTCCCGATCTTTTTTACACTGCCTGGAAGAGTGTTCACCGCCGCACTTGACGCAGGCGGGATCGGCATGACACTTCTTGGCCGAATGCCCGAATTTCTGGCAGCAAAAACACTGCACTACTAGGCCATTCGACCGCTGGATTTCTATCTTGACATCTTGTTCAAGAAAGCTCTTCAGGTTGAAGATTTCCCTATCCTTCTTAGGGACAATCACCTGGACGATAGCAATAGGTCTGCTATCTAGTCCAGCGGTTCGCCACCGCTATACATGAACCGGGTGGAAACCCAGCGAGCGGAGTTCTTTGGTGATGTTGGCGACCGAAATGGTCTCCAACACTCCCCTGAAACAAACGCGAAGATTGCGTTCGTCAGGGGTCATGAAACTGTGATACTTATAATCACCATCATCTAGCAGCCTGGTGGCCGCCCGATAATCTTCTGGGGTTGTAACAACACCCCATCTGACTTCGTGATTGCACTAAAGAGCAAGATTCCGTTTTTTTGCACATCTTCATGACGTGCATATAAACGGTCTTGTCTCTTAAGACAAGGTGGGACTCGAGCGGTCCTCTTTGGCTCAGAAGTTCCAGGCTTCAGAGCCGCTTGACTTGGTGGATCCTCAATTGAAGACTCCGGTTTCTTGAATGTTGGTTTAGGGGACGTGGATTTCGACCACCTGCGCGGCTCCGCGCCTCTTCTTCCTTGACTTTTGGGTAACCTCCTTGACTTTCGGGTAACTTTCAGAAACCCCCGGAATCGGAGGCCGAAGAATGACCTCCGACAATTTGTGCGACGGTCGCGGCGGTCGCGATGTCACTTTCTTCATCGTCCGAGTCGAGCGGTTCAACCGTCGCGACGGGCTCTTCCATCGCGACCGGCTCTTCACTTTTTCTTTTTTCCACAGCCGGCGATGCTTTGATAAAAGCATCGTCGGACTTCTTGTCCAGTCTCTTCTTGAGCCGGTGATTTTCTTCGACTATACGCGCCAAATCGTCGATGAGCTCGATGAGCTTCTTACGAAGCCCGTCGTTCTCCTCGGCCGCCAACGCGTTCATCTCGACGGCATATCTTAACTGACCCTCTAGGTCAGTGATATGCTTATCTTTATCCGATACTTCGCGTCGGAGTGCTTTCGAGGCCTCCTCCGTGATGGTGAACCCCTTTGGGTTCGCCATCACCACGTATTCGACCGCACGAACTTTTATGCGAACGAACTTTTATGCGAACAAACTTTTATGCGCACGAACTTATGACCGCCACGTGTTCAGGAGCGCGATAAAGAGGTGTTACCTCTTCCAAGTCTCGAGCCGAACTTTTTAATTTAAAATACATAAAACTGTCGAATATAAAGAAAAGACAGGTTATGTTTATTAAAACTGACAACTGAAGCTGTCCAATAGAAAGAATGAATAACTATATTGGGAGTATATCCACCCATATTCAAGGGGCTAACTTATATCTGTCGATTTCTACCGAGAATAGCTTTGTTCGGTGATTGTAGAAGGGACGTTTCAGACTTTATTCCAAGTATAGCTTATACCAGGTATATATTTGCATTGTAGAACCAGCCCTAAGACGCCCAGAAATGAGCCTTCGGAATTTTGTTGAGGTTCCCCGTAAATAAGAATAATATCCTGATATTCGAATACAGAATATATTTTTGGTTATAAATCGAACTTGAATACACGCATTGAAACAATGAAATAATGTTTGTCGCTATTTTAAAATAACAATCTTTTCCGTGGCGATGTCGCCACATATATAAATCTTCTATAGCAAATTTTTTTATTTCAGAATTAATTTTAATTTCTTTTTCTAAATATATAATATTATTATAAATTGTAAGAAATATACCGGTGCTTGTAGGTTGAACTTTTACAGAATTGTCTTAATGGTTAAGGATGATGCAAATTTGATCTTAACTAAAAGAAAAATACATATTTTTGTAAAATATCTTCTAAATTCTCCCAAGTTTACGAGGGCAGTCTGAAAAGTTTTCAGCCTCCATATGAGGATGGTGTTATTAGCACTCTGTGACCCAAAGTTGCAACCATACTTTCTAGAAACCAGTTCGCCAAATTAATTGTGATTATCAACGTAACAAGAATTGAAACCAATTGCAAGGGGATGGTTTTGTACACTAGCGGAAAATATGTGGACCAGTGGCGAGGGTGTTAGTATCGAACCTCTCCAATAGTTATCTTTAACACTAGAATCATCAAACAGGCCCTATAAGTGACTCTGAACAAAAATATCCTATTTGAAAATATCCTGCAACGTTATCCAGAATGCTTTGCAGAGAATATGAACGAGTTTGGTTGCGTAGAGTCAGCATCCATTGAGATACGTTTGAAAGATAGTAAATCATTTACTTATTGCCGATACCGAATGCCTTATATTGAACAACTTATCGTAAAGACCATGATTGACGTCATTGTTGCTAAAAATTGAAGTTATTAGAGAGTCGAACTTATCGCATTCCTCGCCAGTTCTGCTTCTTAAAAAGGAAAAATGGTGAAGAGCGTATGTGCATTGACTACCGTAAGTTAAATACGAAAGCAGTAAAAGAACGATACCGACTTCATCGTATGGACGATCAGTTAGACCATTTAGCAAATTCGTTATCAATCTAGATTTGAGAAAAGGGTCCCATCAGATATCGATGGCCGAACATGCAAAACAAATATACGACCTTTATCACACTTCAGGGCTATACAACATACAACTGTTCTAAATTCACTAAGAGATATTGCTGTCATATTTTTAGACGATGTACTAATACAAACTAAAACGATAGTGGATGGATTGCAACATCTGAAGAAAAGAATTCTTGCAATTATTTATTCTTGCAACTATTCTTGCAATATTCTTGCAATTATTCCAAAAAAAAACAGTACCTTTCTACTAATTTTGGTAACATATTTAAGTCATGATATCACATTTAGAACCATGAGGCCAAGTACTTATAAAGCGTAAACTATAAGTGATCTCTCAACTACCAAGACAGTTCATAACATATGTCAATTTATTGGACTACCTATGTACTTTAGACACTATGTGCCATGAAATATTATGCCATTATATCCAAATCCCTTATCAGATTTACTAGGAAAGATGTGGCATGGCAATGGTCAGAAACTGAACAAAAATCATTCGACGAGCTCAAAAGGGGATTGACCTACAAACCCATTCATGCACTATATAATCATACCGCCATTACTGAGGTTCATACGGAGGCTAGCTCGTATGGTATTGCTGGAATACTCCTTCAACAGCAAGAAAATAACAGGCTACACCCAGTAATGTATTATAGCCAGCAAACATTCAAAGTGGAGATTAAATGCCGTTCCTATGAACTTGAAGCTTTGGCCGTGGTCGAAACGTTGAAGAAGTTCCGGGTGTACATAATCGGAATGGAATTTGTAGTAGTGATGACTATGATGTACTTAAAGTGATTAGCACAAAGAAATATATAATAACAAATCTCGAGTGCCGAAGTAGTGGCTACAGTTACAAGAATTTATTTTCAAGGTTCAATACAGACCGGGAAACCACCTTAAACATATAGATGCCCTTGGTAGAAATCCTTGTAAGACTGAAATGGCGTCTGAGGAAATGTCTATATTGGAAAAAGACCCGCAAGAGATACTATCGATTGAGAGAGCAGATTTGGTTGAATCTGCTCAACTTACCGACGATAAGATTAAGCACTTAAAAGAGATTCTCGGTAAGCCTTCAGAATCCGATTATGAAAAGGATATATACACAAATTTCCCTCCTCGGGATAACAGAGTTTACAGAATTACGGCGAGAGGTCACTTTGGATTGTGCCACGCGGAATGCGTCATCCAATTACACATGACGAGTTTGGTTATTTCTCTACGGTCAAGACACTGTATCACTTTTGCGAAAATTGTTGGTTCCTTAGAATGGGAAAATATGTAGAGCAGTATATTTCATACTGCATTCAATGTATTTTTAATAAAAAAATAAAGCTGGGAAGAAAGAAGGCTTTTTACATCCAATACTAACTACAGACCCTATGGGCATATTTCATATTGATCATCTGGGACCTTTTCCATAAGTAAGAGGAAAAATAGGTATTTTATTGTGGGCATTGATTCGTTCACTAAATTCTCATTCTTAAGAGCAGTAAGGACTACAAGACTAAATATGTAATAGAATTCCTGCGCGATATTTTTTGCGTCGTACGGAATTCCCAAGTCGTTAATAACAGACCAAGGCAGCTGTTTTACCTCCAAGTATTTGGAAGGTTTTTGCTTACCAAACAAATTAAAGCGTGTGCTCAACGCTGTTGCAACACCCTAAGCAAATGGTCAAGTCGAGCAACTTAACCGAACTATTCTCAGTGCGCTATTAAAAACCACTCTCAGGAAGATTTATGGGATGAGAAAGTTCACCATATTCAGTTTGCCATTAATAACGTTCCAAATCAGAGTACGGGAGAAACATCCAGCAAGCTACTTCTTGGATACTCCCCACGCGGAGGAAGCGATACCCCTTTACGAGATGATGTGGCTAAAATTTCTAATATTGTTGATGACCTTGTGACTATGAGAAAAGAAGCGTCACAAAAATTAACAATCGCTAAAGACAAACAAAAGTTTTATTTTGACAAGAAAAGGAAACCATTAAAGAAATATAAGGTGGATGACCTAGTAGTGATCGAAAAGAACCTATCGGGCGAATCCGGATAAGGTAGGAAATTGTTACCACCCTTCAGTGGGCCATTTTTGGTAAAAGCCACACTACCCAATGATCGGTACTCTGTTTAAGAAATGATGGGCTCGCGAGGAACCATGAGGAACACCAAGTATGACAGACCCGGGGGAGTTTCGGACGAAACTGATGCCGAAAGCGGTTCAGATGATGTAGAATTGTCCGATGATGAGAGACAATAAAAGATACTACTCACCTCGAGGCGAGGTGAATTCAGGATCGCCGAATGTAAGAAATATTTTTGTTTAGTATATATTTTTAAGATATCGGTTTCATCTCAAATAAAACGATAGGCCTGTCGTTTGTTTAGAAGGTCTTTTAGCATACACATGTAAGAAATATGTTTGCTTAATTTACATGTTCCGGTCCCTTGTCCCATTTTAGACAAAGCGATAGTTTTATCGCCTTTTTCTTTGGTAAAGATGGTTTTATCACATTGGACCAGGAGCCGACTGCATTTCATTGTTCGCTAAAATTGACACTGGGTTGTGTTGTGTTTATACTCAATATAAGTTCGCTTATTGTATCTAAAAGCTTGGATAATACTTAAGGGTAGTTAACCGCCAGATGTTTGATAATGGTGGGGCATCATTAGAGATGGCTTCATCTTCAGTATTTGAAACCAACATTTTCATTTATACTGTGAACGAGTGAAGCATTGTGTCGTTCCTGAATAATTCCAGGGGTGAGTGTATTACTGAACACTTTGTCATCTATTAACTTTTATTAGTAGTGAGTGTATCACTGAACACTTTGTTAATCTATTATCTCTATTGTTTCTATTCAATGTTTTCATTAATATTAAATAATTACTATACAAGTGAGTGTATCACTGAACAGTTTGTTATCTATTAACTTTTATTAGCTGTGTATCACTACACATTCTATCAATTTATATTAGTTTTGAAATGTATCTAAAGCTCTATTATTTTTATTTAATGTTTTCATTAATATTAAAAGATTACTATATAAGTGAATTTTTCACTGAACACTTTGTCTTCTATTGATTTTGGCATTTTTGATAAGTATTTGAAGATTACTTTTGTTCCTCTTTCTCACAGAATGATGTTCTGATTATTATCAAATATTCAAGTATAATTAAATTAAATCTGTTGGTGTTCATTTAATATAATATTTGAAACAATGGTTCTTGATTAATGTTTTAATCAATATTCAATGATTTCTATTTAAGTGAATATCCAAACTTTGAGTACTAGCATCAGCATATTCATATGATTTAAAATTTAATTGAGAGAGATATCCATGGCATTGTCGCGCGCTCTCCCTTCAATACCATGAAGTGGGTAAATGCTGTTTTGCTTTTCTAGTATCTGGAGCAGGTACATCGCGCGGTCTCCCTTTGTACTCATTGCACAACTCAGTACTAGAGGTTACACCGTAGGGTGTAGTTGGATAGTCCATTATGTTTTGTTTAGCTCTTTGGGTGGGTATCTCGCGCGCTCTCCCTTGATACCCCGTTCATACCCTTAGCTGGCACTGTTGCGCGTTCTCCCCTCAGTGTCAGGAACAGTACCAGAATGATAATTTTATTATTAAATGATAAAATTATCATTGTTGAAAATATATGATCTGTTATTTAATAAATATTGAGAGATTTCCATGGTATTGTCGCGCGCTCTCCCTTCAATACCATGAAGTGGGTAAATGCTGTTTAGCTTTTGTGGTATCTGGAGCGGGTACATCGCGCGCTCTCCCTTTGTACCCATTGCACAACTCAGTACCAGAGGTTACACCGTAGGGTGTGGTTGGATATCCATTATGTTTTGGTTAGCTCTTTAGGTGGGTATCTCGCGCGCTCTCCCTTGATACCCCGATCATACCCGAAGCTGGCACTGTTGCGCGCCATCCCCTCAGTGTCAGGAACAGTACCCAGTTTGAGATTTGATTATTGGTCGATAATATGATCATTGTAGAAGTTATGCAGAACATCTCTATTTGAATATATGTTGATTGCTATCATGCATTATAACTGAGATTATAATAAGTATCTCTTGTTACTAGTGTGAACTGTCTAGTAATAAAATATGATCTGTATCGATCTGATAAATCTAAAGTAACAGATAGTAAATAGAGAATAGTTTGATGGATTCGGAGTGTTCAGGGTTACTTTTATTTCCAGGTAGTTAAATCTGCAATGGTTGAAAGCCACCACCATGCTGCTCAAACTCATGTACCCAACTAGCCGCCCAGTTAGAGCAATTCTAGTTAAGCCATCCCAGTTAATATTAGGGAGATATGTATATATATTTCTATATATATATATATATATATATATATATATATATATATATATATATATATATATATATATCTATATATATATATGTTTATTTAAAAAAAAATCCTTTCATTCCTTTTGGTCGTATCGTTACAAAATGTCAATCCATTTATCTAATATTTCTTTAATATAAATAAATCTATATATTTATTATTTAATATAAAATTAATTAATTAGCTATGAAAGAAACTTTAATTATATGATAGTATGCATTATATATACAAATTATATTCTGGATTCACCGTCTAGAACCACAATATAATCTATATATACATTATATTTTTTTAATATATTTTTTATTATTTTATTATAATAATAATTTAATATATTATTAGTTATAATTATATATTTATTATTTTTTACCATTACCTCAGAAGGAGTTCAGAGGTTATGGTTAATAAACAAAAATTTTTTTAACACAGTTTGTTAGTATATTTGTAGTTAATTCGTTAAATAATAAGCAATTAATATTAGCCAAATGTGCTTTTTTACTTATATGTATCTAAAATATCAATTCTTAGCAACGCTTTACGATTGCTGAAAACACTAATTTATTCTCCTTACAATTTGCGAACAAAATGGTTAAATAATAATAACTTATGTTACCAAATATATTTTGAAACTCATTCAAATGATCGTTGAAGAATCGTTCATTAAATATACGACATATATACATATATATATATATAAATATATATATATATATATATATATATATATATATATATATATATATATATATATATATATATATATATATATATATATATATATCTGTGTGTGTGTGTGTGTGTGTGTGTTTCTAAATCATTCCGGTGAACAGTCACGACGTTTTTTCAGTCGAAGCTGACAACACTTGAAAATGTCAAATGCGATTTTGGCGAAACGTCGTAACTCTTTACAGAATCAACGGATCGACATCCGGAATGATGTAGAAACATTATCTACCATCCGTGAAAATATCAACATTTTTATATATATATATATATATATATATATATATATATATATATATATATATATATATATATATATATATATATATATATAAGCACATTTGGTTAATATTAATTGCTTATTATTTAACGAATAAACTACAAATATACTAACAAACTGTGTTAAAAAAAATTTTGTTTATTAACCATTACCTCTGAACTCCTGCTGAGGTAATGGTAAAAAATAATAAATATATAATTATAACTAATAATATATTAAATTATTATTATAATAAAATAATAAAAAATACATTAAAAAAATATAATGTATATATAGATTATATTGCGGTTCTAGACGGTGAATCCATAATATAATTTGTATATATAAGGCATACTATCTATAATTAAAATTTCTTTCATAGCTAATTAATTAATTTTATATTAAATAATAAATATATAGATTCATTATATATTAAAGAAATAAGAGTCGATAGTTGGCGTTCAGAGAGTACGGACGTGTTTCGTGAGCTCTCTTTAAGCCTATTACAGGTAGAAGGGGTAATAGTGGCGTGATACTGACGTCACAAAAAACCGTTAAAAACCGTTAAAGACCGTTGCTTTCGGGCGGTGGCTTTGCGGTTTCTTTGGGTTTTTGCGGTGTTTTAAGGGCTTTTTCGTGTGAAAATCGTGAAAAGCGAACAATGGAAAGTTCCATCGAGATTATCGAGTGTGAATACGCGCGGTCGGAGGACTCTCTGAGCCCCGGCATAGACCTTCCGCAGGCGTTTAATAAAGCTAGAAGACTGAATAAGGAGTACGAGGCGGAGATCGCTCGGCTCAGAGATGAGCGGAGCGCATCTAGGGCCCGTAACGAAGATTTTGATGCCAGATTAGTAGCCTCGGAGGCGAATGTAGCGGCTTTAAAGGGGGCCTTTGATCAACTCCGAAGTGAGTTGAAAGAAGGGCGACCCCAGGCCGCTGCTGAAGAGGAAGAAGTTCACTCCAACGAAGAGACTGCATCTGCAATGGAGGTGCAGTCTTCCAAGATTAACGCAAAAAGGATGGGCAGGAAGATGCCCCTCGCGAATTCAGGTAAGCCGGCTCCCGTCCAAGTGACGGGGCCAACTAACGGAGGCCATTCTTCGGCCTCCGAATCCGAGGATTTTACGGTTGTGTCTAAACGCAAGCGTAAATAAACCCCGCCGCCCAATGACGATGAGAACTATCCAGTTCTATCTGAAAATTAGCTAGTGGGTTCAAAGTCTCAGGGAGCCTCGACATCTTCCGTCCAGGCTCCCCCTAAGCCACAAGCTCCAAAAGCCAGCCAGAACTCGGAACCTTCCGCCGGTTCTGGCCCTGGTAATATCGACTGGTAATATCTGGCTGGTAATATCGACTTTGGGCACACCTCCACCAAACCCCAAAGTATAATGTTTTTCCCAAAAACAACAGACGCTTATCGAGCAATGACAAGTTGTTCGATGAGCGCAAGTACCCTTATAACACGCTCCTCGGTCCTGAGGAGCGAAATATGAGGGTGCTAATCCTCGGTATTGCCGAAACAATACCGGAAAAAGACATTAAAGACGAGTTAATCGGCGCGGGCTTTCACGTCACCCGCGTCGAGCGATGGCGAAAGGCTAATGTACCTATCGCCGTCGTCTCGATTACCCTCCCTAATCAGAAAAACATATTTTCAATCTAAAATACCTCTTGCATCAAACTATTAAGCTTGAAGCACAAAAATCAAGTGGCGAAGTTGGGCAGTGTTACAACTGCCAACTTTTTGGCCCAGCTCGCCCAATTAGAGGTGCTGCGAAGGCTTCTTCCCCGCAGCACCCCTCTAAGGCTGTTCCAAAAGCCAAAACCCCCAAACCCGCAAAGACTCCCCTTTAATATCGAGCAGGCCCAAGTTGACTCACAAGCTGTTTTCTCACAGCTCGTGAGTCACATGGCCTTGCAAATGTTTGGTTTTCTTCAAAACCAGTTTCTAAGTTCACCTCCAAAAAATTTTAATGGCAAACCAGTAAACCGGTTGCCTTAAAAATAATCTCCTGGAATGCTAATTCGGTGCGGGACAAGAAGGAGGAACTTGTCTACGCACTGACTGAGCATAATATTGATGTCGCCTTAATTCAGGAGACTTTCTTAAAACCGTCCGATAGATTCAGCGTCTCGAATTACAAAGTATATCGGGACGACAGAATCGGCGGCCGAGGTGGTGGCACGCTGATTCTTGTTAAAAGTAACCTCCGGCATTATAAAATTCCTACTCCAGACCTTGCCAGTCTGGAAGCAACCTCCATAACTGTCGAGCTCGCAGACCGACCTCTAATCCTCCATTCCGCGTATCAGTGTACCCCGAGCTTCTGCCACGTCGGTCTTGCATGAGCTCGACTCAGACCACCTCCCTGTTCTCTTTGAACTGGGGGACGTCCGAATCCTGGATTTCGTGACGGACTGGAGGGTTTTCCAAGCCACACTTCGTCCCAAAAGTCCAATCCCCGGGATTGCTGACCCGGAGCAGCTCGATCTTGCTGTCGAGAAACTGACAGCGGATATCCAAAGGGCTTTCAGCCTAGCCACAAAGCCTCGGCTGTCAAATCAGCAACGGCTGACTTCCGATCTCCCGTCGGACCTGAAAAATCTTCTCCGGGCGAAAAATCGCCTGGTGAAGAAGGCCAGGTCTTCTCGAAATCTCGAGGATAAACGACTGGCAAATCGGGCTGTCAGAGAAGCCAAAGAGGAGATGTTGAAATACAGAAATGAGAAGTGGGACAACCTGCTTCTCTCTGAAAACACATCGAATCTGAAGCAGATCTGGCGCCTGACAAGATCGTTGACGGGGAAGTTCCGCAAGGAGCTTCCTCCGTTGAAGTCGGTTGATGGCTATTTTGCCGTCTCCGACTCGGAGAAAGCCGAGCTGCTGGTGGAGTCTTTTAGACTCCAAATGACGAGTCCGAGGCGCAGGAAAGAGAGCAGGCCGTCTCCGATGCATTCGCTCGGATGACGAACAAACCTGACTTCTCCTTCCTGCAGGAACACCTCGTTTCTCCTAAGTCAGTTATGGCTATTATAAGTAGCTTTGCTCCCAGAAAAGCTCCCTGATGCGATGGCATCACTGTATGCTAGCTCCGGAAACTGCAAAGTAAGCAAATCGCAGAAATCACGAATATCGTGAATTCCATTCTGCGATTGCAATACTTTCCCAAAGCATGGAAACACGCAAAAATTGTCGTGATTCCCAAGAGGCGAGATGCAAATCTCGCTTCTGATTTCAGGCCCATCAGCCTTCTAAATACCCTCTCTAAAATAGCCGAAAAAGCCATTTTATCCGCAATAAATGACTTTACCGACAGCAACGGTATCTTACCGAATGAGCAGTTTGGGTTCAGGCGGGGACATTCGTCCATGCAACAGTCAGCCAGATTAACTGGCAATATACGTCAGGCTTTCCGATCAGGCATGCGTCTCGGCGCTGTCTTTTTGGACCTTTCCAAAGCCTTTGATAAAGTGTGGCACGAGGGGCTTATTTTTAAGCTCCTCGATTTAGGTTTTCCCGGGGACCTAACCACACTTATAAAATTCTTTTTAGAAGGTAGATCCTTCCAAGTTAAAGTCAAATCCACCCTCTCGACTAGCAAATCCATCGGTTCGGGAGTCCCGCAGGGCTCTCCTCTTTCTCCGGCCTTGTTTAACATCTACTTGGCCGAATTTCCTAAATCACGCGACGTCGGTGTGTCATTCTTTGCGGATGACACCACGTTCTTCGCGACGTCAGTAATTCACCGGCTTCACGTCGGTAATTCACCGGCGCCTGCAACGGCAGCTTGAAGTTGCCATTGCCTGGCTTAAATTCTGGCACCTGCAGGTTAATCCTAAAAAGACCCAGGCGATAATATTCTCCAGAAATCGCTTTCCTCGCGAAGCCAGTTTGCTGGTAGACAAAGTGCCATACCATGGTTGCAAAAAGCAACTTATCTAGGTCTACATTTTGACCGCTCGCTTCAATGGTCTAGTCAAATCCAGCATACGATCAGCAAGGGGTACGGAATCCTCAAACTTCTGTACCCCTTGATTTGTCGTTCGAGTAAACTATCTCCGATAGTTATAACCCAAATTTACGTAACAATAATAAGATCCGTGTATTTATACGGTCTTACGATTTATTTTCGTTTTCTAACGCCGACGGCGGCTAAAAAACTTCAAACGTTTCAGAACAAAACCTTGCGTATTGCACTAAACGCGCCGTAGTACGTTCGAAATACCTACATTATGAAAGAGACCGGTGTACCCCTGGTCTCTAAATTCCATTCCCAAATTTACGCCAAGTTTTGCCTACAGGCAAGCTTGAGCGAAAACCCGCTAGTCGTGTCTATACCGGACAACCTACCAGGATTTCCCGGGTAAAGCTAGCCAATTGCCCCAATTTGCCTTACGGGCTGGGAGCAGAAAGGAATCGAAATTTTGATTCCCGGCTCGCGTAAGGCCGCTTCGACAACAGTCCCTAATCGTGGCCAGGCGGTCTGAGAGATCGTCTCCGATCGATCGGACCGCCAATGGCAAAAAACTCGTCATATTTCTGATGGGGAAAAAGTAAAATTTAATTTTCTTTTTCTTTCATATTAATATCAGAAGTTCGGCAGGATCTTCTTATAGACTATCCTTTCTTATCTTTCTTATCTATGCCACTTGCTAGGCAAACCCGGGTCAGATAGAGACCCTAAAAATTAGTGCCCATATAGGGTAAAGTTGACTAGAAACGGGCAAGAGCCTTGAGGGCTAACCCAACAACCTGGCTAAATAAGTCGAAGTCGAAGTTAAAGAAATATTAGATGAATTGATTGACATTTATAATAATATTATATATTTGGAAAAAGAAATAAAAATTAATTCTGAAATAAAAAATCTGTTATAGAAATTTATGTGGCGACATCGCAACGGAAAATATTGTTATTTTAAAATAGCGACAAACATTATTTCATTGTTTCAATGCGTGTATTCAAGTTCGATTTATAACCAAAAATATATTCTGTACTCGAATATCAGGATATTATTTTTATTAACGGGGAACCTCAACAAAATTCCGAAGGCTCATTTCTGGGCGTCCTAGGGCTGCCTTCGACTTCGACTTATTTAGCCAGGTTTTTGGGTTAGCCCTCAAGGCTCTTGCCCGTTTCTAGTCAACTTTACCCTATATGGGCACTAATTTTTTTTAGGGTCTCTGTCTGACCCGGGTTTGCCTAGCAAGTGGCATAGATAAGAAAGATAAGAAAGGATAGTCTATAAGAAGATCCTGGCAAACTTCTGAGGTTAATATGAAAGAAAAAGAAAATGAAATTTTGCTTTTTCCCCATCAAAAATATGACGGGTTTTTGCCATTGGCGGTCCGATCGATCGGAGATGATCTCTCAGACCGCCTGGCCACGGTTAGGGACTGTTGTCGAAGCGGTCTTACGCGAGCCGGGAATCGAAAATTCGATTCCTTTCTGCTCGCAGCCCGTAAGGCAAATTGGGGCAATTGGCTAGCTTTACCCGGGAAATCCGGGTAGGTTGTCCGGTATAGACAGGACTAGCGGGTTTTCGCTCAAGCTTGCCTGTAGGCAAAACTTGGCGTAAATTTGGGAATGGAATTTAGAGACCGGGGGTACACCGGTCAAGGTTTCGCAAGGTTTTGTTCTGAAACGTTTGAAGTTTTTTAGCCGCCGTCGGTGTTAGAAAACGAAAATAAATCGTAAGACCGTATAAATACACGAATCTTATCATTGTTACGTAAATTTGGGTTTTAACTATCGGAGATAGTTTACTCCAACGACAAATCAAGGGGTACAGAAGTTTGAGGATTCCGTACCCCTTGCTAATCGTGTGCTGGATCTGACTAGACCATTGAAGCGAGCGGTCAAAATGTAGACCTAGATAGGTTGCTTTTTGCAACCATGGTATAGGCACTTTGTCTACAAGCAAACTGGCTTCGCGAGGAAAGCGATTTCTGGAGAAAATTATCGCCTGGGTCTTTTTAGGATTGACCTGCAGGCGCCAGAATTTACGCCAGGCAACGGCAACTTCAAGCTGCCGTTGCAGGCGTCGGTGAATTACCGACGTGAAGCGCGACGTCGCGAAGAACGCGGTGTCATCCGCAAAGAATGACACACCGACGTCGCGTGATTTAGGAAATTCGGCCAAGTAGATGTTGAACAAGGCCGGAGAAAGAGGAGAGCCCTGCGGGACTCCCGACTCGATGGATTTGCCAGTCGAGAGGGTTGATTTGACTTTAACTTGGAAGGATCTACCTTCCAAAAAGGATTTTATAAGTGTGGTTAGGTCCCCGGGAAAACCTAAATCGAGGAGCTTAAAAATAAGCCCCTCGTGCCACACTTTATCAAAGGCTTTGGATAGGTCCAAAAAGACAGCGCCGAAACGCATGCCTGATCGGAAAGCCTGATGTATATTGCCAGTTAATCTGGCTGCCTGTTGCAGGGACGAATGTCCCCGCCTGAACCCAAACTGCTCGTTCGGTAAAATACCGTTGCTGTCGGTAAAGTCATTTATTGCGGATAAAATGGCTTTTTCGGCTATTTTAGAGAGGGTATTTAGAAGGCTGATAGGCTTGTAATCAGAAGCGACATTTGCATCTCGCTTCTTGGGAATCACGACAATATTTGGGTGCTTCCATGCTTTGGGAAAGTATTGCAATCGCAGAATGGAATTCACGATATTCGTGATTTCTGCGATTTGCTTACTTTGCAGCTTCCGGAGCTGGCATACAGTGATGCCATCGCATCCGGGAGCTTTTCTGGGGGTAAAACTACGAATAATAGCTATAACTGACTTAGGAGAAACGAGGTGTTCCTGCAGGAAAGAGAAGTCAGGCTTATTCGTCGTCCGAGCGAATGCATCGGAGACGGCCTGCTCTCTCTCCTGCGCCTCGATCAGCCTCGGACTTGTCATTTGGAGTCTGAAAGACTCCGCCAGCAGCTTGGCTTTCTCCAAGTCGGAGACGCCAAAATAGCCATCATCCGACTTCAACGTCAACGATCTTGTCAGGCGCCAGATCTGCTTCAGATTCGATGTGTCTACAGAAAGAAGCAGGTTGTCCCACTTCTCATTTCTGTATTCCAGCATCTCCTCTTTGGCTTCTCTGACAGCCCGATTTGCCCGTCGTTTGTCCTCGAGATTTCGAGAAGACCTGGCCTTCTTCACCAGGCGATTCTTCGCTCGGAGAAGATTTTTCAGGTCCGACGGGAGATCGGAAGTCAGCCGCTGCTGATTTGACAGCCGAGGCTTCGTGGCCAGGCTGAAAGCCCTTTGGATATCCTCTGTCAGTTTCCCGACAGCAAGATCGAGCTGCTCCGGGTCAGCAATCCCGGGGATTGGACCTGTGGAACGAGGTGTGGCTTGGAAAACCCTCCAGTCCGTCACGAAATGTGACGGCTTGAACGGCGCATCCAGGAGTCGGACGTCCCCCAGTTCAAAGAGAACAGGGAGGTGGTCTGAGTCGAGCTCATGCAAGACCGACGTGGCAGAAGCTCTAGGTACACCCTTCGTTATGAAGAGGTCGATTACCGATCCGGCGAACCCCGGATGATGATAATGGGTGGGTTCGTCGGGATAATCGACGATGCAACCAAGCGAGTCACACAGCCTTCTGAGGGCCGCGCCACGATAATTTGTGTCGCGGCATCTTCAGAATACGCTGTGTGCGTTGAAGTCGCCACCACATATAGTGGCGGCGTTGCTTCGCAAAATGGCAGCGTAATCAGCTCTAATCTGTGGACCAGACAAGCGCTGATACGCGGAATGGAGGATTAGAGGTCGGTCTGCGAGCTCGACAATTATGGAGGTTGCTTCCAGACTGGCAAGGTCTGGAGTAGGAATTTTGTAATGCCGGAGGTTACTTTTAACAAGAACCAGCGTGCCGCCCCCTCGGCCGCCGATTCTGTCGTCCCGATATACTTTGTAATTCGGGACGCTGAATCTAACGGAGGGTTTTAAGAAAGTCTCCTGAATTAAGGCGACATCAACATTATGCTCAGTCAGTGCGTGATTATTTTTAGGGTTTATTGGCCATTCAAATTTTTTGGAGGTGAACTTAGAAACTGGTTTTGAAGACAACCAACCATTTGCAAGGCCATGTGACTCATTAGCTGCGAGAAAACAGCCTGTGAGTCAACTTGGGCCTGCTCGATATTAAAAGTGGCATTGTTTTGACCACGCTGAGACCCCCAGACGAAGGTGGATGTGGGAGTCTTTGCGGGTTTGGGGGTTTTGGCTTTTGGAACAGCCTTAGAGGGGTGCTGCGAGGAAGAAGCCTTCGCAGCACCTCTAATTGGGCGAGCTGGGCACTTCTTGAAACTAGCGGTGTGAGAACCACCACAGTTACAACAAGTGGCCGGAGATTTGGGGTCTTTTTTGCAGTCTTTTGCTGCATAACCCTCGCCACATTTTACACATTTAGGGGGGGCTATGCACTTACGTGCAGTGTGGCCAAAAAGTTGGCAGTTATAACACTGTCCAACTTCGCCGCTTGATTTTTGTGCTTCAAGCTTAATAGTTTGATGCAAGAGATATTTTAAATTGAAAATATGTTTTTCTGATTTAGGGAGGGTAATTGAGACGACAGCAATAGGTTTTTTATCCTTATGCCATCGCTCGGCGCGGGTAACATGAAAACCCGCGCCGATTAACTCGGCTTTAATGTCTTTTTCCGGTATTGTTTCGGCAATACCGCGGATTAGCACCCTCATATTTCGCTCCTCAGGACTGAGGAGCGTGTTATAAGGGTACTTGCGCTCGTCGAACAATTTGGTCATTGCTCGATAAGCGTCTGTTGTTTTTGGGAAAAACATTATACTTTGGGGTTTGGTGGTGGTGTGCCCAAAGTCGATATTATGACTTTTGAGAATTCGCACCACCTCCATATAGACCTTATCGTGTAAAACGATAGGAAGGACTCTGGGTTTAGCCGAAGGGCCAGAACCGGCGAAAGGTGCCGAGTTCTGGCTGGCTTTTGGAGCTTGGGGTTTTGGGGGAGCCTGGACAGAAGATGTCGAGGCTCCCTGAGACTGGGAACCCGCTAGCTCATTTTCAGAGAGAACTGGATAGTTCTCATCATCAATGGGCGGCGGGGTGGACTTACGCTTGCGTTTAGACACAACCGTAAAATCCTCGGATTCGGAGGCCGAAGAATGGCCTCCGTTACTTGGCCCCGTCACTTGGACGGGAGCCGGCTTACCTGAATTCGCTTGGGGCATCTTCCTGCGCGACCTTTTCTTGTTCCTCTTGGAAGACTGCACCTCCATTGCAGATGCAGTCTCTTCGTCGGGGTTAGTTTCATCCTTTTCAGTAGCGGCCTGGGGTCGCCCTTCTTTCAACTCACTTCGGAGTTTATCAAAGGCCCCCTTTATTGCCGCCACATTCGCCTCGGAGGCTGCTAATCTGGCCTCGAAATCTTCATTACGGGCCCTAGCTTCACTCAGCTCATTTCTGAGCCGAGCGATCTCGGCCTCGTACTCCTTATTCAGGCTTCTCATTTCATTATACGCCTCTGGAAGGTCTATGCCGGGGCTCAGAGTGTCCTCCGACCGCACGTATTCACACTCGACACTCTCGATGGAACTTTCCATTATTCGCTTTACTCGATTTTTACACGATAAAACCCTTAAAACACCACAAAAACCCACAAAACCGCAAAGCCACCGCCCGAAAGCAACGGTCTTTAACGGTTTTTAACGGTTTTCCGTGACGTCAGTATCGCGCCACTATTACCACTTCTACCTGTAATCGGCTTAAAGAGAGCTCACGAAACACGTACGTACTCTCTGAATGCCAACCACAGACTCTCCTAGGGCTGGTTCTACAATGCAAATATATACCTGGTATAAGCTATACTTGGAATAAAGTCTGAAACGCCCCTTCTACAATCACCGAACAAAGCTATTCTTGGTAGAAATCGACAGATATAAGTTAGCCCCTTGAATGTGGATGGATACTCCGAATATAGTTATTGATTCTTTCTATTGGACAGCTTCAGTTGTCAGTTTTAATAAACATAACCTGCCCTTTCTTTATATTCGACAGTTTTATGCATTTTTAATTATAACAGTGAAATAAATAATTGATATGGATCCCATAAATTTCTATATTTTTGATACAGATGAAACTGATTTTGTAGACGTAGTTTTAATTCGATGGCCAAAAATATTTTAACATCGGTCTGAAAAAACATAAATATATTATATAGTTATACGATTTTTAATATAAAATGCATTTTTAAACGTTTTCGCTTACAAAAACGATCTTGTACAATGTTGCTGAGTTTTATTGAAGGTGAAATTAAATCTTCAACAAATGGTAATCGTGCGATAAAATCTGCAACAAAATTGTTTTTGACATTGCGTTTTTACGCTACGTATAATGGGTATTGTTGCACGGTAGCCTGGATCAACTCATGATCAAGCCATCTACAGCAACAGTAGAATTAAAGGGAGGCTGGAGAACAATGAATTCCACACATCAATGATCTTAGGTGATAATGGGTACAGCAATACCAACGTCCTAATAGTTCCTTTACAACACACAAATACTCCGCAAAACCCAGGCTGTCCTCTTCACAAGAAGACAGCCGATAATCAGACAGAATATCCGCATCTACGGAGTCCCCATCAAATGGGCCAGATCGGCACACTACCTGGGCCTTGAGTTCGACAAGGCCCTCACGTGGGTGCCGCACCTAAAGAAGGTAACCGGGAAAGCAAGAGCCATGGCTCGTCTGCTTTACCCCCTAATGAACGGCAAAAGTAAGCTCTCGCTGAACATCCGAATAACCTTGTATAAAATCATAGTCCGATCCGTCCTCACCTACGGATCTCAGGCCTGGTTTCCGTACCTCCCCCCAACGTCGATTGCAATTCTGCAATCGTTCCAGTCACGTGTTCTTCGCACGTTAGTAGGTGCCCCATGGTTTGTAAGGAATGCGCAAATCCATCGGGAAACTGACATACCAGTGATTCAGACATTCCTGTCCAGACTTCTGGACAAATTCCTAGCGACGGCGTCCCTTTCGGACAATCCGCTAATCAGAGCCACGGCAGCTTCATTGCCGGCCGTTGCCCCAGTATGACCATCCTCTTCGGTCATCACCTCCATGCCTAAAGGACGGCAGCTAAAACCCTTCGAACAAGCGACATTGTCGTGACGTTCGAAAAATCAGTGAATACAAGTCAGGGCCTTCGGGTCAACTTAACCTCCAGGACAAGAAGAAGAAGACAAATACTCCAGCGGAAATCCTTTTTAATGAATCTCATATCCGAACAAGAAACTGTGTAGAAAGATGTTATGGAGTTTGGAAACGCAGGTTTCCTATTCTGTCTAATGGTATGCGTGTATCAATGGAACATTCCAAGGCAATAATAGTTGCAACTGCTATTCTGTCTAATCTTGCAATAGATGAATATGAAGAAGAGCCACTAGTCGAACACGACATGAGCTGCAAATTGATCCTATTGTTCAAAATCATGATGTCCATTAAAACAACAGAATGCAAACATCACTTCAAAACCATTTTTCAAATCTGATATAATTTAATACGGTTTAATTATGTTGTGTACTGAAAACAATGTATTGTTTGTTGTACTTTGTATTTTAGTATGCAATTTTGTTTCTTTATGCCTGTTTAAACATAAACATTTATCTATAAGAACGGTAAATTGGAAAATGAAATAAATTTATTTACCTAATTATTTTGTTGATAATCAAAATAATTCAAAATAAAGTCAAAATAAAAGAAAACCGGAAGTACATTTTTTAACGTTTTATTTCAAGTCTCTTAATGCTAACTATTTATTTATTTTCTATGATGCTAGCTAATTGCCTGTGTGATATTTTTCACTTCACTACCAGGTTTCGCCGCCCGCTGTCAATCAATGAATTGCTATGTCTGTCACGACTAAACGCTATGACTAAAACATTCCGTGTGTCGCTCCGTTCTGTGAAGTGTGAAGAATCACGACGTTTCTCCAAAATCTCATTTGGCATTTTCCAGTAGTGTCCGCTTCGAGTGAACCATATATATTGTATTTTAGAGGAAACAATTAATTTTTGTTTCAAACACACTTAAATACGGCTTGGATGGGCGTTTTTTACGTAAAGTTTTGCCTATTTTTAAGACATTCCCAGATCTTCATTTTTTGAAGTAGAAGGCTGAACAATGACTCATCATTTTTATCTATGTATATTCTGTTGGTGTCGAATATACATAGATAATACATATAAAATCGATTTTTGGAACATCGCTGTTTTCAGATAGCTATAACTTTTTTCTAGCAACTTGAATTCGCTTGAAATATTCAGAGAATAAACTTCATTCTATCAACAAACTATTCCCTAAACAACCCTAAAAATTTCAAGTTTGGAATAGAAGTGGTATACTAGCAGTGAATTTTTAAAATCTTCAAATTTTCTACTTAATACGTAATTTTTATGGTATTATTCTTACTTTCTTAAATTTTGTATCTTTTTGTATTTTAGGACATTTAAATTTTTAATATTACATCAATTCAAATTCAAGTCCCGAACCATCGTCCGGGAACCAGAGCTCCGAACCTCAGGCGGAACAAATGACACAGCTAGCAATAGCATTAGCCGACCTTGCCGCCAATTTCAGCCAGTCAGTCATGAAAATGATACTGACTCAAATAAATACAAATCTTCAACAAAAACAATATCAATAAATCTCAACATCAAGCCGACGACGGAAGAATGCAAGATCCACCATCCGATCCGTTCCATTTCGGACACCAACAAGTGCGCGAAATTTCTCGCAACTATTGGCGGTTTTGGGTCTTGCGACCCGATTTCGTAGCAGTAAAGAAAATCATCTTTCACTCCCAATAAATCTAAAATTCACTCAAAAATTACCGATCCAGTCGGTAATAGAAACTAAATCACACCACAAAATCGGCGGTACCCCTGAACTAGAAAGAAGTTCTCAACCATATGACAGCTTGCTGACACGCCCCGGAACGACCGGAACCTCAGTAGAAACTGGTAAGATCGAAAGGGCTAGCCAAAAAAACTGGTATCAAGAAATAGAAAAAAAAATCTGAAAAATTGTTTACTGGGGATAAACGCAACGCCCCCCCTCACGAGTCGCCACTGACTATAGTTTTGTCAGAAATAAATATTTGCGATTTTGAAACGATGATAAAAACAAAACGTTAAAATTTCCAAAAAAATATATTTTTTGGAAATTCTATTCAGAAACTATTAGATGCCTGTGAGCACTCATTAAAGGTGATTTGATCAATTCTTCTATAGGAACCTTCGGTGTGAAACACTAAACTAGAAGAAATTTACCACTAAACACAATGGTGGGTTTACACATCTGCCGCCTGTAGGCTATTCAAATTTTGCCGCCCCTACCGACCTCTATAATTCGATACCCTAGTTCACAATTATATTAATTTTAATTTTTTTGTCAATAAAATTGTAACTTTATGATTTGTACACTATTGTCCTAATTACACCACCCTTTTCCCGCAATTAGTATGATTGTGAACTAGAGGATCAGTTCCTAGATTATTTTTACGACCCAACGATTTAGTTATGATTGCGCAAAAAATAGTTTGTGTGTATATTTCTGAGCTAATGAAAGCTCGATCATGTACTACTAATAAGGCAGGGTAAGGTATGTTTTAATACTACGTACACAATAATGTACATTCCGTAAACGTAATTAAATAATTTTTATTGCGCTTACTTACAGTTTAAAAACAATATATTCAAATATCTGGTAACAATCCGACTGATGATGATGATGAAATTCAATTAATTATGTTATGAAAGTTTTACAATACCTTTTTGTGCGATTTTCTATTCGCCAAATCATCAATTATATCGTCGTATGAAATATTGTTCATTAGTTCTGACTATATGCACAAAAGAACTAAGACGTTTAGCTTTTCTTGGCTCAAGGTAGATCTTAGATAATTTTTCACCCGTTTTAAGCAAGAAAAGCTCTTCTCACGTGAACAATTTGTCGTTGGTGTACATAGAGCCATGCGAACTGCTATATCCAAGTTTGGATAAACGTTTTGCAAAATCTGTTTTCGCAGGAAAGAAGATAGACTTTTCAATGATCTAGAATCTGGTTTTACCAAAATTCTTTCAGAAGCTAGGTGGCATTTAAAATCTGTGCATTCTTGCATTCTTGCATTCAACTAAGTCAGTCTCTAAATCATTAGGGTGCATTTTGGTCGGAAATGAAAACTTTTCATTGAACTTGTAGGCCTCCTCCCTTTTTTCTAATTCGTATACGAATGAGGACGAGAAATGTGTTAACCCTGAAAGTATCATTCGCAGTCATTCTCATTTCTTCATCGGGTATTTCATCATGTTTTTTTCCTTTTCGCTTGCCTTTTTCCAATGTCTGCACATTTACAATGACTCAAAAGTTATAAAAAATTAAATGTTAATATAGAGAGACCGATTAGCGACATATATATATATATATATATATATATATATATATATATATATATATATATATATATATATATATATATATATATATATATATATATATATATATATATATATATATATATATATATATATATATATATATATATATATATATATATATATATATATATATATATATATATATATATATATATATATATGCAGATTTCTCAAGGTTTGTTACATTATCATTCTTTGTCTGACCGTTGAATCGAACACAGGTAAAAATTAATTCCATCGACGAAGATATGGCGGGATGAGCGGGGAGTAGACTTAAAAAGAAATCGAGACAACCTTCCAGACGAGAAGTACGTTGCAAGGTTGAATGACCTTATAAGGTTGAAAACGAAAGTTATAATAATGTCGAAGTGTAGCGAAGTGAGGGGTGGGAGGGGGTAAGACGTACCTATAAGTGGTTTAAGATTTTACAGGCAGAGTGAAACAATATTTTTAACGATACAGGTGTTGTGCCTTCTTACCGCGTGTTTTTTTTGTGTGTTGTGTTTCTGTATGGTAAGGTTTTATTATTGAAATACCATCTTTTATTGTAGATAAACATTTCTAAAAAATCTAGATAGTCAATATCAAATATTATATCTTAAGGATATACATTTCAAAATTTTATTGTTTATATCGAAATTAATCAAGAGGATGGACAATTGTTTGAATATGTAAGGAAATGTTTTGATAAATTACTGGATTTATATGAATAAAATTAAATTTTTTTATTATTTTAGATCAAATAATTGATTTTCATTGTAGATAAAAAAAAATATTTCCTAGAAACATAAAAAAATCAGTTTCAAATATTAAATCTTTAGGATACACCTTTCAAAATTTTATTGATTGTATAAAAATTAGTCAAGAAGACAGAAAACAGAATATGAAAAGAAATGTTTTGATAAATTAGTAGATTCGTATGAATAAAAATTTATAATTTCTTTTATTATATAAATATTTATTTATTTTACTATTTTTCTTATAAAATTCATTTGTAACCTTCCAAATGTTCAAATATATAACATAACTAATTTTCTAAAATGTTGAAAACAAGTAAAATATTTATAATATTCTTTTAGTTAAATAAGTTCCCAACATGTTTCATTGCACCAAATGCAACAAATCTTTCAATCGTAAAGATAATTTCCTACGACATTTAAAATACAGCTGTAGAAAGTCTTCATGTTTAAATCGTTGGAATGGGAAATCCAAGTTGAACTCCGAAAAAGGGAAGAAAATTGTATTCGACTGATTTATCACTTTTTTTAAATTTTTTTTTATTTATTTATTTTATTTAAAGCTGAATAATTACTTCTTTTAAAGACAAATATTGTGACAATTGCAAGAAAAACATAAAACAGAATATATGGGCTGGACATCAAATCAAATTCTCTACGATCAAATTCCCATAAAACGAATTGTCAGACACAACAGGGGACAGGTGTACAAATTATTAAATCAGCGTTCAAAGAGCGTATAATATCATATAGGATTTCATCAGCAGAACATTTCCTAGGTATTAAAAGTTATTCTCAACGTCTGCAGCACAAAATTTTACGAATTTTTAATGAGGAACTCAAGAAACACACATGTATCAAGATTAATATGGAGCTCTTTGGTTTCTACTTTAATCCCACCGGTGACAATTATGATGTGAAATCATTCAACACCCCATTTCAAGTGATTTGTAATGGTTCTGAAATGAGGGGTATAATAGATAAACTATGTATAGTTATTGATAAAAAGGCTGATGAATTTGGCGAAAAAGTTTCGGGTAAGCATTTCATATTGTTATTAAATTTGAGAAAATGATAATATGAATTTACTTGTTTCAGGATGGATTCTGCTTAATCTTCTTCACTTGGAGATCAACATTAACAAATTCAATCCCTTAAGGGCATCGTCGTATATTGAACTTCCCAATGAAATCATCAGACGTCAAGCTGTAGTCAACGTAAGAAACAATGATGAATATTGCTTTGCGTGGTCAATAGTGGCAGCTCTTCACACTCCAACAGGCCTTGAATTTGATATGTCATCGTACCCACATCACTCAACAGTTTTAAACATTACAGGTATTGATTTTCCTATATGTTTAAAAGATATAAAAAAAATTAAAAGCCAGAACAATATTTCTGTGAATGTTTATGGTTTGGGAAAGTGTTTTGACAAAAAGACAAAAAGTAACCAGGAATATGAAATAATTGGACCCCTGTATTATTCAAATGATAAAAAAATGTACATGTCAATTTATTACTAATTGGTGATGAGGATGGAAATTTTCATTATTGTTACATTTCTGATTTATCCAAATTAATTTCCAAGCAAATGACTAAACATCATGGAAAAAAATATCTCTGTGATGGTTGTTTGCAATATTTTCAAACGGAAGAAAAATTACACCAACATATTAGGCATGATTGTGATCATGTTCGAATTAATTTACCTTCAAAACAATTAATAAAAGATAAGTATGGAAATGTAACATATGAAAATATATTGAAATATGCTAATTATCAAAAACAAATGGAAGTTCCTTTTTTTGTTTATGCAGATTTTGAATGCATTTTAAAACCTTTAGAGAAAATCGATGTTGATGTAAACCCAAATAATACACATAATTTAAAGCAATTTGAGCATATTCCATATTCTTATGCATATTATATTAAATGTTCCTTTGATGATAAATATTTTAAATTTGAAACATATAGAGGTTTGAACAGCGACCAAATGTTTATAGAGTCTTTGGAAAAAGATGTATTAAAATTATATCACCTATTTCTAAAGTTTCCTAAAAAAATGAATTCTTTGAGTGAATTAGAAAAAAATACACATAACTATACCACAAACTGTTATATTTGTGATAAACCTCTTTTAAGTGATAAAATTGCCAATTATTGTGACATTACTGGCAATTATAGAGGACCTGCTCACTCATTATGCAATATAAATTATAAAATTCCTAATTTTATTCCAGTGGTAATGCACAACATCCGTAATTACGATTCCCACCTGTTTATAAAGAAATTGTGCTCTAATAAAGAACAATTAAGAGTTATTGCACAAAATAAGGAAAAATACATTTTGTTTGAAAAAGAAATTCATGTCGATAATTACTTCGATAAGGGTACAAGCCCTTTAAAGAAAAAAAATATATCGCTACGATTTATTGACTCTTTACAATTTTTATCATTTTCGTTATCGAAACTATCCGACACTTTAACAGATGAACAATGCGTAGAAATCAAAAAAAAAATCAATGATAATGAAAAATTTAAGCTTATTCGTCAAAAAGGTGTGTTTCCTTATAATTACATTGATGATTTTAAAAAATTAGAGGAAATAATTTTACCTAAAAAAGAGAAATTTTATAACAGTTTAACGGATGAGCACATTTCTGATGAAGAATACAAAAGAGCATTAAAAGTTTGGGAATTGTTTGAGTGCAAATGTATTGGTCATTATTCAGATATTTATTTACTTTCTGACACATTACTTTTGGTTGATATTTTTGAAAATTTTCGAAAAACTTGGTCCACATATAAGCTCGATCCAGCGCACTTTTATACGTTTCCTGGCTTATCATGGGAAGCTTGTTTGCGTTATACTGGAATACAGTTGGAATTATTGGATATGGAATACAGTATGGAATAGATATGGAATACAGTTGGAATAACAGATCCAGAAATGTTACATTTTTTCAAAAGTAGTATTCGTGGCGGAGTGAGTTCTTGCATCAGCAGAAAATCGGAGGCAAACAATCCGTTTATTTCAAATTTTGATTCCTCAAAACCAAATAAATATATAATGGATTATGATGTAACAAATTTGTATGGTTTTGCAATGTCACAATATCTTCTGACGGGAGACTTTGTTTGGTTAACAGAAAAATAAATTGAAAATTTTGATATTTTTTCTATATCTAATACATCTAGTAGAGGATATGTTCTAGAAGTTGATTTAGAATACCCTGTAAGTCTACATGACTATCACAATGATTTCCCATTTTGTCCCGAAAATTTTAAATCACCTATTTCAAAGTCGGCAAAATTAATACCTAACTTATATAATAAATCAAGATATGTTATTCACTATCAACTATTAAAACAATGTCTACAAAGTGGAATAAAGTTGACAAAAATTCGTAGAGTTTTACAATTTTCTCAATCTCATTGGTTAAAAAAATTTATAAATTTAAACACTACATTACGAAATGAATCCAAAAATGAATTTGATCGTCACACATATAAATTGGCAAATAATAGTATCTATGGCAAAACTATGGAAAATGTTGATAGGAGAATTGATGTCAGACTTGTTACAGAATGGGAAAAAATAGAAGAAAAGATGGAGCTGAAAATTTAATTGCAAAACCATATTTCAAAGATTTAACAATATTTTCTGAAAATTTGGTTGCTATTCAGATGCAAAAAATACTAGTTACTTATAATAAACCAATATATGTAGGATTTTGTATTTTAGATATATCAAAAACTTTTATGTATGATTTTTTCTACAATTTTTTAAAACCTCTATACCAAGAAAATATTTCACTGCTTTATACAGACACAGATTTTTTTATTCTTGAAATTACTACAGAAAATGTTTATTATGATATGCATAAACATATTCACAAATTTGATACCTCAAATTATTTACCTAACAATACTCATGACATATCTGTAACAAGATCAGTTGTCGGTAAATTCAAAGATGAATATGCCGGTGAACCAGTTACAGCTTTTTATGGCACCGGAGCAAAAGCTTATTGCATAAAAACCGAAAAAGGTTTGTTAAAAAAAGCAAAACGTATTAAGAAAAATGCTGTTAAAAATCAGTTAGATTTTATACACTATAAAGATGTTGTACAAAATAATTCAAAAACTTATTGTTCCATGTATGTCTTTCGTTCTCGACTACATACAATTTTTACAGAATTAGTAAATAAAATAGCTTTAAGTTCTGAAGATGATAAAATATATAAAATTCCACATGATTTTAAAACACTTGCTTGGGGTCATCGGGATATTCCGTTATATAAGTGGAACGCTGATCACCCAGATCTAGATGCATGTTTTTAATTATAAATGTATTTAAAGTAAAAGCTCTCAAAATAACTTTCATTTGTCTTTTCGATATGTGTTTAGAAAGTTTAGACAAAAATATTGATGATGCTGCTTATAAAACTTATGAAAAACGACTTCCGATTTCCGATTTTTTTTCCAGGTTTTTTGGTTAGCCTTCTGGCTCTTACCAGTTTCTACTGAGGTCTCCGCTTTTGCGGGTAGTTTGCCTGCTTTCACAAGCTCTGGTTTGTTTGTGGGCTTCTATTTAGCTCTGTAGTGACGATTAAGTAAGCCTAATGGTAACAAAATCGTCCTTATTGGAATAACTGAGTTATTGTCTGCTACGGAAACGGGTCGCAAGACCCGAAACCGCCGAGATTTACGAGAAATTTCGCGCACTTTGGGGTCCGGAGCGGAATGTTCGATCGTGGATCTTGCATTCTTCCTTCAGCTTGATGTTGTGTTGCATTAATGTTGCTGGTTGAGAAATGAAGAAGGGTTACTTTGCCTGATTCTTTTTGATGCTGCGGAGATTAAATCTTCACAGCTGTATATTTGTAGGATTTTCTCCTTCGTTTTTTTGCGGGACATGACACTGACCCGTCTTTTCTTTGTTGGTTTCTTCCGGCTGTTGATGTCTTTCAGAATTGATTGGATTTGGGATTGACCGTGGCTGCAACGAATATTGCCTCCACGTGGGTCGGTCCTTTTGGTTTGACGAAGTATAGGGTAGATTCGACACAGCTACCCCCCATTGCCGTCGGCACTTTCATTTCCTTACGTCTTTTTGGTTGGAAGAATATCGACTGATGTTCTTCCTTGATAGGGACTTGATTGTCTCCATCTTCGGGTGGTGTGATCTCTGGAGTCTGTTGGTCTTTGTTATTAGAAGTTAAAACCTCTAATATCTTATTTTTCAGGTGCAAAAATGACATTTTTGCTGTTATTTGGTTAGTTTCCAGCATAGTTCACCTACCTGAAGAATGTTTCTCCAGGTTACGTCAGATTTTGAATGATTTATGTTTTGCTTCCTGGATAAATATATCCAAGGAGCTTTCTGCGTGAGCAGTTTTATTTTTGTTATTGACCATAATGAACAATTTGATGCACAACGCTATACTAAACGTTTCACAAACGATTGCGAACGATTGCGCAAGATTGCACAATCTTACCACACCTTATGAGACTTAACCTCACTTTGTTTGCTCTTCAGAACGCGTCTGCATTCTATGAATGCACTGACCAGACTCTGAAAAACGACTTTCCACTTTTAAGAAATGGAAAGGAAGGTTGAAACCAGCAATTTAGGCAGGAGCAGGATTTTACTATATTTCAATTAGTGATGTTTGTAAATGTTATTATTGTGGAATTGAAATTTTTGATTGGTTATATAATGATTGTCCTATCGAACAGCATTACAAATTTGCTCGAACATGTAATTTAAATGAATGTTTATGGTTAAATAAACACAACATTAATCAAATATTCTCAAGAACCAATCAAAATAATTTTTGAAAATATAAAATATTGATGATTTTATTATCGATTAATGGGTGGCTTCTATCTAAGAATATTCCGGAATTAGGTTGTTTCTTTCGAAACGACCTATTTTCCCACAGTTTTTAGTGCGCGATAAATCGCTTCAGTGCGATTGGTGTGCAGTGGAGAGTGTTGGATATATTTTTGAGAGGTTTTCCCCGACGATCCTGGCCGGTGAGTAATAGGATAGTCTTTTGGGCATTAAAACAAGAATAATAAATATCTTAAGGCTTTTAAATGTTCAATTCTGCGCCTTATGCGCTGCTTTTGCTTATTTGAAGTGCTTTTTAATATTTTACTGTGAACTGTTTGGCATAAATGGCATTTGTGTTACCCAGAAGGGGTGAAGATTCAGCCCAAAACGTCTACCGATTATAGGAAATTGACGGCATTCTTGGATAGGGAAAAATTCCCTATCACACCTACTGCACTAGGGACGAGAAGCAGCTCCACGTCTTGCTCCGCAATATCGTGGAAACGGTTACGGAGGACGAGATCAGAAAAGAGCTCGTTGAGCTAGGGTTCGCCCCCTCCAAGGTCCAGAGATGGAAGAATAGGAAGGGACCCCTAGCGATGGTTTACGTTATTCTTCCCAAATCACAAAAGGGAATATATAACGTCAAATACCTAGTTCACCAAAAAATTAAAGTGGAGAATATCCGCTCTAACGGTGAGACCTCGCAGTGCTTTAACTGCCAGGTCTATGGGCATACGGCCAAGAAGTGCCATGCCCCACCCAAATGCATGAGGTGTTCGAACAATCACGCCTCCAAAGATTGTAAAAAGCCGAGGAATACACCGGCTAAATGTGTTAACTGTGGTGGACCGCACCCAGCTAACTCCAAGATTTGCCCCAGGAAACCCCCGAACAGGTTGGAGGGCAAAAAACCTCAGGAGAATTCTCCAGTAAAACCTCCGCCGAAAATCCCGCCCCCAACATTTGTCTGGGGGACGCAAACCAATAGAAAGGCCCCGGTCGAGGCGACGGTCGCCCCAACACAACACAGGCCACTCTTCCGAAAATCCAGTTGCCGGACTTCCCCGCAATGATGGAAAATATGATGCTTCAGATGGCTGCTATGGTTCAGCAGCAACTGAACGCAGCCATAGCCATGTTCCAAACCGCCAATGAACAATAAAGATTCATTGCGCGTTGTGACCTGGAATTCCAACTCCTTGAATGGGAAAAAGTTGGAATTAATTGCGTTTCTAGAAGATCACGGCACCGACGTGGCCCTGATTCAGGAAACTTTCCTCAAGCCGAGCCAACGGTTCAGCGTGAGGAACTTTTGCTGTTATAGGGAGGACCGTCTCGGCGGAGCGAAGGGTGGTCTGATGATTCTCGTCAAGAGAGGAATCAGACACAACCTTTTGCCTCCGATGGGCCTTACTTCCTCAGAGGTGATGTCGGTGCAAGTGGCTCTAGAAGGTAGCCCTGTAAACCTATCTTCTTGGTACCAGAGAGCCTGCAATAACTTCGATTCCGTGGGCAGAAGTGGGGGAAGTGGGCAGATTCCTGACTAACAACACTCCAGTCATCATTGGAGGGGACTATAACGCACACAACCAAATGCGGGGTTCGAGATGGACAGACAAGAGGGGTGCTGACCTGTTATCTATGGCGGATAGATACGGGCTGAACCTGCTTGTCCCGGACGAACCATCCCGACTCAGTACCTTCTTAGATTTCTTCATTGTGAGAAATCTAACGAATCAATGTACTGTCCAGGTTATTCACGAGCTTACGTCGGATCATTATCCGGTCATCCTAACCATAGGCACCAAGGTGGACACCTTCCCACCGCGAAAGGTATCTAACATCAGTTGGAGCAAATTCCAAGAGCATTTGCAAAACAGCGGGCCCAACCCGCGCATTGATAGCGTTCAGCAGCTAGAGGATGCGGTCGAAAAACTAACTAACGACATAAGAGAAGCCACGAATGTGGCGACTAGTTTCAAGACGGATCCTTCTCGGACCACCTTAGACATTCCGTCTGAGGTGAAAGAGAAGATCCGCCTGAAAAACAGACTTTACAGACGCTATCGCTTGACTGGCGATCCTGAGCTCGAGCTGAGCTTCAAACGAAGCCAAAAGGGAGTCTCTACAGGCTCTCAGAGAGTTCAGGATGGACAGATGGGACGATTATCTAGCGTCAATCGACAGGGCCGATCGATCGATATGGAAAACGGCCAATCACTTGGTGGGAAAGGCGAGAGCGCCGGTTCCCCCCCTGAGGACGGGTGACACTCACGCCGTCACGGGGGCGGAAAAAGCGGAGCTCTTTGCCGTGACCTACCAAAAGCAGATGACCTCTCTTCAGCCTTCAGCCGAAAAGAGGACTAAAGTTGAACAGTTCAGGCAAGAAATTTTATCTTACCAAGGAACTCCCAACCCTGGCTACTTGATCAGCCAAATAGTCTCGCCAAAGATAATACACAATATTATCCGAGGTTTGAAAGCTAGAAAAGTTCCTGGTCGCGACCGTATCTCTCCGATGCAGCTGAAACGACTACCCAATAAGCAAATAGCTCAGTTGACAAATATTGTCAATGCTACGTTCAGACTCCAGCACTTTCCATCCATATGGAAACATGCACAAATCATAGTAATCCTGAAAAAAGGAAAAAGTCCAAAAGAGCCAAGTAGCTATAGACCTATTAGCTTGCTTAGCGCACTTGGTAAGATCGTCGAGAGAGTGACATTACACGCTCTCAACGGCATTCTTGCCGACAAGAATATACTGCCGGACGAGCAGCTTGGTTTCCGAAGGGGGCATGCGGCCGTCCACCAGGCGGCACGGCTCGCGACGGAGATCAGGCAGGGTTTCGGTGGCAGGCGCCATACGGGAGCCGTCTTCTTAGACCTCGCGCAAGCCTTCGATAGAGTCTGGCATCTTGGACTTATAGTCAAGATGCTCAGGCTGGGTATACCAACAACCAGGCTCCAAAGGCAGACGTTAAAAGCCCTAAAATGGCTAGCCTACTGGAGGTTAGCAATAAATCGCAGCAAAACCCAGGCTGTCCTCTTCACAAGAAGACAGCCAGTAATCAGACAGAATATCCGTATCCACGGAGTCCCCATCAAATGGGCCAGATCGGCTCACTACCTGGGCCTTGAGTTCGACAAGGCCCTCACGTGGATGCCGCATCTAAAGAAGGCAACCGGGAAAGCAAGAGCCATGGCTCGACTGCTTTACCCCCTAATGAACGGAAAAAGTAAACTTTCGCTCGACATCCAACTAACCTTGTATAAAATCATGGTCCGATCTGTCCTTACTTACGGATATCAGGCCTGGTTCGCCAAAGGCGTGCCAACGTCGATTGCAAAACTGCAAGCGTTCCAATCACGTGAACTTCGCACAATAATCGATGCCCCATGGTTTGGAAGGAGTGCACAAATCCATCGGGAGACTGACACACCAGAGATTCAGACATTCCTGTCCAGACTGCTGGACAAATTCCTAGCGACGGCGTCCCTTTCGGACAATCCGCTAATCAGAGCCACGGCAGCTTCATTGCCGGTCATTGCTCCAGAATGACCATCCTCTTCGGTCATCACATCCCTGCCTAAAGGACGGCAGCTAAAACCCTCCGAATAAGCGACATTGTCGTGACATTCGGAAAAATCAGAGATTACAAGTCAGGGCCTTCGGGTCAACTTAACAACCAGGAAAAATAGTAGTAGTAGTTATCGATTAATGTATTTCTTATTGTAAACACGTATTTAAGTAGGTTTATAGAATAATTTTATTTAAATATTAGTGTGCATTCTTCTTGGTTGGAAGTAAATTTTATACATTTTAAATAAATATTCAAAATATTTATTTTGTTTTAATGGCTTCCCAAATCCATTTTATCCTCCTTTATTTTATTTTCCAAAACATTATTTATGTTCATCATCCCCCCAGAGTAACACATAGTGAACTATATTTTTCCAATGAAGCAGACAGCACACTTAATGAACATTGTCAGTTTATGAAAGTTGGTTCAATCAATAATAATACAATCAGTTTTATGCAACGAATAAATAAAGCAAATAATGCTAGTAAGTTTTTTAAAATTTTTTATCATTAACCGAACCAAACCATTTTTGACACTAATTGGATCGAAAGGTCTGACTTAACAAATATCCATTTACAAATTAAATCACCCAACATCACCGAATCCGATGGTGAAGAATTCAACACATGCTACATCTCTAATATTGTTAATGTTATATTAACTTCTGCAATGTTCTTATATGTTACAATTTTAATTAGAATTATTCACAATAAATGTCAAACGAATTTATTTGAAAAATAAATGCGAACAAAGTAGGTAATGAGCAGAAGTGTAGATATGAATAGGTGGGGATATGAATATTAAAGAAGAGCAGAGTTTAAGTTATTTCAATTTTGTTCAGTTAACATGACTACCAACTTCAATAAAAGTTCGGGACAGCTTCTCAACACAAAAATTTATTTTTTGAATAATTCTTTGTCAAAGTTTGTTCTTGTCGGTATCAGTGTGCAAGATTTTTCACCAAAAATTATAATTGGTGTAAGAAATGGATTTTCAATTATTCTAAGTGAAGAAAATTGGAAAGATATTTGCAAGCATCAAGGAGTTATTGAAAATTACTTCTGCTTCCCACAAATCGATCAAGATTTTTTGAATATAGGAAGCTTTAAACTGAATTTTGAGAAAATAAATAATGTTCCTATACTGAAAATTAAAAAAGAAGATTCATACTACTTGTGCTTAGGACAAGAGTCTTGGGACACTTTGTGGCGCTCGAAGGAAGTAGTGGATTATAGGATTTCTCTTATAAAAAGGCAAGCATTTCCATATTATTTCAAAGTATTCCAAACAAATATTTCAATTCATGAAGGTGATTTGCTTGGTAATATTTATAACATTTTAACTCCAAAGCAAAATCCAAACAGTGAAAATGTTTCGACAATGTTGGAATTTCTAACAATATATCCTGAAGAATTGAAAAACAAGTTGAAGAATAATGCACTCAAAAGAAAATATTATGAAGAAATCGGTGAATTTTCGGGAAGAGCAAAATAGACTTTATGTGTTAGTGAAATGGAATTTTGCTTATAAGCAAACTCGAAAAAGTGATTCGAGTACACATTATTTAGATAGGCTCCGGTTTGAAAAAAGAATAAATAATTGTAAACTTATTCTAGATCCAATATTAAGTGAGGAACATCGAAATAAAATGTATTTAACACGGTTTACTAAGAATTGTAGTTAACTTTTTATTTAATAAAACTCTGTTATTTAATAATCAGCATTTTTATTTTGTAATGGATAAATATATTATACAACATCTTTTTTTATTAATCCATGTGTTGTGTTTTTTATCAAGTCCTAACCATTATACATAAACTTTATTTCCTTTTCTTCTTATAATCTTTTCAACAAGGTATACATCGGTGTATTTCACTTTCTGTAATTCTTGTTCATAAAAGCCACCCTGAATGTCCTGGTTATTTTCAGCTTGAATTAAATATGTCCTAGGGTTTGTCATCTTAACTTCCTTTATGCTAAATATCTCATTTGACCAATTTGGAGCGTAACCTTTTGAAAATGCCTCTCGATACTTACTAATACGTATATGGTCACCAACTTTAAACTTGGGAAATTTTGCATCTAATGTTTTAGCATGAGTAAATGCAAAACTTAAAATCATCTTTTCATTACGTTTATTTACTTCGTTCGGTTTCATTCCTATTGAAGAATGTTTGGTGTTGTTGTAATCTTTAACTATATCTTGTAAGATATTAAACCATTTGTAATTTCCTTGCAAAATAAATATTTTCCACATTCTATTTTTCATTGTTCTGTTTACTTTTTCTACTACGCTTGCCTTTAAATTGGGAAATGTGCTATAATGGTTAATTTTAAATTTTTGAATTAGTTTTTTAAAATGTCGGTTGAAAAATTCTGCTCCCCTATCCGTTTGCAAATTTCGTGACGGAGTTTTTACATTTAGTAGAATTGTTTCCATAGCTGTGGTAACATCCTTGCTCGATTTTGATTTTAAAGGTTCCACCCAAACATATTTTGAAAACACATTGATGACCACCAAAATATATCTATATCCCTTGTTAAATCTAGAATATGGTGGTTGCATTTCAACCAAGTCTGCTTGAAAAAGATCATTTAACCCTTTTACAATTACCCTTCTTCGTTTATAATTTTTTCTTGCAGGTTTATATAATTCATTAATTATTTGCTCTTTAATAGTGAACATGACTATAAATTTTTAAATTGTAATTGTATAATAATTGTCAATATAACTTTTATATGTTTCTTGCCATTCTTCTAATTTATTAGCTAGTGTCTTTTCATCATTTTCTTTTAAAAACTCATTAATTTTAGCAATTTCTTTAATTAGATTATCGAAATATTCTTTAATTGTATTTGATATATAATGAGTTGTTTTAGTAGAAGAATTATTCAATTCCTTATCTATTTTATTTAATTCTTCTTCCAATATTTTAGTTATAATTGGAATTGTATATGAAAGACTTTGAACATATCGTCTTTCTACTAGTGGTATCTCATAAATTTGTCTACCCTTAAGAAAACTGTTTATAAGTTTTTCTTTGGTATTATCTATACTCTTTATATCATTTCTTAGTTGTGTAATTTTTTCTTTGTGGTTTTCAATTATTACTTCTCTAATTTTTGTGTTCATGATTTTATTAATTTTATCAATATCAGCGTTTAATTTTGTATCTTCTTTTTCTACATGTTTTTTCAACAATTCCAAACTTTCACTAATTTCATCAAATTTTGATTTCTGTAAAATCATTTTTATTTCAGAAATTTCACTTTTAAGTTTATTTATTTCTTTACCATTCATATTTCCTGCTAAAAAAACTGAAAAATTATCATCAAAAAACTTTATTTTCTTTGCGACGGTTTCATTAATTGAATCCTTTTCATTTAATTTCTTATTAACATTTTTTATACTGCCGTAGAAATCTTGAACTATTTTATTTTCAATATATTTCGCATCTTTTTTAAAATTATTTAATATTTTAGTTTCAATATTTGATAAGATCGTATTTTCCAACATTGTAGAATTCAAAGCGTTATGTTTAGATATATGACAACCAAATTTATCGACAGTCATGATTGGTTTTTAGTAAACAATTGGTTTTTATTCACTTCTGAGCTGTTATTTATAGTATAACCTTAGCTTCTCTTAATTCCTCAATTATAGATATAACTTCATTATTATGGGCTGTGTTGCGAGCATCTGTAGATGCTACTAAAAGACGTAGTCTATCAACAAGTTCATTTATATTATCCCAGTACACAAAATCAGTGTTTGATTTGTTTATTTTTAAAGTAAGTCCTTTACCCTTTTGAGTGTCAGCTGTTGCTCTAGTTGCTCTAAAAGGAGCTCTAGGTCTAGCGAAAGCTTCAGTCAATCTTTCAAACGGGGTAATTGTTTTAGCTTTTGTAATTCCCTTTCGTTGTAAGTATGGTCCAATTATCGTAACATATTTGTATGATCCGTTTCCGTGTACTTGCTCGTTCGGATCAAAGTTTCTTCGATATGCATTAGTTCTTTTTAGAATGTCCATATAATTATCTAAATCTTCTTTCTTGTAACCAACAGGTTCCTTTTTAAAAAGTAATTCATATAAACCTGGTGTTCCGGGATATGTCACACCTTCCACTTTAATATCTTTACCAATTATTTCTACAGACTTTTGTGTAAGACCCAAAAAAAAATTATCTCTTTCGAGGTCATGGACTATTCCATAATTATGATCAAACTTAAATTCTGTATCTCTCACTCCGTCATCAATATATGTTCTGGGCAATTCATGAAAATCATTCAACCAATCCTGATATCCTGGACCACCAACATATGTTTGAACAGCTTGTCTGGTCTGTTCCAAAACATCTGATAAATTTAAATTTTCTAAAGTGCTTGTTTTTGAAGGTGGTGTAGTTTCGGCAATAACGCTTGTTTCTTGAATATTAGGAATCTAACTTAAAGATCCCATCGACCTATTAAAAAATGATGGAGTTTTGGAAGGTAATATAGGATTTTTTCCAGTTTTCTTTACTATTCTAGCTTTTGTAGGTGTTGAAGTTTCAAAATATTCTTCTTTTAATTCAACAGGTTCTTGTTTCATATCTAAAGACTCCGATTTATCAATAGCGGATATTAGTTGTTGTAATGGTTTTGTTAACGGTTTGTATGTTTGTTCCAATTCCGACTGTGCTGTAGAAGCTGCCAATTTCAACATATGATATTTTTCCTTTACTGCTTGCCTTGATTTTATTAACTTTTAGCCAAACGTTTATCCATGTCAGATAAGTTTTAAATGACAGAAAGCTATAAAAATTGTGCTATTTATAGGTATATGAAACAATCGAATTTATTTCTATATCTGCCTTTATTTAATTCACTATCTCTATCAATCACAAGAAATCCATATGACTCCTTCCAACAATTAGCACAAATATCTTTAAACTAATCAAATGTCATATCCATTATGCAATGATCAAGAATCTTGTTTAAATAAAATTAGCAAATTGAAATTTTCACGGATTAATTGTTTGAGAATTGAGGAGTAGCCTTGAAATATGAAAAAACAATCTGTGTTTCTATGTCTCCCATGTGTGAAATAATCTCTGATGATAGTTTAATTTTGGCAAGGAATATCATCAAAAATAATAACTGAGTTTGGTTTTATTTCATGTGGTGAAATAATGCTCTCACCATTGTCATATTCAAAATAACCAACTTCTTTATTGGTTTTAGAACCGTACGCAAATATTCATATTTTGGCTGATCCAATGACTCTGAACAAACATAGACATTTTCAAATCTAATACCATTTCGATGTTCAAGCAATGTAAGCATAACATTAGTTTTACCACTTCCGCTACAACCAACGATCAAACCTCTTTTTGAACCGCCACCAAATAAGGTGCCATGTTTTCTAAATTGTTTACTTGAAACTTTTTTATCGTGATTGTTTACTGGTAAAGAGAATTTTTGTTTTGCAAACCTCATACTTAAGATTACTAATAGATCTCTCAAAACGTAAAAGTATTTATACCAGAGAAACATCAATTTTTTGTTAGTACCCAAATAAACTCTAATGATTGTACGTCATATATTCTTTAATGATCATATCTCCGTCTAGGTTGGATAAAACTATAAATAGAACTCGAAGAAAAGGAACTATAAATAGAACTCGCAGAAAAGGATTTGGTTTAGTAAACAGATTAATAACTAAACTTCCGTTCGAGGTTCACATTCCAGGATATAAATATTGCGGTCCTGGTACAAAATTGGAAAACAGGCTAGCTAGAGGAGACGTTGGTATAAATCCATTAGATTCTGCCTGTAAAGAGCATGACATAGCATACTCTCAATCTGAAGATTTGTCAAGAAGGCATACATCTGATAAAATATTAGCAGAAAAGGCTTGGGATAGGGTGAAGGCTAAGGATTCTTCACTTGGTGAAAAAATTGCTGCGTTAACTGTTGCTGGTTTAATGAAGGGCAAGTGAAAGCTTGGCATGGGCTTAAAAATGAAAAAAGGAGGAAAACTCAATTCAAGAAGAAAGCGCATTATTCGAACTCCTAAAAAAATTGGCGGTTTTTACCTCTTTTATTGCCAATATTAGGAGCGTTGGGTGCTCTTGGCGGAGGTGATACAGGAATTGCCAAAGCTGTGAATCATGCCAAAGCTGCTAAAGAGCAATTGAAGAAATGCATAGACATAACATAGCAATGGAGGATTCTTCTAAAGGAAAATGACTATTTATTAGACCGTATAAGGGAGGTAAATTAAAAAAGAGGATGATTAAAAAAAAAATGAAAATAGATTTTCCAAAAAGAGCGCTTACAAACCTTGATATTATGAAATACGCAAAATTGTTAAAATTTTCTGGCTTTAAGGGGGTCTTTATGCTTAATGAAGTTCCAACAAAAATTGCTCTAAACGAATGTGGTATAGTTAATTTAGATAAAAAACAAAATGAAGGATCTCATTGGACTGCTTACATTAAAAAGATAAAAAAATGTTGTATATTTTGGTAGTTATGGAAACTTAAAACCACCTCTTGAACTTCTGAAATAATTTAATTCAAATGGCGATGTGAATGTATTTTACACTTACGAAAATATAGAAAAATTCAATTCATACAGCTGTGGGCAACTCTCACTAAACTTCTTGCGAAATAATATATAAACTACATACATGTTGTAAAGTAGCATTCTTCTACAATGTCCACAACTATTGCAATATCAGGAAATAATTCTATGTTATCCGCAGATTTTAATCCGCCTATATATTTAGATGATGGAAAACAATATTACTTGGGTTTAGCGGATTTTGAAACTTTTATGACTATCCCTAATATAGAAAAGGGACATAATAAACTGTATATAGGTGATAAAGTAATTGTTATTCCGGATGGCACTTATGACATTACGGATATAGAAACATATATAAAAGAGGAAATTAAAAATGTGTTTCCATTAGAAAGTGTAATTTTTTTATCAAACCTAATGTTAATACTCTAAAATGTACTATAATGTGTAGTAAACCAATTAATTTTACAAAGGATGATTCAATAGGAAAAATATTAGGATTTAAAAGTAGAATCACTGAGGCATTTAAGACAGATCAGTCAGATTATGTAGTCAACATAACTAAAGTAAATGCTATTTGTATTGATTGTAATATTTGTGTTGGATCATTTAGTAATGGAAAACCAGTTCATATTATTCACCAATTTTAGCCGACCGTAGCTCCAGGGTATAAAATAGTGGAATCTCCTCTACCCATATTGTATTTTCCAGTCAGCGTTAAAGCAATAAACAATATTACAGTTAAAATAGTTGATCAAAACGGAGACCTTATCAATTTCAGGGGTGCAACTATTACTGTAAGATTACATTTAAAAACCAACGCTATATAAAATGGTTGTTAGATATAATAGATCTCATATAATTTATTTTGTACCTATCAGTGCCTCCAAAGTTAAAACTTATAAAAAGAAAAAGACTAAAGATCTGTTCAGTTTCAATTCCATCACCAACCAATTAACATGAAAAAATCGTGTATTTCTCACATCGCTGGGTTTCAAAATTTTAAAATAATGAGCATATTGGATGTAAATGAAAAGCTTTATGTAGACAACTCCATTGTTAGTTCAGAACTTCACACATATCAACCATATATATCTTCAAAATTTGATTGCAATGATGAAATACGTATACCAATCCAAGAACTTGATGCTTACACTCTACCATCAGAAAGCATCCTTTCATTCGAAGGAAAATTAACTAATATAGAGGGAAACTATACGAAAAAATTGCGATTTACCAACAATGGTATATCTTTTTTATTCAGAGAGATCCGTTACGAATTAAACGGAATTACCATAGATGCTATAAGAAATATTGGGTTAGCGTCAACATTAAAAGGTTACCTCTCTTACAGTACGAATGAGAGTTTAAAATTGCAAAATGCTGGTTGGTTTCCAAATAGAAAAGAAGAGGAGAGAATTTTAGTAGATAATAATGGAAAATTCTCCGTATCTATAACATTGAAATTACTTTTGGGGTTTTTTGAAGATTACAAGAAAATTATTATGAATATAAAGCAGGAATTAGTTCTTATTAGATCAAATAAATATTTAGATGGGATTTTCTACAAAGATGATGTGACACCTCCTTCAGCTACTCTCGAAATTCCAAAGGTTTCTTTCGAAAAAATTTATTTTTAAAGTGCCTCACATTTTAGTTGATATTCCACAACAACTAGCTCTCACTAAAATTATAGATTCAAATAAAGATATATTGATAGGATTTAGGAGCTGGGAACTTGTAGAATACTCTTCTCTAACCGAAACAACTCGACACACATGGCCGGTAAAAACAACTAGTAAACTTGAAGCTCCCCGTCATGTTGTGATTGCCTTAAAAGAAAATCGAAAAGGAACGGTTCAAAAAGATATGATTCACTTTGATAATGTCGATTTGTCAAATATAACAATATTTTTAAATTCTGAAAGATATCCTTACCATGAGTTATATTTGAATTTCAACGAAAACAAATTTTCTGCTTTATATGAAATGTTTGCCAACTTTCGCCATTCTTATTATGGCATTTCTAATGAGACAATATTTAATCCTGAAAAATTCAAAGAGATTTCCCCTATTACACATATTGATTGTTCTCACCAAAAAGAAACTCTTCAAATGAGCTCCATAGTAATGAGGATCGAATTTGAAACAAATATCCCAATTAAAAAGGATACTTCTGCTTATTGTCTTATTTTACACGACAAAATATTTAGCTACAACCCTTTAACAAAAATAGTTAAACAGTTATAAACTTTATCCCCACTCTTTTAATACTTAAATTTAATTTAAAGTAAGCAATTAGAAATCTCAGTTTTAAACATGACATCTAACCTACAACTAGAAATCCAAAACTTTTTTCTTGAAATCCAAAAACTTAAAGAACAAATTGCAAATTATTCAAGACAAAGAAGTCTTGTTAAACAATTTGCTGAATTAAAAATATGAGATTGATTTTGGATATACAAGGATTTAAAGATGAAAGAAATATTTTTTTACCTAAGGAGCTTGCTGCTTTTGATGGACATAGAATATCTCATTATGTTTTTAAAAAACCATATCGAAATATTCGAAAAAGCCTGTGATTGAACTAGATGAACAACCACCTTTACCTAAATCAACACCAAAATGTTTTTACCATTCAAAATCAATAGCTGTGTGTGCATTATCAAATGTATTATTTTTATATGACAATTTTTTGATGAATGAATAAAATCCATAGAATATTTAATACATGTTTTATTTATATATTAATAATAAAATACTTTACAAAAATTATTTCTTTATATTATATTATTATTTCTTCCTCAACTAAATTATTATATGAGTATCTGCGTTAATTAAGTTATTATTTGAGTGTGTGTTTTCATTGTCTGATACTTCTTCCTGGGATATTCTCGCACGGTTAACAAATTTATTTAAATATGTTAGTTGACTTATAAAACCTAAGTTTATCATTGCACAGAATAATTCTAGTATATCATTATTTTCATAATATTGCGCACATGCATTTATTCCCTTTTCATATGTTTCTATCATATCATAACAAACTCTTTCTATCTGTCTCAATTTTTGAGAATTTTCATTGAGTAATTTATAAAATTCAGTATGAATGCAGATTACTGCATTAATGAATTCAATATGCTCACTCGACATCTTTTTAAAACAATTCTTACTGACTTTTTTTGATATTTTCTAGAATGATGTGAAGGAAGAAGTTCGTTTTTTCTTGGTAATGTGCTTCTCTTTTTCTGGTGATTTGCAATTAAATCCTTGTGTTGACTTTTTTTTTATATTTTGGAAAATAATGTTATGTAATTTGCTTCCAACTTCTCTTGGTTGTTATTATTTCCAATTAAATCTTTGTGTTGACTTTTTTTGTTATTTTGGAAAATGAAGTTAACGAAGACGTCTGTTTTTCTTGGTCATGTGCTTCTAATTTCTCTTGGTTGTGATAATTTGCAATTAAATAATTGTGTTGACTTTTTTGATATTTTTGAGAATGCGGTTAACGAAGAGGTTCGTTTTTTCTTGGTAATGTGCTTCTAACTTTTCATGGTTGTAGATATATGTATAGTTATGTGTATGGTTATCTTTATGATTCTTGGTTGGGTAGAAGACATTCACTTCACTAACTTGAACATTTCACCGTTTACTGTTTTAGAGGTTATTCGCTTATTCTTGTTTTACGGCTATTTATGCCGCTAGACGATTTAGGAAGGGATGTTAGAAATATAGTGGGGACAAACGCGAATGGATAGGTCAAACTGGGGAGGAGCAATCTCATATAAAAATTTTGGGGAGGGATAACAGAAATATAGTGGGGGCAAATACGAATAAGAAGGTGAAACGGATGAGAAGATGAGGAGGATGGGGGATTACCTTGTTCTGTTTTTGTTTTGCGGCTATTTATTTTTCCACATACATATGGGAGCGCAACCTCCTCCGCCTCGTTCGAAATGAGGAGGAGGAGTAGGTTGCGCTCGCGTTTCACTACTATTCTCCAATCGACCGAATGTCAAACAGGGCCCGCAATATTCAGATCTTTTACTTGTAGAATAAACCAGCCAATTTCAGTCATTCACTTCATTATTTTTCATTTTTCTTTGGAAGATACTCGCTGGCAAAAAAACGACGCTGATCAGCAAATATTTTTTTACTTTTGGACAAGCCACAAGACTTGTTTTGTTCAAAGCCGTACCTTGCGATAATCTCCCTTAAGGTATCGTTGATTTCCCATAAAGCTGGATCTTTGTTTAGATTTACTGTTGTTTGTACTTGGTCATTACTTAACGTCTGATTCTGAGACTCATCTTCAATTATTAAACTTATTGATGATTCCTCTACAGCCTCTTCGTCAAAAACATAAATATCCGTTTTTTCAAAAGTAAATTGTGCAACAGATGACTGTTTGTTTGGCCGTAGAATTCAAATCCGTTTTATCTTTTCTAGATTGTATTGTGTCAGTGCATGTTGTTGAAGTTCCTGGTCTTTCAACACTACTTCCACTTTTTAAAAAAACTGCCAATTTTTATCGTTTTAAGGATACTTTGTTCATGTTCTTTTTTGTTCATGTTTTTGTTCATGTTGTTCATGTCTCGTTCATGTTCATTTCTCGTACGTAATAAGCATTATCGTTTGTTCAGACTTCAGACATTGAATAATTTATTTACGTAACATAAGTAGAAGAAACTAATTTAAGTATAATATAACAAAAAAATCGAAATCTCTTTGCATATCTTCCGAAAAAGCTATTTATCAATTTAAATTACGTTTTACTGATTCGTTACGGATGATTTATTTTAGTATATATAACATAATATATTATGATTATTTAATACTTACCTACTATAAGTTTGTACGCACCGGTAATGTTATGTTATGAAATTATTCAAACAATTCACGAAACACTGAAAAATTACAGCACACAACCGGAAAAAAGTTCCAGAGAAATAGAGAAATATTAATACGGCAGGACGCAATTAATCGAGGCGGCTTTTCTTTTGCTTTTGAAGTAAATACGGGACGGGACTTCTCCGTTTGTATTGCCGTTCTATACCTATCTGTCCTATCTGTCCTATCTGACCTATCTGTCTAGAGCTCAATGCCACCACGCGGCGTATGCCTACAACAGCCCGACCCCCGTTTCGACTCCTGCGGTGGCCGCGCCGCGCTCGTGCAGTTAATACGGCCAGAAATGTATCTAAGTGGTGAAAAAAAAATGTATCTAAGTAGTGAAACTATTGTGGTGATAACTAATAACATTTAGGTATATAAATATGATTTTGTTTAATTTTTATAAGACAAAAACAAATTTTGGTCCCAAATTTGCTGCACTAAGTTCCAGCCTACTCAGCCTGCTGGTAAATCCGCCACTGACTAAACCCCAAATCACTTTTTTAAATATCTCGACGCGCGTTTCGCTAACCATGTTAGCATCACCAGAAGACGATTTAATCTAGATTAAATAATGTCCTGAATTTAACCTGATTGAGATAATCTGGATTAAATCATTTCCTGATGATGCTAGCACAGTTAGCGAAACACACGTCGACAAATTTTAAAAAGTGATTTGGTGTTTAGTTCAGGTCCGTTTGGTCATTCAGAAGGATGTTAGAATGATGTTTCTGGTTTAATGTTTATTTTATTATTTGCTTGAAAGATCTGTCTTTTTGTCCTATATACGTTTTCGAACAAAATCCACACTATATTTTTATAGAATTATATAATTCCTAAACTATTATTTGTGTTAAAGGCAATTTTTATATTGTTTTTAATGAATAATTTTTTAAATTTTTTTTGGGGATATGATTCAGAGCCAGCATTTTTTAGATTTCTCTTTCTAAAATGTTATAGCTTACTCTCTCTGAATAACCATTGTTTATGGCAATTTATTTAATGGTTTTTATTCCATTAAAATCTTGGATAAAGTAATATTGGTCAGTCTGTGTATTATGATAAAGTACTAAAAAAAAGGAATAAAACAATTTTTTACTTTGTTATCTATCACTTTTATTTTTAAACAAAATTTGTGTGACTATAGTTTCGTAAAACGACTTTACATTCTCAAACACTTTACTTTACGTACTTTAAAACTAAGGTTTTACAGCTGTTTGTATATTCTATGTACGTAATTTTAAACTTTTATTGGGGTTAATTTTTTACAATATTTTAAATAGTGGGGAATTTCGGAGATCCGTCTGATCTTTTAATAGCTGTCTAGTGGATCTTTATTATATTTATAAATTTCAATAGCTTCTAAAATGTTTAATTTTTTGCTTTTGGGCGCTGTATGTAAAATTTTCAAATTTGGAATCTCGGGTAATATATGTCCGGTATCTATGAAATGGTTCGCAAAATTAGAGTGTTGTTTCTTTAATATGTATGCAGATTTATGTATGTATCTGGTCTGAAAATTTCTGCTGGTTTATCCAACATAGCAGCTACTGCACTCGTTGCAACTTAACTATAAACTCCAGATTTTGTATTTGCTGATGTTTTATCTTTGGCATTAAAAATTAATTTACTGGTTGACTGGGTGGTTTTAAACGCTATTTGCATATTATGTTTCCTATTCTATTCTATTCTATTTCTTGACGTCAGGTTTTTTTGGTTAGCCCTTTCGGCTCTTACCAGTTTCTATTGAATTTCCGGCATTTCCTGTGTGTGTTAGCGAGCTGACACGGGGTTAGGGGCTTCTCTCTAGCGCAGGAGGTTCCGCCTATTGCGGTGTGACTTATTTCTGTTACCGACCATATCGGTAACTTATTGCATTTTTTGATTTATTGGGAGTGAAAGAAAATTTTTCTTTGCTGCTACGGAATCGAGTCGAGAGACTCAAAACCGCCGATAAGATACGAGAAATTTCGCGTACTTGTTGGTGTCCGGAGTGGAATGGTTCGATCATGGTCTTGCATTCTTCCGTCGGCTTGATATTGAGATTTTATTGATGTTGTTGTTGTTGAACATTGAAAAGTAGGATTTGTTTGTGTTAGAATCATATTCATGACTGTCTGGATGTTGGTAGCAAGCTCGGCAAATTATTTCGCTTGTTGCATCGCTTTTTCCACTTGAAAAGCGGAATTCTGGTTCCCGATCGTTTGATCAGGGGTTATTTCGGGGCTGGTATTCTTCACTTGATTCGATTTTTGGTGCTGCGGAGGATACTTCGTGGCTGATTTAATATTGTTTTTCTGTTCCTCAACTCTTACGGACTGGTAGTTGAGGTACTTCATATTCAGGATGGATTTCTCATTGCGAGGTACCGCTACGTGCACGATCGCAATGGGTTTCTTGTCTTTATTAAACCATCTCGTGACGGTTATCGGGTGGAATCCCTGTAGCAGAAGCTCTGCTTGCAATTCATTTGGTAAGGTTTCTAACACCCCCCTGATAAGGACTTCCGTAGTTTCCTAGCCGGTATATATATTTTTTGCTTTATCCGTTTTTAAAAATTATCAACGTCAAACGAAGATAAATATAAAATAGTCAACATGAATCCTACTCCCCCAAAACTGTACAGTTTAATTAAAATTCATAAAGACTGGTAGTATCATGCACAAATAGCCCTTTAAGAAATCTAGCTTTTTACTTAAATAAAATCTTCAAAAACATAACGAATTTCTCGCCAAAACAGTCAATAAAAACTCGGTGGGCCTTACTAAAAAGCTTAGCAAACTATCTATACCAAAAAACGGGTTTCTAGCATCCTTTGACGTTAGCAACATGTTCCCGAACAATATTCTGAACAAAGATTGTCTACTATTAATAGATAATTTACTCATAAAAATAACATCAATCCAATTATTAAGCAAGATATTTTAGAACTCTTTAACTTGTGCATTAATGAAAATTATTTTCAATTTAATAACGTTTTTTACAAACAAAATGATGGTCTAGCAATGGGTTCCCCACTAAGCTCTTTATTATAAGAACTGTTTATGTCAAACTTGGAACATAATTGTTTAAAAACGGATAAAGCAAAAAATATATTGTTTTGGTTTAGATATGTAGACGACATTTTGGTACATTCATTGGTACATTTAGTCATTATACTGGAAATGACCGACAGATAGAAGGAACATTAAAGCATTTAAATAGTATCCATCCAAAAATAATATTTACACTAGAAAAAGAACAAAATCAAAACATAAATTTTCTGGACTTTTCAATATCTAAACAAAATAATAAACTAGAATTTAATATCTATAGAAAACCATCATACTCAGATATAACAATTATAAAACATTCAATCAACCCCATTACACATAAATATGCTGCATATAAGTCTATGATCCACCCAGCTTTAACAATTCCACTATCTGAAAATAATAGAAAAAAATAATTGTAAAAAATATAACTAATAGCACAAAATAACGGTTTCAAAGAAAAAGAAATTAGTTACTTAATAAATAAAAAACGGAAACAATTACTAATTTATCAAGTATATCCAAAAGTAAAACAAATAAATGATAATAAGTACTGTAAAATTTCATATTTCGATCCAATTTCAGAACAAATAACTCGCTCTTTGAGGAAACATAATCTGCAAATAGCGTTTAAAACCACCCAGTTAACCAGTAAATTAATTTTTAATGCCAAAGATAAAACATCAGTAAATACAAAATCTGGAGTTTATATGTTAAGTTGCAACAGTAGCCGCTATGTTGGACAAACCGGCAGAAATTTTCAGACCAGATACAAAGAACATAAATCTGCATACATATTAAAGAAACAAAACTCTAATTTTGCGAACCATTTCATAGATACCGGACATATATTTCCAGAGATTACAAATTTCAAAATTTTACATACAACGCCCAAAAGCTAAAAATTAAACATTTTAGCAGCTATTGAAATTTATAAATATAAAGATCCGTCTAGACAGCTATTAAACGATCAGACGGACCTTCGAAATTCCCCACTATTTAAAATATTATAAAAAATTAACCCCAATAAAAGTATAATATTAGGTACATAGAATATATAAACAGCTGTAAAACCTTCACCTCTTCACTGTTGTAAAAATGTCATTAAATGAAAAGTAATATTTATGAATACAAGCCATTAATAAATCTATGACTTCCAAGCTGATAAATAAGCAGACATAAACGAATGAATACTTTCAAAATAGAAAAAATATTTATTTCTGACAATGCGAAATAAATATATATTGTGCTAGCGAAGCTCATTAATTATTAATAAATATTAATAATAGAATGGAAATTTTACAAAAAATTGTTTATGTAAAAATTTGAATAAAAAGTATTTGAATAAAAAAAATCCAAAAATATACTGTATTCATTATTATGCAATCGTCTCGGTATTAATTCCCCTAGATTTAAAAAAAAACTGAATTTATCCCTGAAAGCGAATTTCGAAGTCCTCACTAGGATTAATATCCCCTGGTTGGTTCGAGACACTTTCGAACAAATTTTCTTGCAATATGTTCACAGACTCTCGAGCATCTAGGATTCCATCAGTGATTACTAAATTTCCAGTCCCCGCCCAAAACATATACCCACAGACCACGATATTTTTACCACCGCCTTTTACTGTAGGAATGGTATCTCGACCAACAAGTGCCGTCTTTTTCTCCATATACTTTAACATACATCGCCTTTTACTACCACTTGCTGAAACAAGACCTTTTATTACTACTATAGTGAAAGGTTCTGTGCCCTATTATTATTGTTTTTTTTTTTAAATTCCCAAAATAATCCAATAAGCCACGGATGGCTGTCGACTCAAAAACATGTATATTCAGTTATCCTGAAAACTTTCAACCGATAAGGTCGTATACGTGTGTTATGATAGAATCAAGAACTACTACAGGGTTATGCAAGTTTCAGTTAGAAGTTCTTTTCACTACATGTTCATCCACCGCGCTATCAGTTAAACGATGAAGCTCTGTCAGAGAAAAAAAAAGTAAGTGATTAATGAACTTTTTATTCACAATAGTTACACCGAGATAACAATAAAATAAAGAGCATATAGCGAGCCTGATACAGTAATACACTATTCTTGTTATTTTGTTACGAGAAGTTAAAATACGTAAATTATGTAGTTTGATGCTTTCATAAAATAAATTATTAATTAGTATAATTAGTCATTATGTAACTGTTCTATAATTTATAAAAACTATATTTCCTAAAAAATCAACAATATTGCAAAGAAATACTAGTATCTAAAAAATATATTCTTCTAATAAAATTTAACAATTACGCCATTGTATTAAAATAAAAAGTTGCATTGAAATAATGAATTTATTATATTTCTTCTGCTAATATCGAATTTATTTCCAGAAAAAGATAAGATAAAGCTGAAGAAAACTTACTCAATACGTTCAGTTTATTGAGTCCGAGGAACTTCATACTGATGCAAAGAAAAGTATAGGAATTTCAAAATCCATTGATTAAATGACATTCACGGTGATTAATTATAAACGTTTTCAAAATAGTTAATCTCACAATATTTGGTTCGGTAAGATCGCGTTCGAGTTTGTGATGGTGTTGCCAGAATAAAATCGTTTGCAAGTGAGTTCGTGATGAGAGAACATCAGTGAGGGAGAATAATTATGCATTCACTTCGTATTTATTTGCTATTTGACTCGAAACATAAATCCCAAGAAGTCATCATTTGCTCCTGAAATAATGCAGCTGAATAGTAGAATGAAAACAAATCGGTGAGTGATGCATGCAGTTATTTAAATATTAGATACATCTTTAGCAAAGTATTTATACCATTGCAATATTTTTAGATCGGTTATTTTTATTGTAACATATCTTAGTGAAAACCTCATATATTCCACTAGCCAAATTCCAGTTATTCAAAAATACCTTATTTATAGAATAGAGAATAATTTATTATCGAAAACTAAAATGCAGTTTTAACAAAATTATGTTTATAAAATTTTAGCTACTTAAAGAAATTATATTTACCCGATTATGTTTAATTTAAACTCAAGCAAGCAAAATAATGATATCACTAATCAACACCTGAAAGTAATGAATTCTAGAAATCTTTTCTCTTTTTAGTATATTTTTATAATCACCAAAATTCTATAACTCAACATTTATTTAGTACGCTTAGAAATGAAAAGTTTAAAACAACCAATACGTGAATAGATTCATCTGAAAGTTTCCACTGTCACCATTTAAATTAGGAGTGATTTCTTGTCAGCTTTAATTTGTTTTGCTTATTTGAAAATTCAGTTTTTGTTACATTACCTCTTAAAGTATTATTTGAAAATAAAATGTAAAATTTGATAGACATTTATTCCATACATTTTAGTATAAATTTGGTTTATTTTCTTACAAAAAATTAAAACTTACACATTTTTGCCGTTTTACATTAAAGTTGCAATTATTAGCAGTAATTTTTCATACCATAACGATAGACGATTCACGTCACATTAAGAAACACATGTTTATTTCTATTATTAACAAGAAACACATGTTTATTTCTATTATTTCTAAATTAACTGTTCATGTCCACCATCCAATTCCTGGCGAAAGAAGCTTCGTCGGTTGATAAAATATTTGGATTCCTTTAGTTTATTCCTTTCGTTATATTTTTGCCTGTGTGAAAAATCACTGGGTAAGAGTGACTGTACCCTTTGTATATAATAAGGGTAGAGTAATTTTTCTATTAGGTTTCTATGTACAAATGAGAAACTTCAAATTTTCGTGCAATACTTCAATTACCTCTGGTACAATCCTCTTCACTAAGATGTAAAATTTATTATTCGACTTCAGGAGGGGCTTCTCGCTGCCGCCAACGTTCTTAAAATTTTGTAACCACACTACTCGTATCAAAAAATCTTTGAGAAACTTGGACAAATATTTGCCAAGCTGGAAGCGGCCTTTAGTGGTATCGTTGCTCGTAAATAGGCCTAAGGCGCCCTTAAATAAGCTTGTTGAGGTTCCCCGTAAATAAGCTTTGCGCAGTAGCATTATCGTAATCGATGAGGTTTATCCGATGTGCGATTATTGCTGGGAGAATTTAAAGTGATTTTCTTTATAAATTGAGATTGGCTAAAGGCGACACCCTCCTCGTTATGGGCTCCTAGCGGCCAACGTTAGGTTGGCAATTAGTCGTACAGTGTGACCTGCTGTGCGTCATAAGCACCAACCTACGGCTAAGAGGTGTTTAGAAAAGCGTTGGGAACCCTTTTCACAAGGGCGGGCTCTGGCGTTGCGAACCCTGAGAATGAGTAAGATGGAGGCTGACAATTCTAAGCAGAAAAGGATGAGGGATCCGACTATCGGACCAGGATCAGAGGAGAAGGCTGACTTTCCAACTTGCAAACGGGTCAAAGAAAGTCTACCAAGAGGCCGGAAGGAAGAAAAAGCGAATTCCTAGAAAGAGTGGAAGTAATTGTGCAATGCGTCAACTGAAATGTTGAAAGATAAGAACAAGAAGAAAAGGCTGAATAAGATTGCGAGGCTTATAGTTCGCAAATTAGACGAGATAAGCCATCAAGTAAATGCCATCATTAATAATAAGCAGGACAGTAGCATTAGAGGAGAGTTACAAGAGATCAAAGAACTACTGGCAAACCAAAATGAAAGATTCAGAGAACAAAGCAAGATTTTGGAGGAGAACTTTAACCGCAAGAGAGAGCAGACCTATGCTGGTGCTGTGTCAACAAGCGCTGTTAGGGTGAGCGGCATAAAAAAGCTGGTTCCGGTTGGTAAAAACTTTAAAATCCAGATTTCCAAAACGTCAAATGGGAAAGAGATGCAAAGGGATGAGCTTAAGAAGCCTGTTATGTAGAAAATTAATCCAAGCAAGTTAGGCATTAAGCCTACGAGAATATACACAACTAGAAACAATAAAGTAGTTATAGAATCGGCGTCTAAAGACTTTCAGAAATTATCTAATTCGGACGATGTTATGAAGCTGGAGTTGAATGTCTCATCTGTGGACCAATTCAAACCTAGGCTTACTATTAACAATGTTCCATCGGATATCAGGAAAGAAGAACTTAGGCAGGAAATAGTAGACCAGAACTTCCTGGAGAACATGGAGGAGAACGAGCCGTGCATCAATCCGGTATACAAGTTTGGGCCAAAAGATAGACACTATAGGCGTACACTGGTAGTGGAAGTGGATGGTCAGACAAGGAAGAGAATGTTGGACAAGAACATGATTTATCTTGGTTGGCATTCCTGCAAAGTTGAAGACAGGGTTCAAATTACAAAGTGTCAACAAAATGCACCGCGGAGATGGCGTGCAGCTACTGTGCGGGTAAGCACGATTCTAGAAATTGCCCCAGTGCTGGCAAGACTGAGGATCATAAATGCAATTTATGCTTATAGGCTAAAATGACCAATGTCAAGCACATGCCTAGAAATGTCAAATGCACAGTCTACAAAAGAAGGATGGAGGCCTTCGTAACCCGCATTGATTTTGATAATTATGTGTAAACATCGCGTAGCCATTGGCCAGCAAAATTTCCATCACAGTCAGGCGCCAACGCTTGACTGTCTAAGAAATGCTGTGGATAAGAACATTGCTATCTTCCTTATTCAGGAGCCTTATATAAAGAATGGCGTTTGCAGTCTTCCTGGACTGGGGGGTTTTGGTCTTATAGCTGATCAGGCAACAAAGTTTAAAGCTTGCATTGTTATTGTCAACCCAATGTTTGTTGGACTAAAAATATCTCAATTTACAAATGAGATAGCGGCTACGGCAAGAATCTCTCTATGCAGCAGCAAAATCGTTTTCGGGATTTTCGGAAAAATCCGGATTTTCGTCTCCAGGGACAGCTGACAGATGTTAATTACAGATTTAGGAATGGTCCAATTATTTGGGCCATAGATACAAACGCTCACCATCCGATGTGGCATTCCAGAGAAGCCAATGATCGAGGTTATATATTGGCTGAGTTTTTCCCTCTGGAGAATCTTCAGATCCATAACGTTGCCAGGGCTCTGACTACCTTTAGTAGCCCACTAGGGAATAGTAACATTGATGTTTCCTTGGGGAATGTAAACACCGGCGACAAGATTTTTAACTGGAGCGTCTTGGAAGATTCTCTTAGCGACCTTCGCCTGATTATTTTTCAGTGGAAGCTCAATTACGAGATCTCTCTCACGCTGGTTAGAAGTTCCCTATGTAAAATCAATGTGGAAAATAGCCCTGGACATGGTTATTGTGGGTCTGGCGGATTTAGAAAGAGTATTATGGGAGCCTACAGTGGCTCATATCGATAGAAGGGTGTTAAAGCTGGAACGGCTCTTGAAGAATGCCACGGAGGAGACGGTACCTAAGAAGAAGATTTTTCCTACTAAGCCGCTTTGGTGGACCGAACGCCTAGATGAAATCAGACGATTAGGGCTCTGGCAGAGGAGAACGTATCAGAACACCACATATACGCCTGAGAGAATAAGACTCAAAAATATCTATTTAGAAACAGCTACTAGGCTTAGAAAGGAAATAACCAGGGCCAAGTCGGACTCTTTGAGTACTTTTATCAACAGCCAATTAAAGGAAGACCCGTGGAGCATTCCGTATAAGATCGCGTCTGGGAAATTTAAGAGCACTAGTAATTAACAACATCAGCGTTGATTTAAATGGCAATGGTACTTCGGACTTCGACCAGATGGCGGAGGCTATCATGAATGAGATAATCACTAACGACAGCCTAGTGGAGGATACGCCTGAATTGGCATTGATAAGAATGACTGCTCTCGATTACGAGCGTCCTAGAACTGAGGCCTCAGTATCAGAGAGGAGGTTGAAGATTACCTGCTAAGGCTGTATATTAAAAAACTTTTGGGTCCAGATGGAATCCCGGGTATAGTGCTGAGAATGGTGGCGGTCGCTATTTCTGACTACGTCAGTCGGATCTTCAGTGACTGCTTACTGATCTCGTACTTCCCGAGAAGATGGAAGGAGGGGCTTTTCATCACGATTCCAAAACAAGGAAAGAGTCCGGATAGCTTGGAGGCTATAAGACCGATTACGTTCTTGCCTATTTTGGGTAAAGCATTAGAACACTTTGTAAGACTGCAGCTCAGAATTTTATCACCAAAATCAGTACCGGTTCGTTAGGGGCAGAGGCACCAGACAGGCGATCAACAGACTTGTTGACACTATTGGACGCAACCAATATAGATACACAGCCAGTATTTTTCTAGATATCACAGGAGCTTTCAACAACGTGTGGTGGCCGGCAGTACTACACGCTCTCAAAGTCAAGAACCCATCTTGTCAATTATTCGGTATAGCCGTGTCGTATCTTTCTGATAGATATGCCACAAGCTTGATTTGGGGCCGGATGCGGCTCACAAGATTTTGTAGAGGGATTTCCCCCAGGGGTCCAAACTGGGCCCAATGATATGGAACTTAGTAGTGGATAAACTGCTATGTATTTTTGACGAACATCCACAAACGGAGAACTACTTCAATATTCAGATCTGTATTTTTAAGAAAACTCTGATTTTTTATGCGCTCTAAAAAGTCTTCATTAGTTGCAATATATTTATCTTGAACGCCAACCACAATTATTCTGAGGTTAATATATTTAGGTATTTCTACCTCATAATTATCGGATAATTCTTCTATTGCTGTTATTTGGAGTTTTTCCTGAGAGAAAAATCATCCTTACACTGAATCATAACGGATCCCTGACCTATCGATTTTAATTTGTTTATTTCTACCGATAAATTGGACGGATTAATTTTTTCCGTGATCGCACTCCTCGTCGTAGTACTATTTTGTTGCTTATTTTTCGGTCTAATTATTAACGGAGGATTTTTTTTTACAGTATCTGTCCATGATTTGCCTTGTGGAGTGGAGATGTCATTATGTTGCGAATTATTTAATAATTTCTCTGTATTCACCTTACACTCCTCAGTATGTTGTTCCAACCTTTTTAATCTATTACTAAGGTCAACATTCACCTCAAATACTGACAGACATCCATCACATACCCAAAACAAATTTTTACAGTCATTTATGGCTTTAGATATTTGCTCTTTGATGTTAACACAATGTAAATGATATTTATTATCACACACTTTGCACGCCACGAATTTTACTCGCCCGACAATATTGTCATTGCACCCGGTACATGCGTGTGTACCCGGCCCTGCCATGGCGACAACTGTCGTAACAAGTAAAATTGTAAAAACAGATCAATGTTCAAGGCACGATTACATATTGATTTCCTTGAGGTAAATCTATAATGACACCTTTTTTGTAGAGAATTTAATTCTCTTCAAAAATATGTATTGTTCAAATTTTTCAAATTGATGGTTTAGGAGTTCTGGACGAAAGATGCGATTGAAATTAAAAAACCGAAAGTCGCGATGATATACTTCTTAACATAGTAAGTATTAAGAGCTCTAACTTTCACAATAATTTTTTTGTCATCACAAATAATATTTTCGGTATCTCTTAAAAAAATAGTCGATTTTTTTGGCCTAGTCTAGTGGTTACTATATTAACTCTTTGGAATCTATAGAGTATGCATACCATATTACAGTGTATATTTAACTGCATTCCATTTTGTGACGTTGTGTCAACACAAGCTATAAATAAATTTTAAGAAAATTTACAATATTTTATCTCAATAAATTATCAAGTTTTGCACACTTTGCACGCCACGAATTTTACTCGCCCGACAATATTGTTATTGCACCCGGTACATGCGTGTGTACCCGGCCCTGCCATGGCGACAACTGGCAGGACCAGATATAAATATTACTAATATAAAATTATCACTAAAGAAAATCCGACACCAAGATAAATTTGAAAGATTAAATGACAGTACAATTTGGTATGAGTGTCAGCAATGAGAGCATTATTTTTAATAAAACAGTTCCTATATTAGCATATTTATTAAAAGCTATTATATATATGTCTGGCCATAGTAAAAATACTACCTATACCATTTAGGAGTTCATATGTTAATGCGATTATTAATGCGTTTGAAATACAAATTGAAAAACCGAGAGTATCAATCTTTAACTTGGTCAGAGTACAAAAAGTGTAATAAATAATAATATTGAGCTCTACAGGCTTAGTGGCCCTTGGCTTCGAATTCTTTCACTCTTCTTTTCCATCTTTTTCAGTCCAAAGCATCATTCTTCCAATCCCTCTCACCTAATTTCCTCAAATCATTCAGCACCTCATCCAGCCATTTCTTCCTAGGTCGCCATCTTCTTCTCTTTCCCCTTTCGCTTCTCATTAGTATTCCTCTAACCCATCTCTTGCCGGACATCATCACTATGTGCCTCAGCCATCTAGCTCGCTGCGCTCTCACCACCTGAACAATGTTTGGTTTTTTGTACAGTTCTTCTATTTCTTTGTTTGTTATTCTTCTAAATTCGTTCTGAACTTTAATTCCTCAAAAATTATTCTTAATATTTTACGTTCCCAGACTTCCGCTTAGTTTCTTCCTTCTTCGTCATCGTCCATGTCCCGCATGCATAGGTAACCGTGGGCCTTAGTATTGATTGGTACATTCTTACTTTTGCTGGTCTTGTTATATTATTTGCCCTTAAACATTCCTGCAGCTTTGCTTTCTTTCGCTACTCATCATTTCTTATTTTTTACACTAACAATGTCTATATTAGGGGAGGGTCCTCTGGTGTTATTTTTCATTACCATATATTTGGTCTTAATTATATTTGGTCTCGTTAATTGTTAGGGCATATTCTCTTGCCCTTCTTTCCAACATCTTGACAAACCCTTACTATTTCTTTCTTTGATCTCGCCATGAATATAATAGCGTCGACATAGGTCAAGCATTGGTGCACTAGATTGACCAGAACTGTTGACAGTGGATCACCTTATATCAGTCCTTTCTTTACAATAAACTCCTCAGACATTACTACATCGACTAAATTTTTATTCACTGTTTTCCTGGCAATCGCCTCCATCAACTTCCTCAACTTTTTTGGGACTCCCAACTATCTCATTGCATGGAACACCTTTTCCCTGCTAATGGAGTCATATGCTTGCCGATAATCTATAAACAGCAAATGTAAGCTAAACTTTTTTTCATAAATATTCTGTTGGATCTGTTTCTTGATGAATATCTGATCGGTTGTTAATCTTCCTATCCTGAACCCTCCTTGGTATTTCCCTACTTGTTCGTTATGGTATTTCTCTAGTCGATCTTTAATCATCTTGGCCATCACTTTGGAGGTCACGTCTTGCAGTGCAATTCCTCGGTAGTTATGGCACTCCTTTTTTTTGTGAAGGGGTACTATCAGCGTTTTATTCTATATCGCTGACATAATTTCTTCTTCCCAAATTCTGTTCATTAACCCCCATGTTCTTGCCACCAAAATATCACCACCGTGTTTCAAGATTCCTGCTAATATATTGTTTTCTCCAGCACTTTTGTTATTTTTTAACTGTTTTATACAAACTGCTACTTCTTCTTTTGTAGGTGCATTTATAATTTCATTATTTTCTGCAATCGCATCTTCTTCCATTTCACGTTCTTCCCAGTTCACTTCTTCTCCAGTCAAATTTACCGTCTCTGAAAAATATTGAGCAATTATTTTCAGTTTTCCATCTGCATGTCCTACCAGGGAACCTTCTTGAGTTTTCAAATAATGGGGTCTCTTGGCGCTACTGCTTTTACTTTTTTTAACTTTCTGATAGACATTTTTTGTTTGCTATCAATGCTTTGTGCTGTTGCTTTCACTCCCTTTTTTCAGTAATCTCAGACGTGCTTTGTTTCTTTGCTTCAAAACTTGTTTACATTCTTCGTCGAACCATCTGTTTGTTTGATATTTTTGGATTCTCCCAGTATTTTTTCTGCTACCTCCTTCATAACTGTTGCAATCTGTACTCATTTTTTCTCTAAATGTTTCCTTTATTCAGCTTAATTCCTAGTTTTCCTTTCATTTCCTATTCGAAACGCACTGCTGTTGTCTTATCCTCTAGTTATGCTACGTCATATCTCTTCTGTCTTCCCCCCTTTGTATCTTTTCTTTTAGGTGGTCTTTTGTCTCATTTGCATTATAAGTAATATGTTGCTATCACTATTAACTCCCCTGAAACTTCTTACATCAGTAACGTTCTTTGCATGCTTTCTTTCTATGAGGACATGGTCAATTTGATTCTTTGTCTCTCCATTTAGAGCTATCCATGTTTCCTTATGTATATTTTTGTGATCAAAAGCAGTGCTAACAATTTTCATATAGTTCTCAAACGCAAATTCTATCACCCTTTTTCCATTGTCATTACCAGCGATGTGTATACTTTTATCCCCTGTTACCTCCTTGTATTCTTCTTTCCTTCCTACTTTGACATTCATGTCGCCTATCAGATATTTTATATCAAGCTTCGGAAATACTTCGATAATACTTTAAAATATTATATTAATTATATTAATTAATTTATATTAAAAGTATTTGGAACAAACTGATGTATTAGAGCTGTTACCTGAAAATTGTGCTGTAATGACAGATTAAGAATTCAAAAACATTATTTCGCTTCTCGAAGATAAAAACATAGAATTAATTAGACCGCCTTCTGTTAGTTATCGCATAAAGTTATCAGAATCTAAGATTTTAGTAGTAGTAGACCGTAGTAGATTTTAGTAGTGAAACAAATTGTTGCTCTACGTATTCATAAAGAACGCACCATTGGAAGAATATGAGAGTTTAATTTTCTTAAACTTCACGCAGTTATTAATCATAATATGTGCTGTAGCATTGCTCATCAAGTTAACATCATATATAAAAATGTATTTTTATTTTTTTTCTAACAAAGATAGTACATCTTTTTTCCAATTATTTTTCCCATAAAATTGTACTTTCTCATGTACTTTGCTCGCACCAATAATTTGTTGAATATATAAACCATCATCTGTTTTACAATGTGCAACTTCATAAAATGTTGATGCAGTAATACGTCCATAAAGTAATTCATGCCATATTGCACATTCATTTTGTTATCTTGTAATTGTTCAGCTTCTTCACACAATTCTACTTTCATTTCGGTTTGAGGAAGGTCCAAATATGTCCAATAATGAGAAATTATGCCTCTTTAAATCAAAATTCAGTTGTCTAATTTGGCAATGAATTTGTTGACTTTCAACAAATTGAATCACTGCTAAAAACGTTCTACTATTAGGCAAATTTACAACTGGAGGCAAAGTCGTTTTTTTTTTGTAAATGTTTCCGCTTTGATATACTTTATAACTACCAACGCCTGATAAACAAGATTATTTCCAGTAGCATGCAACTTGTGTGGGTGTTGGATCTTCGCTTATCTGATGAACACATGAATAGGGCTAATGCATGTTTACAACCACCTGTCATCAAATATATACAAAATATTACTATTTATAACATTTTTTAAATTTTTATTTGAGTATTTCTTGCCTGCTGGAGCTGCACAATCGTGACATTGAGTGCCTTGAACTTTTCTTAGGTTTTCATCAGTGGCGTAACTATACCATCTGAGGCCTGTGGCAAATTCATTGGATGGGACCCTCCCAGTAAAAAACGTCACGTTGTAATTTAATTTTAATGAATCAGTTAAGTAGTTATCCAACAGTATTTCTAATATTGTGTGCATTTTAGTTAAATATCTAATACATTTTATTTTCAAAAGCATTACATAATTTTAATGAAATATTATTACATTAGTATTACATAATTTTAATGAATTAACAATTTAATATTAACAAGATATTTATTAATAAAATTCTTTTCTCCGAGCTTTCTGTTCCGCAAAAGTATCAATAACATCATCGAAGTTTAAAGATCGGGTCATAAAATTTTCAATAAACAGACTAGCCAAGTTACGTAGCCTGTCTTGTTCCATAGAGTTTCTTAAACAGGTTTTTGTTAATTTTCGGTTCGAAAATGATCTTTCAGCACTAGCTGTAGTCACAGGAATTGTAACAAACAACATTAATGCAGTACATACTTCAGGAAAGCTGCACGACATAAAATGATTCTATATTATTAATAAATCAGCAAGTTCTCTAATACACGAAGACTTTTCTATTTCGTCTCTGAAGGTGGACTGAAAGCTGAGAATTTCCCTGGCAAATCATTCAGATATATCTTTTTTATATATGTCAACAAATTCTAGGGATTTTTTTAGTATTTTAGTGTCATTTAAATTTTGCAAAGTGGCAGGTTGTAAAATACTGAAATTGGGAACAATTTCATTCATTGGAAGGAAACGCGATTTCAGTTGATTAATAATGATGTCCAATACTCCGTAAAATATGTTCACTTTGAACAAACTTTTCGGAATCTTGGACACGCTCATCTTCGCAAAGTTCGTCAAAATGGCGTTTCATCTTCCTCTGACGAGCTTTAGAAAATTTAGGGTTAATGGGTCATTTTTCTGCTACACTATTTGCTTTCCTTTTTAAATTTTCAAATTCATGTCTATACCTTTCCAATTCTTCCAGACAAATCTTCAAACGTTTTAAGGCATATGAAAGATCGGTGGCTTTAGACTGAAGTGCTTTAGAAGCTGCATAGATATTTTCTAGAATTTTGCAATGGAAAACCAATAACATAATAAAATTGTAATTCTCACTCTTCTTCTTGAGTAAAATAGCTTTATTTCTTTCATCTGATTTACAATTTAACAGAATTGTTTTAGTTGGCGCTTTTTGGACTTCAATAAACCGAACTTTTAAAGCAAAAATAACATCATAACGTTATGCCCATCTAGTAGGGTTCAATGTTTTTAATGTTATCGAAGTTGAAGACTCCCTTTCTTTATTAGATATAAAACTTGATAAGATATTCCATCTTGTGATACAATGCCCCAAAAGATTATCAATTTGTTGAACTGTTTCAAAAAAAAATGCTACATATCAATAACCTCTCTGACTGCACATTAAGTACCAGATTTAAGTTATGAGCAGCACATATATTTTATAAGTTTGAAATCCACCATAAGTGCCTTTCATTGTGTTAGCATCATCATATCCTTGTCCTCGACACTTATTTAGAGGTATATTTTTGTCATTTATGGATTTAATAATTTGGTTGAACATTGCTAAGGCGGTTTGGTCCTTAACTTCATGAAATCCAAAAAATGACTCTTTAATGACGAGCGCCTTTGGGATTCCATTTTCGTGTTTCTCGGTCATACAATAGCGGTGAACTTCACACATTTGATGTTTTTTTGAAATATCTTGAGTCGTATCGAATATGCTAGAGTAAAATAGTATGCCATTTATTTCATTTATGAGTGCATTTTCTATGTTTAGATTTTCTTTAGTTTACTTAACAATTCTTGTAAAATCGGACCGTATTTTGCTAACAACTCAACAATACTTAAAAAGTTTCCTCGGAAACTTGGATCATTGCTATCTGCCAAAAGGCAGAGAAAACTTTGTGGCCACGAAAAGCTAAATTACACGTGAAAGAGAGTAACATCAAGGAGTCTAGAGAGTACTTGGCGCCAAAAAGATTTTTCTTTTTTGATCATGGACTCTTGCTCTTTATCTAGTGTTCCATATAGCTGCCATTGTTGATACATAAGAGAATAATCCAGGTGAATTTTCGATGTCTCGTGTCTTTCTATGGCGTCTACAATATGTTTCCAATCATCATAGCCTTCCATCCAAACATTTTGTATTTTTTTAGATGCCCGATTTGCGAATAACCAACATGGTTCACAAGACGCCTTCTGAAGTATTAAGAAATAGGATGGTCATGTACGTTCAAATTTCACGCCAGACTTGGAAACAATATAGTAATGCTTTTCTAGAAAAGATCTATTGTCACTGGCTTTTAAGAAAGGACCCTTAGGTTTACAATATCCGTTTTCGATCACGAACCGTTTCACTTGATCATTTAGTTCTTTAAAATTACCCTTATCAGTAATATATGGTGAAGACGCAATATTGTTCACACTAAAATATGATTAACTTTGAATTTTGCTTGTACCTTGTTGTGGTTGTTCTAGATCTGGATATACACTAGTGTCGGGTGTTGCATCTGCTATACTGTTACTTTTAGTTACGTCTATTTCTTTACTTTCGGAGCACTGTTCACTCGCTTTTTCATCAATAAAGTCATCATTCTTAAAGTACTGACTAATTTTAGGTAACTTTTTATTTTTTTCTTCAGACTCCCTCTTCCTCTTTCGTTTTTCGCTCCTACATAGATATTTTTTATAACTAGACATGCTGATATCTAACTTTCACAATTAACATTACTTTGCCTCTATTTGCAGATTCAATAAAACAAAAACTACGAAAAGTTAAAGATACAAATGGCCAATTGTCATAACAATGAAACGAAGAATGCGTATTACAGCCCTCCGTACTTAAAAAATAGAAATCCGGGATTTTCCTAACAACGTGAGTCGCTAACGGAATTCCTCGAGCATCACTAACTCGCCCGCGCCACCAAAGTACCGCGACACAAAATGAAACAACCAATGGATGCGTTCTAAAATTGATCGACATCCTTTTCTTATGAATGCGTTTAAATTTTGATAATTTATTTAAAATTGTATATAGTATTTAATTGTGTCTAACTTTAATTGATTTTAAGTACTTATATAAATTTTATAATTTTTATTAAATTTTGTTAAAAATGTTGGGTTACTCCTGAGCTCGCGGCTTTCGGACCGGGGACCCCCGTCGGGTCGGAGCCCCGTGGCATTTTGCCAGCCCTGGCACCCTATAGTTACGCCACTGGTTTTCATTAATAATTAAGGTAACTGTATAAACTTTACTCTGAACATTATGTTTTGGGCATACACGTCCTTTCGCCGTGCAAATACCATTTTTGCGTTTAAGTTGAACCTATAGATTGTCACCGTAAATTTCGCTTGACACCCTACAAATAGTTTATATATTTAATAGAAATATTTTGTTTCTTATTTACATTTACATTATCATTTTTTTAAAAGTCTCGCATTGATGCTTTAGCACCTCGAACTTCAGATAAATTGAACCGAATGTCATTTTTGAGGTAATCTGTGACCATAAAAAATCCACACCAAGTATATTATCAGAATTAGCTTTTTTGAACCCTTTATCACACATTACTGAACTGATTAAATTCGTAACCAAAAATATTTTTTTGCACTTAAGAAACAATAATTTTGTCAGTATATACACAGGTACAGTTGAACTGCCGAGATTACCCATGCGTCATCAGTTTTTATCCGTATAAATCAAATCAAAAATTATTAAGTGAAATTAGTCCTAACTTTCATAATGGACGTGGTTGGTGTCTCGAAAAATGGACATTTATGTTTATGACTTAAATCCACGATACATTGATTTGTCATGTTATATATCGTCCTGTTATAAATCGATATTTTAATGTAAAATGTCGAGTGTATGTCATGAAATTGATGTTTTGAATTTTACGGACAATTTCAAGTTATCACGAAATTTTAGGGAAGTTTCAATTAATTAATTTGTTGTTGGTCAAAATCATAATGTTTTACTCTATAACGTTATTGACGAAACTAATTATGATGAAAAAATATGAATTTACCAAGGTATAATCGCTTGGGGTATGGGGTTATAACTACACCCCGTCTGGCTTGGTGATGGACCTAGCGAACAAGATTCCGTGCTCCTTACTCATCTTCATGACGTGCATGTACACGGTCTTATCGCTCAGTATTATTGGTGGGACTTTGGAAGAAGTAGTCTTCGGCTCTGAAGCTCCAGGCTGACTTCGACTCAAGCTTCCAGAGGGTAAAAACGTGTTCATGAGCTCTCAGCTAGTAAGTCTAAGGTGTGATAAAAGTGAGAAGTGATCCCTGTTGTGCAATGAGTGATTACGAAGACATTGAAGACATCGATAATGTCGATTTAGAGGAATTGAGTACTCTAACCAAAAGTGAATTGTTTAAAATTTACTTAGATTGCCGAAGACACAGAACAGCTTCCAAAACGAGGAGACCTTCAGATTACGTAAAGAAGGTTCTCGTGCAAACAAAGAAATAAGACGCCTTAAAAAGCGTAGGCACAAGGCAAAGCATCTTACGATGCCTAATCAGTGAAATTCCAAAACCAAACATCACACCGCCAACCTCAGAATCCGGAACACAAACAAAAAACGTGTTCAAATCACAATCACTAGAGGCAGCAACGTAAACGGAAATATTCAACCCACCAACATCAGTAAAATAGATCCAGTCGGATCTCAAAGAAGGAGACAGTCATGACTCCGACCCAGAGGGATATCAACAGCTGTCCTTTCGCTCAACAAGACGAAAAAAGAGAAAGAGATCGGCTCCCAAGTCATGTCAGACCATGAAAGAGCCTGTCGGCCCTCTTCCTTCTACTTCCACCACGAAAGAAAGGCCATCAAAAGTACCAAAATCAATAAAGAAGTTAGCAGCACCACCATCAACCGTAAAGACAAAACCCCAACCGATTATCCTAAGGGACAAATCGCACTTCTTAGATATCATGAATATCTTGAAGAAACCCAAAATAGCCGTCGGGTCGGCTAAACCGAGACCAGACGTGGTCCTCTTAGTCCCCAATCTGGAATCGGATCGAAAAGCCATTGTTGAGCTTTTCGATCAAAATGAATATTCGTATTCAACACCTACAAACAACAGATGTCTGCGCGTCGTACATATAAAGCATCTTAAAGATAACGAGCCTCCACTTCCAGCCGTAAAAGTGGAAAAGCTGAAGAAACAAAAACGCAAATCTGTTACGAAAACGCAAGCATTCCAGCGTCCTCAATCCCAATCAAAAATCACCCAAACTATGTTTTCCGGACCTGGCCAAGGAAAACAACAGAACTCTGTAAATGATACAGAGCCAAACCAGAATTATCAAGAGCTTCTGTGCAAATTTTTTGACGAAGCTAAACCCAAATTTCCCGAAAAGTTATGTCACGTTTTTCAAAACTGAACCTAACGCAGATAGATCTATCACAGATAGATTTATCTCAATTCCAAACTGAATAAAACCATCATCAAAAGCCGACGGAGAAATCTGTAAGATTTAACGACCAGTCTCAATCCACGTCAAACACCAACAAGATACGCGTTTTTCATGTACCTTATCCGCGGAACAGGGCCTTGTAGCCTGTTTCCGAAGCAGAGAAGAAAAACTTTGCCAATGTCAATAACGCCGGTCGGCACCGCCGGGCTAGATAGAAGCCCCCAACCCGTGACAATCCTCTCTTACCAACGCGGATCTGCGCTTCTCTTTCTTGATTTTGCGAGTTACCTTCTGGTAACCCTCGGAATCGGAGGCCGAAGAATGACCTCCGTCAGCTTGGACGATCGCGGCGGAACTCGCGTCGTCATCGAAGTCGAGGTCGACCGATTCGATCATCACGACTGACTCGTCCATCGCAACTGGCTGGTTTCTTTCTTTTTCACATCCGATCGACGCTTTAATAAAAGCGCCGTCGAATTTCTTCGCCAGGCTCTTCTTGAGTCTCTGGTTTTCCGAGTCGGTTTTCTTTAAGCTCTCGATCAGTTCGATGAGCTTCTTTTGAAGATCATCGTTCTCATCGGCCGCAAGTAAGTTCATCTCCGCGGCGTATCTCAACTGCCCCTCGAGGTCAGTAATACGCTTATCCTTATCGTTCACTTCGCGGCGGACAGCCTTTCAGGCCTCCTCCGTGATGGTGAACCCCTTGGGGTCCGCCATCACAACTTTTCGCCCGTTACAACTTCTCTCGACCACGTGTTGCGGAGCGCGTCAGAAGAGATGCTTACTCTTCAACGTCTCGGCCCGAACTCTTACTCTACTGTTTTACTTCGCCTTAGTCAGGTAGAATTTTTTAGTTAGCCCGGAGGCTCCTAATAATTTCTAATGAGATTACGATCCTGAGGTGGGCACTTTCTGGGGGTCTCTAGCTACCCCTTGATATGCCGGAATTGAAGATTCCGCATTAAAGTTGTTTATTAAAACGCATTAAAGTTAGAAAGACAAAAAGGATAGTCATTCAATTTCTAGAAGTCCTGGTGAACTTCATGAAGTTAATAAGAAAGGAAAAAGAGCAAGAAAGCTAGATTTTTATTTTTTAATATTTACACTCCATCGGAAAAAGATGGAGTGTTTCGCCAAATGGCAGTCCGACCGATCGTCCGCCATCCGGCAGCGCTGGAGATTGAGCATCATTCTTTATAGTCGAAGCGGCCTTACGCAAGTCAGGAACGGAAAATTCGATTCATTTCTGCTTTCCGCACGTAAGATGGATTTTTGGCTCAATTTACTTGGGAGGTCCTGGTAAATTTTGCGGACAAGTGGGTTTTCTCTTAGAGAGGCTTTTAGAACAAACCTCTCGTAAGCTTTTTCAAAGAATTGCGAAACCGAGGGAACTCCAGTTTCAGCATGAATTTGGGCATTTCGAAGAAACCATGGAGCGTTGAGTGCCAAACGCAAGGTTTTGTTCTGAAAAACTTGGAGTCTGTGCACCGAATATGGTGACAGGAAGCGAAAATACACTAATAGACCATATAAATATACAGATCTAATTAAGGTGGTATAATATTTACTTTGATGCAATGGTTTAGCTTGTTTGACCTGGAAATTAAGGGGTACAGTTTGAAGACACCGTACCCCTTGCTTAAAGTAAGCTGGATTAGACTAGAACACTGAAGAGAGTGGTTAATCTACTGTTTTCCACTTATGCTTTTTCACCCTGGTTTTTGGGCTAGTTTGTGGCTCTTGCCCATCTAACATTAAACTGCCCAAAAAGGGTTACATTTTTTCTTAGGGATTCTCGGTATCCCTGGAAGTGTCGGAATTTCCCTCTTTCTTGTGTGAGACATGTCCGACTATTATGTAATATATAATCAACAAAGTCCAGAGAAACTATGTGAAGGTTACCTGAGATGGGACCTTGTCTCCATCGGAAAAAGGACCTTGGTCAGGACCAATGCCGGGCCGACGACCAGCGGTTGTCGACGGTCCGCCATTTGGATCGGGATCTGGGAGATAGCGATAGCGGTTAGCTGTGTGGAATCTTATGAAAGCCGGAAACTCGAGAAGCTCGAACCCCATAGGCTTTCTGCCATGGAATTAGGGGGGATTTATTTGGGAATAATTGCTCCAAGGGAAGTTGAAAGAAGATAATTGCTCCAAGGGAAGCATGTCGCTCTACTGAGCCTGAATTTAGCTCAGTATTCCACCATATCCACAAGCCCGGAAAATGGGTTATCTTGTGGAGCGGGCTTAGGATCCGAGTTCCTTTGGGACCCCCACACGAAATTTGGTAGGGATATATGAAGAAAGGATTTGGGATTCTGTCACCTTGACGTCCCAAGAGATCTCCTCCGTAAGGACTTTTCAGCCCACACAGTGGTACTTCGACTAGGTCTTGCTTCGCAAACTTGGAAGTTCGCCGTGTGCGAACCCCCGCAGTTGCAGCAAGTTGGTGGTGTGTCCCGATCTTGCTTACACTCCTTAGAATAGTGTTCACCGCCGCACTTCACGCAAGCGGGATCGACATGACACTTCTTGGCCGAATGTCCTAACTTCTGGCAGCGAAAACACTGCACTGTTCGGCCATTCGACCGCTGAGTTTCTATCTTGACGCTCTGATCAAGAAAATTCTTCAGATTGAGTATTTCCCTATCACTTTTAGGGACAATCACCTGGATGATAGCAATAAGTTTGCTATCTAATCCAGCAGTTCTCCACCGCTCTACATGAACCGGGTGGAAACCAAGCGAGCGGTTCTTTGATGATGTCGGCGACCGTTATGGTCTCCAACACCCCCCTGAATAGAACGTGAAGATTGCGTTCCTCAGGGGCCGTGAAACTGTGATATTTATAATCACCATCATCGAGCAGTCTGGTGACTGCACGATAATCATCTGGGGTCTGGGGTTGTAACAACACCCCGTCAGGCTTCGTGATTGATCTAGAAAGCAAGATTCCGTGTTCCTTACACATCTTCATGTCGTGTATATACACGGTCGTGTCTCTCAAGATAATTGGTGGGACTCTAGAAGAGGTCTTCTTTGGCTCTGAAGTTCCAGGCTCCTGAGCCGTTTGAGTTGGTGGATCATCCTTGGGAGGATCCGGTTTCCTGAATGTTAATTTAGAGGCCTCGGACTCCATCGTTGGTTTTTTGAGAGGAGGAAAATCATCTCTCACCTGCGCGTCTCCGCGCCTCTTTTTTCTTGATTTTAGGGCCACCGTTTGGAAGCCCTCGGAATTGGAGGCCGTTCGCGGTCGTTCATGGCGGCACTCGCGTCGTCGTCCGAGTCCAGGTCGACCTATTCGACCGTCGCGGCAGATTCTTCCATCGCGATCGGCACTTCATATATTAATAAAACCATCGCCGGACCTCTTGGCCAGTCACTTCTTGAGTCCGTGGTTTTCTTCGTCTATCCGCTTAAGGTCCTCGATGAGTTTGATAAGCTTCTTGCGAAGCTCGTCGTTCTCATCGGCCGCTAACGGGTTCATCTCGAAGACTTATCTTAACTGACCTTCGAGGTCGTCATATGCTTCTCCTTGTCCGCAATCTCCCGTCGGAGCGCTTTCCAGACCTCCTCTGTGATGGTGAACCTCTTGGGGTCCGCCATCACCACGCTTACTTACTTATTCTTCCTGGATGGTAAGTTGACCCGAAGGCCCTGACTTGTATTCTCTACTTTTTTCCGGATGTCGCGACAATGTCGTTTATCCGGAGAGTTTATTTGCCTTTCTTTAGGCAAGATTGTGATGACCGACGTGACGTGAGTGATCACTCTGGAGCAACGACCGGCAATGAAGCTGCCGTGGCTCTTATTAGAGGATTGTCGGAAAGGGATGCCGTCGCTAGGAATTTATCCAATAGTCTGGACAGGAACGTCTGAAGCTCTAGAATATTTGTCTGATGTCTTTTAATCGATGAAGTTGGGAGGAACGGGTACGAGGCCGGATGTCCGTAAATAAGGATTGATCTGACCATGGACTTATACAGGGTTAATTGTTTGTCAAACGTAAGCTTACTTCTTCAATTGATTAAGGGGTACAGCATACGGAGCATTCCGTATGCTTTTCCAGTGGCTTTCTTGAGGTGCGAAGACCACGTAAGGGCCTTTTTGAACTCAAGTCCCAGGTAGTGAGACGTTTTGGCCCACTTGATCGGGACTCCATGAATGAGAATACTCTGACTGATTATCGGCTGTCTTCGAGTAAAAAAGACAGCCTGGATTTTGCTGCGATTGATTGCTAGTCGCCATTCGACTAGCCATCTCGAGGTTTTTAACGTCTTCTTTTGCAACCTGGATGTAATCACCCAGGGTGTGTGCCCGAAGACCTGGCAGTTGTAACACTGCGAGATCTCCCCATTGGACTTGATATTTCCCACCCTTACCTTCTGATAGACCAGATATTTGATGTTAAGAATCCCCTTTTGCTCTTTGAGGAGTATCACGTATATTAGTGCAAGCGGTTGCCCGCTCTTGTTCTTCCACCTCTGAATTTTCTAGGGGCTGAATTCTAATTCGACGAGTTCTTCGCGAATTTCTTTCTGGCTTTGGCTGAATCTTCACCCCTTCTGGGCGATTCAGCGCCTTATTCGTGCCTATTTTCTCATTGGCTATGAAGGTCATTATCTTCATATAATGATTCTTAGACCGAAGTTCCACCGGAGCTCCTTTTTCCGTCTTTGCGACCGACTCTTTTGGTTCCGTAGCCACATTGACCGCTGGCACCGCTGTTGGGGCACCGCTGGGACCTGCCTCTGCGGCAGTCTTTTTCTTTGGGGTCTGCTCTGGGTTCTTTTCCTCTTCGGAGGAGCATCTGGATCATTTTGGGCGACGCCTTTTCTTGGCCGCGCATGTCTGGAAGTCTGAATCGGACGATTCTCCACCGATGGAAAGAATTTCGCCTTCGCAGACATCGTGATTCAGTTTGGGGGTAACGGTATCCGTTTTAATCGGGGAATGAGTTCCTTTTGGGTATTTGAGAGCCGTGAAGTCGCTGTCGATCAACATAACCGTGTCTAAATCGATATTTATTTCGGCCGGCGCATTGGTGCGGGCGGTCTCCTGTTCGTTTCTGATGGATTGAGTCGCTAAATCGGCTATTTGCCTTTTTTGGTCTTTGATTAACTCCTTGAACTCAAAAATCATCTCATTGAGGCCGTGATTGTCGCGGCGCAACTGTTGGAGCTCCTCCTGGAGCCTTGTAATTATCTCGTCGGACCCGGAGTCCGGAGGCGATAACCGTGAAGTCATGATGGTCAACACCTTGAATTTCTATATAGACATCCGAAAATGCCTAAATAGCAACCCAAAGGCCCGAAAAGTATGCCTTGTTATGCCCCGAGACTATTCCTGCTGTAGGATTGCCGCGAAATCTTCAAAAATAGTTCGCGAAAAGCGAAAAAATTATTTAAAAAACCGTGTAATATTAATTGATTTAATAAAAACAATCAATATCACTGTGAAAAATCGTTGGTGACGTCACAATCACGCCACCAAGCAGCCTGGTGTAGCTTAGTGTAGATAACTACGGGAGCTCTTGAAAACACGTCTGTACTGTACGAGTGCTCTGATTGGACTGATCACCACGCTTTTCGACCGTACTACTTTTACGAACACGTTAGGAGTCTGGATAGAGCAGTCGAAGAGTACAGACGTGTCCCTCCTGCTTTCAAAAGTGTGGTTAACAGTTATAAGTGACTATGTGATCATATTAAACATATTTTGTGAACATTATAGTGAACATATTTTGATACTCCAAAGTGGATTATGCTGTCCGCGATGGAAGATCAGGATGAAATGTTTATCACTTTCATGGAAATTAAGAAAAGTGGGTACGATGAGGACCAATTGGCACTTCTTTGTGCGGAGTGTCGGGTATGGCATCAAAACCCCGAAAAAGATAAGTATCTTAGGAAGCAAAGATCCAAGATAGATGAATTAAGTGCAGAAAATGATTCTCTGCGCATCGAAGTTAAGGACCTAAAAGCACTTTTAGAAAAGGCTACTGCCAGCGCTTTAACAGCCAAAAAAAACCCAAACAGACAACCACACCAAAAGCCAAAAAAGGCAATAAGGTCGACACATAAACTCAAAGTGTCTTTAAAGCGACCTCGACACAAACTGGGTCACTAAAAATCAAGATCAGCCGAGACGCAAACTAAAGCGTTCAAAGCATTAACAAAAATAGCCGAAACACAAACTCCTGTGCTCCAAACATGAACTATAGAGATCCAGACGGACCTTCAAAGGGAGCATATTCAATATGACTCCGACACAGAGGGATATCGTCAGAAACCCTCTCGATCTAGAAAAAGTAGGAAGAAGATGACACCGTCTCCCGAGGCAAATCTGTCCTCGGAAGAAGCGCGTGTCTCTCTTTCAACTACATCATCCGAATCAAATAATGAATCTGAAAAGGTCCCCATCCTAAATAAAAAGACCGAAACACAATCAGTGTTTGAATCAGATCAGTTTTGATCCACATTTTACACAATCATCAAGTAAAAAATCTACGTGTCCTATTCAAGGGCATATTAGAATCGATATCATCTAAAGATATCAAAAAGTTTTCATCCTCTCTCCGTAACCAGATGGCAAAACAAAAATAAGGAACCAATTGCAATCATACAAATGACGATACCTCGCACTGCTACTACTACTTTCCTGGAGGTTAAGTTGACCCGAAGGTCCTGACTTGTATTCTAGTGTTTTTGTGCCGGATGTCACGAAAAAAGTAGTGAAAATATGGGAGCGCAACCTCCTCCTCATTTCGAACGAGGCGGAGGAGGAGGTTGCGCTTCCATATGTATGTGGACAAATAAATAGCCGCAAAACAAAAACACAACAAGGTAATCACTCATTCTCATCATCTTCTCGTCCATTTCACCTTCTTATTCGTGTTTGTCCCCACTATATTCCTGTTATCCCTCCCCAATTTTTTTTATATGAGATTGCTCCTCCCCCGTTTTACCTTTCCATTCGCGTTTGTCCCCACTATATTTCTAACATCCCTTCCTAAATCATCTGGTCAGATGTGGTTCTGGTCAGATAAATAGCCGCAAAACAAAACAAGGCATTCAGCCTCAGTTCAGAATAAGCGAATAACCTCTAAAACAGTAAACGGTAAAATGTTCAAATTAGTGAAGTGCATCTCTTCTACCCAACAAAGAACTATAAGAATAATCATACACAACCATACACATCAAGGTAATCAGCTTCAGTTCATAATGAGTCACAGTCAAGTGTATCTGTTCAACAACAGGAAAATGTTAGAAGATATTTATTAGTCAGTCTCCTCCCAGGGAAGAAGAAATCGTAACGATTTTCAGAAATGAAAATGAAAATAGAATATATTTATTACAGTCTCCTCCCATGGCAGAAGGAAGCGTAATGATTTTCACAAAGGTAAATGAAAATAAAAGATATTTATTAGAGTCTCCTCCTAGGGACGAAAAAAGTGTACCAATTTTTAAAAATCTAAATCAAAATATGGAAGACAATATGGGAGTATTTTGCTCAATTTGCTACGACACATTCGATTATATCGAAACTTGGATGCCAAATACATGTTCTCATTTATTTTGCCTAAGATGTATTTTAACGTGGAATGATGTATATTGTCGTCCAATAATGCTAAGAAAATGTCCAATGTGTCGTTCATATTATACTTACTTAGTACAAATTCGAAAAAATGATATTACTGTATAACTCTATTTTTTTACGGATTTAATTGTTAAAATAAGAAATATATACTTTAGTTCTATATAAGAAATTGGTTGTGGAAAATTGTTATATAAAAAAAATAGATAATGTTAAATTTATGAAGTTATGGTTGTTCATATATATTGTTCAACTATACTGTCTGTGTATACTGTGTGTATAGTTGATATGTTATAATAAAAAGAAATTTTTTATATCAAAATAATTTCAATTATATTGGATAATGCACATTTTAATAATTAATTTAAGTTAAACATTTTTTTTTATGTTTAAATAAAATTGCACATTTAATAATGTACACATAAAAAAAAAAACTTCAGATTCGATTTAAATAAACGCTTCCACTTTTCCGTTATTTCCAATTGTACAATTACAGCAAATTGTTAACAGACAAATATACCAAAAAAAAATCAAGTGATAGCAAATATGTCATAATAAAGACAATTTTTATATAAAAATAATTAGAATTATATTGGATAGTGCGCATTTACAATGACTCAAAAGTTATAAAGAATTAAATGTTAATATAGATAGACCGATTAGCGGCATATATATATATATATGCAGATTTCTCAAGGTTTTTTACATTATCATTCTTTGTCTGACCGTTGAATCGAACCCAGGTAAAAATTAATTCCATCGACAAAGATACGGCGGGATGAGCGGGGAGTAGATTTAAAAAGAAATCCAGACAAGTACCTTGCAACATTGAATGGCTTTATAAGGTCGAGAACGAAAGTTATAATAATATCGAAATGTACCGAAGTGGTGGGGGGAGGGAAGACGTACCTATAAGTGGTTTAAGATTTTACAGACAGAGTGAAACAATATTTTTAACGATACAGGTCTTCTTACCGCGTGTTTTTGTGTGTGTGTAGTGTTTCTTTATGGTAAGGTTTTATTATTGAAATACCATCTTTTATTTTAGATAAAAATTTCTAAGAACTCTAGATAGTCAATATCAAATATTATATCATAAGGATATACATTTCAAAATTGTATTGTTTATATCGAAATTAATCAAGAGGATGGGCAGTATTTTGAATATGTAAAGAAATGTTTTGATAAATTAGTGGATTTATATGAATAAAATTTAAATTTTTTATTAATTTAGGTACAAATAATTGATTTTTATTGTAGATAAAAAAATATTTCTAAGAAATCTAAAAAATCAGTTTCAAATATTAAATTTTTAGGATAATACATTTTCTAATAATGTTGAAAACAAATAAAATATTTATAATATTCTTTTAGTTAAATAAGTTCCCAACATGTTTCATTGCACCAAATGCAACAAATCTTCAATCGCAAAGATAATTTCCTACGACATTTAAAATACAGCTGTAGAAAGTCTTCATTTTTAAATCGTTGGAATAGGAAATCCAAGTTGAACTCCGAAAAAGGTAAGAAAATTGTATTCGACTGATTTATCACTTTTTTTTATTTATTTATTTATTTTATTTAAAGCTGAATAATTACTTCTTTTAAAGACAAATATTGTGACAATTGCAAGAAAAATATAAAACAGAATCTATGGGCTGGACATTTACGATCAAATTCCCATAAAACTAATTGTCAAACACAACAGGGGACAGGGGTACAAATTATTAAATCAGCGTTCATAGCAATATTTTCAAACGGAAGAAAAATTGCACCAACATACTAGTCATGATTGTGATCATGTTCGAATTAATTTACCTTCAAAACAATTAATAAAAGATAAGTATGGAAATGTAACATATGAAAATATATTGAAATATGTTAATTATCAATAACAAATGGAAGTTTCCTTTTGTTGTTTATGCAGATTTTGAATGCATTTTAAAATCTTTAGATAAAATCGATGTTGATGTAAACCCAAATAATTCACATACCTTAAAGCAATTTGAGCATATTCCATATGAGTAGTAGAGAGGGCGGGGTACTGGGACACTTTAAGGCCGTTTTGGCCATGTAAAAGTGGGGCCCGACAATTTGGGGGGCGAATTCTCCGAGGGTGATTGTTGTGGTATCCCATTCCACCGGGCTGGTGTTTTCTGGTGGGCCCCATTCGTCATCATCGTCATCGTCGGTCACCTGACCGCCGAACTGTCAGCTGACCAGCAGCAGCCGCGCAGTGGTGTAACCGAGGGATGAGCCAAGCCGAGCCTCGCCTCGCCAGTAGGGTGGAAAAAGGGTGTTAAAAAGGCCTTAATATTGGGGTAGTTTTTAGGGATGGTTTTTAGGGGTAGTTTTAGTATGACAAAATAAAATAATGATGGCAAATGGGCCTTAAACGTATTATATTATGAAAAAAAGTTCTGTAGTGCAGCTGGGTTTGAACCAGATCCCGGTACGCACCAGAGTCCAACGCCCTAACCTATATAGCTAAACTACTTACCAATGTAAAATGTGTATAGTTGGGTATTCAAGCAGATTTGTAAACTGTTTAATCTTTTATGAATATATTTTTGTTTCGGTTGATCGGGTTTGAAATTCGTTGGGAATTATAAATTAAAATCAAATGAAAACTTATAAAAATATTTATTTTGTTATGAATACATTAAAATAATTTTTTGAATCACTGACTGCATGTAGAACCAACTAATGTTTTTTTTTATTGTGGTGAGTAGTGGATGGGGGAGGGATTATACAATATTAGCTTTATCAATCCAGCTGTTATGTTTATCACTAAAGACCAACCATTTGACAAACACTTTATTGTTTTGTCTTTTTAAAACTTTTTCAACTAAATAGACATCATGGAGGTTTGTTTTTTGTAATTATTCCTTATAGAATGCTCCTTCTATAATTTCATCTTGCATGTCTCTTAGAAGATATGTGGTTGGATTTGTTAGTTGAATTTTTCTAATAATAAATACCTCTGGAGACCAATTGGGGTTATATTTCTTATCAAAAATTCCTCGAACTTTTGATATCCGCACATAATCTCCAATTTTAAATTTCGTATTTAAATCAGCTATTTTAACGTTATTGTAAACTGAAGCGAGAATTATATTTTCATTCTTGCTGGTAACATCAACTAGTTTCATTTTTATTGTTCTATGTAATGAATTATTATAACGATGAACAATTTGTGGGAGTAGGTTAAGCCATTTATAATTTCCTTGTACATTAAATTGTTTCCGCATCCAATTTTTCAATGTTCTATTTACTCGTTCTACAATAGATGCCTTCTTCTCACTAAAAACACTATAGCGGTTCACCTTATATTTTTTAGTTAGTTTTTCAAAGTCCTTGTTAAAAAATTCTTTTCCCATGTCTGTTTGCAAATTTTTCGGTTTTTGCTGTTTAAAAATGTTCTCCATTGTTTTGCTGACTTCTATGCCAGTTTTCGTTGTCAAAGGAAAAGCCCAAACGTATTTGGAAAAACAGTTTATTACTACAAGTATGTACTTGAAATTTTTATTTTCTTTTGCGTATTGGATCATTTCTACTAGGTCTGCTTGAAAAAGGTCATTTAGCGACTTGATAATTACTTTTCGTCTTTTGAAATTAATTCTAGATGATCTATGTAGCTCGTTAACAAGTTGACGTTTCGTATCAGTTATAATTTTCTTTGGTGCCATGTTTAAGCGATAATTCCAGCTTCTTTTAATTCTTCAGTTATAGAGGCAATTTCGTTGATATGTCCGGTGTGTTCAGCTAGTTGCGAGGCTAACAGTAAGCGTAATCGGTGTACTAATTCATTTGGATCATCCCAATGAACATAATCGATTCTGTTGTTATTTGCTTTAACGTACACTCCTTTTCCTAGTACGAAAGGTCCTATGATTTTTTTTTTTTTCAACTTACTACCATCAACTTGCTTCGTAGACTGATAATAGCGTCTGTGTGCATTTGTTTTTAAGACAATTTGTTGTAATTTTTTTCATCATCCACCGTATATTCAAGGGGATTCTTTTTAAATAACAGTTCGTATAACCCTGGAATTCCCTTGTATCGTTTATTCTTGACAATAACATCGTTTCCATCAATATTCACTTGAGAATCACCAATGTAAAACTTCTCCGTTTCAGGATAAAACCGTATTCCGTATTTGTGATCAAATTCATGTTCGGTATCATTACGCAAAGCTGAAATGTATTTTCTTGGTTGTATGTCATATTGTTCCAAATATTCTGTTAATGCTTCTCGAGCTAATTTATCGAACTTATCACTCTTATCTATATTATCACTCTCTTCATATTCATCAACTGCATCTAATATTGATTGTTTTTCTGTGCTTACGTTTTCTGGATTATCGTCTTTAGTAATATCATATGGAGACATGCTACTTACAGACGCTAATTTCCTTTTTCTTGAAAGCTTTGGTGTTTCCCAATAAAATTGTTCCTCCTCCTCCTGTTTTATATCACCCTTGTCAACAAGCAAATTGGCCTCTGAGTTTTCGTTGTTTTTTGACTGCTGCTGCTGCTGTACACTAGGCGTTTTAACTTTTAGTTCGTTTTGGATATTTTGTAATTGTTTGGTAATAGGTGAAAACATTTGCTCTTGAGCTAGTTCACCTTGCTTCAAAAGAGTCAATTTATTTTTAACATTTTTTCGTTTTTGTAATAATCTTATTTTTATTTTTTTTCAGCAAGCTTCATTATTAAACAAAAAATAGCTTTTGAACAGGTTTTTTGATCAGGTTTTGATCAGGTTTGAACCGATTTTGATCAGGTTCTGAACAGGTTTGAACGGCTATAATCAGTTCTCTGATTAAGACACTTCTGAAGCGTTTCAATTCTAGGTGAAACATATATAGTGATCGAATCCCATGCGGTAGCGTCCATTGTTAAGGTCGTCCTCTTTGAAAATGGTAAAAAATCCGTACGGTTTTTGCCAGCATCGGGAACATATGCTTTTGAATGTATCAAACGTCATGTAAGCAGTTCCCACGTGATCGTTAAATACATGCTTCAAATTCAGTTCATCTTGTTTAAAAAGAACAAGTACATTAGCATTATCTCTAATTAGATGTTTGGGGATTTTTGCATACGTTTGGCATAGATAAAATGAGTCAATATTATTGTGACGACCCATACTGAAATATTCAAGAATCACGTCTAGGTTATCACACGCTACATCGTCAAATACCAATAGGGAATTTGGTTTGGCTACAGATGGATGTACAATATTGTCACTAGCACTAAAAGCATAATATTGGATTCCTTTGATGGACCTTAAAAGTTCATTAAGATATTGATACTTTGGTTGGTAGAGCGAGCGTGAATATACATAAATATTTTCAAATTTTAATCCAATTTCGTGTTCTATCAGTGAAATCATAACGTTGGTTTTTCCAAAATTTGAAGGACCCACTATAATGCAACACAAAGTAGATAGAAATAAAGGTCCGTGCTTTCTGTACGATGACTTGTTGCATTTTTGCAAGTCATTATTTTCCACACTTAAACTAACTTTTTGTTATTGATTGTGATTTCATATTGACAAGTTAAAAGGTAAACTATAACTAACTTAAAAGGTTAGATAATCATTTATTTATGGTTAGTTGTGTTTCTCCCGTTACAATGAAATATTATCTAGGGACGGGTTTTGTGAATAACCTTATAAATAAATTACCATTTGAATTGCATCTACCGGGGTATAATTTTTGTGGTCCTGGTACTAGACTTGAGGATCGTTTAAGACGAGGTGACAGAGGAGTGAACGCATTAGATGAAAGCTGTAAACAACATGACATTGCGTACGCTCAAAACAAAGATATCGGAGCACGTCACCAAGCTGAAGATATATTAGCAAAGGAAGCTTGGAACGTGGTTAAGTCGAAAAAAGCGTCCATTGGAGAAAGGTTATCTGCTCTCGGTGTTGCTGGTGTAATGAAAGCTAAAGTGAAACTTGGTATGGGTTTAAACAATCAAAATTTGAAGAAGTGTTTAAAGTTAATGGAAAAAGTTAAACAATCGATGCAAAATGTGCAAAACGACATTAACAAGAGTATTGCAGCATTAAAAGAAAATTGTAGTGCGAGTCGATCAGTAATTAACCCAAGGACTGCTCATCCGCCTCCTAATCCAAAAAAAAATCCTCTGAAACCAAAAATTTCTTCGACACCACAAAAACGTTCTTCAAGTCAAAGGAAAAAAAGTCCTCCAAAAAACAGAAAAAAAATCCCAAAAATACAAGAAATTAAAATGATGGATATTGATAATCCATCTCTACCATCATCACAACAACAACAACAACAACAACAACAACAACAACAAGAATATACAGAAAGGAAAATTGCAACCAGTAGTAATTGCAACCAATTGCAAAACAGTAGAAAAAGGAAAAATGAGGATTTCAATGACGCTCCAATTAAAGTTCCCAAATTGGATTTAAACAAACCGATAATATATTCAGCAGCTAGGAAACGCAAATTGAGTGATAACGATGACCATGATAGTGGTGATATAGGTACCGAAAAAAAGCAAAGAATAAATTAGTGTTAATATCAAAATTATATAAGTACTGTTAAAGGTAACCGAATATTTTAGTGTTTAACAACGTTTCATTTAGAGAAGATGGTTAGAACAAAGCAAAAGAGACCCATTAAACGTAAACCTGTTACAAAGTTAAAACATATCGGTTTACAGAAAGCTCTAAAACAAATCAAACAGTATATTTTGAAACAGAGGCTTTATAATTTAAGTGATGCAATTAAGTTGGCTTTGAGTGCTGCAAAACAATTGAAAAGGAAAGGAATTAAACCGAGTGGTCGTGTAATCCAAATTCCAAAAACGGATGGTATATTACCATTAATACCAATATTTGCTGGTCTTAGTGCATTGGGCGCTCTGAGCGGTGGAGCTGCAGGAATTGCAAAAGCAGTTAATGATGCCCGAAATGCAAAACGGCAATTGGAAGAAAATCAACGACATAATAAAACTATGGAATCAATCGCAATGGGTAAAGGTCTCTACTTGAAACCATATAAATCAGGTTTGGGTGTTTTTTTAAGACCAGTGCAACAACAACAACAACAACACCACTGATAATTTTACCAAATCGACCGCTATTAAATTTGGATTTGATCATGTACGTCAAGCAAATGAAAATACCCCAATTCCGAGGTGTTTATATGCGGGATTCCTTGCCAAAGAAAGTCGCTGCTTACGAACGAGGAATAACTAATTTGGATAACAGCAATGGACCAGGGACACATTGGACTGCTTACAGGAAAACTGGAAAGAAGATAGTTTTGGTAATTTGAGACCTCCCCTGGAAGTGATGCAATATTTTCAATCCAGCGGTCCAGTTGATGTTACTTTTAATTATAATGTTTATCAGACTTTTAATAGCTATAATTGTGGTCATTTGTATTTAAAATTTCTTAATAAATGATGTCACCAACATATATTTTAGTTTTACTAATATCATAACAGCAACAACAAAAATGAGGTAGTTTTCCTTGGACAGTTGACTTATTGACATGGGTTCTTACATTCTTACATTGTTGGGTCGTGAATCAGTTTTAGCACTACAATTATATCCTCCGATAATATTGAAGGAAACGGAAAATTACGAATTGGGATTAATTAATTTTGTATCGTACAATACAATTCCAAATGTAGATAGTTCCAATAACATTTTTTATTTTGGAACCTCTACTATCGAGATACCAGAAGGAACGTACGAAAATGAAGATTGCAAAAATAATTAGCGATTATGTGAAGACGGTAAAGCCTCAACTACCACTACTACCTTCACCGGATAGTAGTATTAGCAGCAGCAGCAGTAGCAGCATGTACCACATTGAAGATATTTCAAAAAAAAAAGAGTTAGCGTTGAAGATATTTCAAAAAGAATTAGCGATCATATGAAGACGGTAAAGCCTCAACTACTACTACCTTCACCGGATAGTAGTATTAGCAGCATCAGCAACAACAGTAGTAGACGTATTAGTAACCAAATCAAATTAAATGATAATGATGATCATGATGAAGGAATTCTGCATCCTGTGCGTAAGAAGAAGAAAAAGGAAGAAGAAGAAGACAGCACTGAGTTTATTAAAATTAAAGCCAATCAAAATACACTACGATGTGAGATAAAGGCAACTCAAGAAGTGCATTTTGACAAACCCCATTCGTTGGCAAACATATTTGGTTTTGAAAAGCGTAAATTGAATGCTAATAAAAATCATATCTCAGACTATCCAATAAATATTAGTAAGGTAAATGCAGTCTGTTGTGAATGTAATCTAGTGACAAATTCGTATATTAATAACACATACTACACATGTTCTATCCAACAGTGCCACCTGGTTATAAAATTGTGGAAACACCTTAGACAAATGTCATTTATCTACCAATCAACACAAGGTATTTAGATGAAATTATTATAAAAATAACGGATCAGGATGGAAATCTAGTCAATTTCAATAGAGAGCTCATAAAGGTAAGAGTGCATCTGAGACCGATCCAACATTAATGGTGTTACGATATAATTATTTCACTATAAACAGCCAACCAGGGAGAGAAAGTATCAGTTCTAGTAAGAATTTCAAACAGTTAACATTGACAAACAGACTTTTTTTGGAATCGTTGGGATTTAAAGTGTTATCACCATCATCATCATCAAAATTGGTAAAAGAACAAAACATTTCTGGAAATTCTGGTGTCGATTTCGATTAGTTTTCCGTACCAATCTAAGAAGAATATTATTAATTTGTTCCTGTAGCAGTGGCAGAGAGACTACCCGAAAATAATGAATATTTTGAATACCATACGTATTTACCATATGCCAATACAAGTTTGAACAAGTCCGATGAAATAAGAATCCCTATACAGACCCAAGATATTTACACGTATCCAGCGAAAAGTTTTCTTGAAATTGAAGGTGTTGTTGTGGATGAAACAGGGAAAGCAAGTGATAACATTAAATTGGTGAATAATGCATTGACATTTTTGTTTGATGAAATCCGATATGAATTGGGGGGCGCTGTAGTGGATCGTGTACGCAATCCAGGTATAACGTCTCTTATGAAAGGGTATGTTAGTTTTACCGAACAAGATTGTGTACGTTACCACAATGCTGGTTGGAATCATTTAGAAACACCAACAGTTTTAGATTCAACTGGTTTTTTTAACGTTTGTATTCCCCTGAAAACGTTAATGGGTGTATTTGAAGATTTTAAAAAAGTTATTGTAAATATTTGTCAAGAACTGGTGCTCATTAGAAGTTTCTCTGATAGCAATTGTATAAAAACTACAAAAGTTGGAGAAAAACCTAATATTCGTATTGACAGAGTCGCTTGGAAAGTTGAACATATAAAGGTGGACGATCAAGCAAAACTTAAATTGTTAAGTTATATTGAAAATGGTCAAGATTTGACTATAGCATTTCGTGGCTGGGAATTACACGAATACCCTATTTTGCAACAAACAATGCAACACACATGGAATGTAAAGTCTGTAAATCAATTGGAAAAGCAATGATTCATTATATTTGGTTTCCAAACAGGAAGAAAAAATCAACTAGCTCAAAATATGAGTCATTTTGATCACTGTAACCTAACCAATTTTAAAGCTTATCTTAATTCTGAAATATATCCATATGACAATTTAAATGTGAATTTTAATAAGAAGCAATGGGCTATTTTGTAAGAGATGTATGCCAGATTTCAACAGTCCTACTATTACAAGACTATTGGATAACCGTGTTTATCTCTGGAAAAATTCAGTGAAATTGCACCTTTAGTAGTGGTAGATTGTTGTTATCAAATGGACACACTAAAAAGTGGTACAGTGGATATTCGATTGGAATTTGAAACAAACAAAAATATTCCTGCAAATACGTGTGCCTATTTACTAATTTTACACGATAAAAAGATAAAGTACAATCCTCTAACTAGGGTTGTAAGAGCAGAAGTTTAAATTTACTCTGATCATTACCACCAACACCACCACCACCACCACAACCATCATAAACCAGGGTATAAAACACGAAGTAGTGGGTTTGTGTAAGGTAATTACAAGCTAAAACAGCATTTTATTTCATCAACAAATAACAGACATGGATTGGAATGGAATTCGTGGAATTCAGATGATGAGGTAAAACAAGAGGACCTTCCTGGATTCTTACTGCAGTATATCGGATTATTGCAAATGGTTGTGGTAGTAAAGGGAGCACAAACGAGACAATTTTTGGAAAGATATTTAAAAGGAGCAACAGTAATAATCGATTTGGATGAACCGATTGAAAATACAGATGAAGTGGACTACTACCCAACTTTACCTAGTTTAAAAGCTGTTTTCAAATCGTAACATTGTAACTTACATGTTAATAATAAGTTCGACTGTGCTTTAGAAAATGTATATAATTTTTATCATTGGTATAATTGTTGTAGAAAATCGAAATAAAATAAAGAAAATCTGTTTTTGAACACATTTTTATTTTATCCTCCTTCAACATAACTATGTAATAACAATAACTACAACAATAGTAATAATAACATCTTACCCAACAAATAAATAAGTGAAACATTGAAACAAAATAATGAGTTTTTTAACAATGGCTTTAATATACCCATATACAAGAACAAAATTAATTAAAATTTATACTAATTATTGCTACTGCTGTGACTGTTGCGGTTGCTGCTGCTGCTGCAGCTGTTGCACTTCAATTTGTTGCTGTTGCTGCTGCTGCTGTTTTGTGCTTCTTTTCTTTGGTGGCTGTTTTCTTTTTGATTTTTGTGAATCTTTATCTGTTTGCTGCTGCTGTTGTTGTTGATGTTGTTGCTGCTCTTGTTTCTGAGAAAGTTTTTCCTTCTCGTCACTGCTACTGCTGCTGCTGCTGCTGCTACTACTTGAAATGTTCTCAGAGGAAAATACTTCCTCAATTGCCAATTTTCTTTTGATACCGGTCACAGGTTTTACTGTTGGATCGACTTCTTCATCCAACAGATTAAATCTGTATCTTTTTACAATTTTCCCTAATATTTTAAAATCTTCCTTTTCTTCGATCTTGGTTCGCATATATCTGACAGGAAGTCGCACAACAGACTTGACCGATTGGTATAGGATAAATGTTGTGAATAAAATTATAATAAAATTAGAGGAATTTCAAGAACGCGATAGTGGTTGGTCGTTATGTGAAATTTGATATTTGAAAATTAATTTTAACATGTATAATCCAATAAATGTAGGCTTCTCTACATATATAGACTTGCCGCAATTTATTAAGAAAACAAAAAGTGTTATAAATGTAAAAAATGATGATGTGTATTGTTTCCTTTGGTCGGTCGTAGCTGCTCTATATCCAGCAACAGAAAATAAAACTGTTAGTAGAAAGACGTCTTATCCTCATTTTAGTCAACTATTAAAATTTAAAGGTATAAAATTTCCTATTGATATAAAAGATATACCGAAATTTGAAACCATGAATAATTTATCAATAAATGTTTTTTGTTCCAATGAAAATGAAGTTTTACCATTAATGCTAAGCAAAAATGATTTTTCAAGAAAAATTAATTTACTTTTAGTATCACATCATAATGAATATAACTATAGTGATCAAGATGAATTACGCTTATTTCATTTTGCTTATATTAAAAACTTAAGCCGTTTAGTTAATAAACAAGCAGGGAACACCAGAAACAAGAAATGGTTTTGTGAGCGATGTCTTAATCATTTTAAGATAGATGAGATTTTAAAGAGACATTTGGTTGATTGTAAAAATTTAAAGTTATTTTACCACAAGAGCATGAAAAAATAGTTAGTTTTAAAAACTTTTTCCATAAAATAAAATTGCCATTTGTAATTTATGCAGATTTAGAAAGCATTTTATTAAAATGTAAAGACCAACAGCAACTAATGTAACAAAAAGTAAGAAATACCAAAAACACAAACCATTTAGTATCGCATATTATCGCACTTTGTGACTTTAAAATGTACAGTGGTAAAAAGTGCGTAAAATGGTTTACTAAAGAACTAAAGAAAAGTTCTCAAAAAGTAGAGCTAATATATTTAAACCCTAAAACAGCTAAGTTCTGAAGAGAATAAAACCTTTTATCATTCTAAATTATGTGACATCTGTTGTAAATCCTTTTCCGACGACGATTATAAAGTAAAAAATCATTGCCATTTTACTGGATTCTATAGAGGTGCCGCTATAACTCATGCAACTTGAATTTTCAAAAAAAAATTATAATTCCTGTTCTGTTTCACAATCTTTCAGGTTATGATGGCCACTTTATAATTAAAGCACTTTCCACTGAAATTGAAGGAACAATCAATTTACTACCAATTAATAAGGAGAAATACATTTCTTTTTCCAAATCTATTAAAAATTCAAAAATTAATTTTCGTTTCTTGGATTCATATAGGTTTATGTCTAGCAGTTTGGAAAAATTGACATCATATTTAACTAAGGAACAAAAAACAACTACAAAATTATTTTACAAAGATGATTCTCAATTTAATTTAGTAACGAGAAAAGGCGTTTTTCCTTACGAATATATTGATTCTTGGGATAAATTGCAGGAGACCTGTTTGCCACCCAAAAAGAAATTTTTTAGTAAAATTCATAATTCGGATATATCAGATGAAGAATACACCCATGCGTGTAATGTATGGGATAAATTTAATATCAAAACGCTTGGAGAATACGCTGAACTTTATTTAAAAACTGATGTTCTATTACTCGTGGATATATTTGAAAATTTTCGCAAAGATTGTCTAAACACATATCAACTGGATGTTTTCCATTATTATACAGCACCGGGATATGCATATGATTGCATGCTTAAGATAACGGAAGTAGAACTAGAACTACTGACTGATATCGATATGATTATGTTTATTGAAAAGGGTATTCGGGGAGGAATTTCTCAATGTTCCAATAGATACGGTAAAGCCAATAACAAATTCATGGGATCAGATTATAATCCACACGATCCACCTTCCTATCTCATGTATTTTGATGTTAATAATCTGTATGGAGCAGCGATGAGTTTTCCTTTACCGATAGGAGACTTTCAGTGGATATGTGAAGATGCAATTCATAATGAACCAAATTTATTTGATTTAAAGGAAGACAGTGAATACGGGTACATTTTTGAAGTTGACCTTCATTATCCTAAGCACTTGTTTGATCTTCACAAAGACTTGCCACTTTGTCCTGAACATTTAGTACCACCTACTTTACCATCTAATTTAAATAAACTTTTAACCACTCTTTATAATAAAAAAATTATGTCATTCACTATAGAAATTTAAAACAAGCTTTAGAATTAGGTCTTGTAATAAATAAAATTCACAGATGCTTGAAATTTAAGCAGTCACGTTGGTTGTATAAATATATTGATTTAAATACTGAACTTAGAAAAAAAAGTAAGACTGAATTTACAAAAAATAATTATAAGTTAATGAATAACACGGTATTTGGCAAGACAATTGAAAATGTTAAGAAACATCGAGATGTAAAGTTGGTGACTAAATGGTCTGGAAAATTTGGAGCTAATTACTATATTTCGCGACCAAATTTTCATAGCTGTGTTGTGATTGGTAAAAATATGATTTTAATTGAAATGAACAGATTAAAAATTAAATTTAATAAAAGCATTTATGTTGGAATGGCAATTTTGGATATTTCCAAACTATTTTATATGATTTTCATTATAATTATATTAAACAAAAATTTAATTGCAACTCAAAATTATTATACACAGACACAGACAGTTTAATATATCATTTTGAAGTTGAAGACATTTACAGTCATATTCTAAAGTATATCATGAAATTCGATACTTCTGACTATCCGGCAAATAGCGTTTATAATATACCACTTAAAAACAAAAACTGTTTCAATATTGCATAAAAATGCAGAAGACATACCTCTTAAAACTGAACAAATAAAACATCAAGGATTTAGAAAAATGTTTATGGAAAACATTATTTCAAATTTTGGAGTTACAAAAAAAGCTAAAGGGGTTCAATCATCAGCATTAAAATTTATATCATTTGAGGATTACTACGACTGTCTTTTTAATAAAACAAGTTTCGAAGTGGTTCAAAATTCCATTAGATCTGAAAAACATAACGTATTTACTATTCAACAAATAAAAACAGGTTTAAGTCCTTATGACGACAAAAGAATTGTAAATAACAATTGTCCCAATACATTACTATTGGGCAATTTTGATTAGTTAAAAAATTATATTTTTCTTTTATTAATAATCTACTGCTAGTTTTGGTTAGCAATAGTTTGCAAAGCTAAGAGGTAAAATGAAAGATTAAATAGCGAAAGACAACCATACTCCATTATTTTTTTTTAGGCAAACAATAAATGGAATTCAGTTTTTAAGAACGAAAACCGATTTAAATATCCTAGCAATAAAAATGCTAGGAAAATTGTTCCAACAAAATTAAAGCAACAAGTCTCTGGTTCAAGATGGTGTTACAATTGCAACAAAGTTTTTTGCTTTTGTTCAGTGTCTTTAAGACTTCACCAAGAACCATTATCATCATCCTTAGACTTGTATCAGAGTGAACAAATGCCTGATTCCTAGACTTTTTTCTTCTTCAGACTCTAATCTTCAATCCAATTCCAACACCCCAACAGCTGTAGAATTTGAAACAACAAATTCTAACGGAGGAAATAGCATACTGTTTCAAAATATACCAAAGCCAGCCAATCTTAGCAAAGGAATGGAAAGATATGGAAGAGCATTTTTCAAAAGCCGAACTAATAGATAATTCTTCCGAAGAATATTGGAATAGAGTAATGCAGGAAGTGGGTTATAATATAGCCCACTTTAACTATCACACAAGGGATGAAAGAATTAGTGGTCATCCACTAAGTAAAAAATCTAAATTATTTTAATGTTTTACTTAATATATTACAAAATAAATATTTTTGTAAGTTTTAATTTGATTTTAATTTATAATTCTCCAACCCGATCAATTTTCCTTAAATACAGAAACAAAGAGAAAAATTTATTTGATAAGACACATTTATGAAAGATCAAACACTTTACAAATCTGCTTGAATACCCAACTATACACATTTTACATTGGTAAGTAGTTTAGCTAAATAGGTTAAGGCGTTAACTGGTGCGTACGGGACCTGGTTCAAACCCCGCTGTACTACACTTTTTTTCATATATATAATACGTTTAAGGCCCATTTGCCATCATTATATTATTTTGTCATACTAAAACTACCCCTGAAAACCACCCCTAAAAACTACCCCCTATTAAGGCCTTTTTACCACCCTTTTCCACCCTACTGGCGAGGCGAGGCGAGGCGAGGCTCATCCCTCGGTTATACCACTGCGAGGCTGCTGCTGGTCAGCTGATAGTTCGGTGGTCCGGTGACCGACGATGACGATGATGACGAATGGGGCCCACCAGAAAACACCAGCCCGGTGGAATGGGGTACCACAACAATCACCCTCGGAGAATTCGCCCCCTAAATTGTCGGGCCCCACTTTTGCATCTCCAAAACGGCCTTAAAGTGTCCCAGTACCCCGCCGTCTCTACTACTCATATTCTTATGCATATTATATTTAATGTTCCTTTGATGATAAATATTCTAAATTTGAAACATATAGAGGTTTGAACAGCGACCAAATGTGGTCTTTGGAAAAAGATGTATTAAAATTATATCACCAATTTCTAAAGTTTCCTAAAAAAATGAATTCTTTGAGTGAATTAAAAAAAATACACATAACTATACCACAAACTGTTATATTTGTGATAAACCTCTTTTAAGTGATAAAGTTGCCAATTATTGTCACATTACTGGCAATTATAGAGGACCTGCTCACTCATTATGCAATATAAATTATAAAATTCCTAATTTTATTCCAGCGGTAATGCATAACCTCCGTAATTACGATTCCCACCTGTTTATAAAGAAATTGTGCTCTAATAAAGAACAATTAAGAGTTATTGCACAAAATAAGGAAAAATACATACACTTTACCGACACTTTACCAGATGAACAATGCGTAGAAATCAAAACAAAATTCAATGATGATGAAAAATGTAAGCTTATTCGTCAAAAAGGTGTTTCCTTATAAGTACATTGATGATTTTAAAAAATTAGAGGAAATAATTTTACCTGAAAAAGAGAAATTTTATAATAGTTTAACGGATGAGCACATTTCTGATGAAGAATACAAAAGAGCATTAAAAGTTTGGGAATTGTTTGACACATTCTGACATATTACTTTTGGTTGATATTTTAAAAAATTCTTAAAACAACTTGTTTGTCCACATATAAGCTAGATCCAGCGCACTTTTATACGTTTCCTGGCTTATCATGGGAAGCTTGTTTGCGTTATACTGGAATTCAGTTAGAATTATTAATAGATCCAGATATGTTACATTTTTTCAAAAGTAGTATTCATGGCGGAGTGGGTTCTTACATCAGCAGAAAATCTCAGGCAAACAATCCGTTTATTTCAAATTTTGATTCCTCAAAACCAAATAAATATATAATGGATTATGATGTTACAAATTTGTATGGTTTTGCAATGTCACAATAACTTTCGACGGGAGACTTTGTTTAGTTAACAGAAAAAGAAATTGAAAATTTCGATATTTTTTCTATATCTAATACATCTAGTATAGGATATGTTCTAGAAGTTGATTTAGAATACCCTGTAAGTCTATATGACTATCACAATGATTTCCCATTTTGCCCCGAAAATTTTAAATCACCTATTTCAAAGCGGCAATATTAATACCTAACTTACATAATAAATCAAGTATTAAAACAATATCTACAAAATGGAATAAAGTTGACTAAAATTTGTAGAGATTTACAATTTTCTCTATTTGATTGGTTAAAAAAATTTATAGATAGTTACGTACTCCGCTCACATGAGAACCTCGATGTCAGCATCACCTCAAGAGTAGAGTTACATATTTCGTTCGCATGAGAACCACGATGTCAGCATCACCTTGGGAGTCATCACGCCACCAGATGGTCCCGTGAGAAACGCAACCTAAACGTATTTTTAAGTATAAATATTACCTCCAAATTTAATATTGTTAATTCTTAGTTAAGCTGTTGAGTTTAAAAAAACCTATTTTGTAAACCATTTTCGAAATAAAGTTTTTAAAAAACAAAGTCTGCCGAAAAAGTTCTTTAAGTGGCGCAGTCGGTAGGATTGCACAAGTGTTTCACGAACGAGCCAATTGAGGACGACACCAAGAGACACAACAGTTGGAGCCAATCCAGCAGTGCAATCAACAGAACCAGAAGCAGACAGCAGCACAGCCGAGAATTCGGGAAGGAAGAAGCAGATCAACAAAGGTTAGTGCCAATTCCTTTTACCCTCCTGACCCTCTGATTAAGGTACTCAGTTGGAATAGTTAGGGAAGTGTATTTCACACAAAAAACCAGTGTATTGAACACATTAGGGTTAGAAATTAGGTTAAGAAAGAGGAACAAAAATATGACAGAAATTGACGATTTAGTAGCATCATTAGCATTAGCATTTAACGATAACGATTCTAAAATGCAGAAACAAAGTAAACAAACCCCCATTGACTGGGATTTATTCAAATCTAGATTAGAAAATATTAAACCTTTTAATGGTGACAGTAACGTTTTAAATAAATTTGTTACCAAATGCGATAAACTCGTAAATATATATAGGCAATTACAAAGTGAGGAATTAGATGCCCACATTTTCGATTGTATTCAGGAAAAATTAATCGAGAAAGCAGAAGTAATGGTTGGGAATAGAACAGAGCTGACAAATTGGGACGCTCTGAAAGCCGCGTTACAACAATGTTTTTCTGATAGACGCAATACGGACAATTTAGTCCAAGAATTAACACGAGCCAGACCATTCAAAGGTGAACACTTAATAAGTTTCGGAACCAGACTTCAACTTCTTCGAAGTAATGTTGCTCAGAGAATTAGTAACGATTTAAATTTGAGTGAACAACAGAAAATTTGCCACATTACTTACTATGAGAAAACGGCGTTAAATACATTCATAGCAGGTTGTACGGGAACCCTGAAAAATAACATGCATTTGAAAAAACTCGACACATTGGAAGATGCAATGGCTTATGTCGTTGAATTTGAAAATTTCGAAAAATTATATGGGAACCTAAACGCAACTGAAAAATACAGTAATAATCAATTTGCACCGAAACCAACAAATTTTTCAAATTATCCAAAATTCTCAAACAATCAAAATTATTCTAATCAAAACCCTTTCAATCAAAATCAATTTAATCAGAATGCTTTTAACCGAAACCCAAATTTTAATCAACAACAATATTCGACAATGGCAAAACCATTTCAATGGCCATCACAACCAATAAATGTGCAGCCCAGACAATTCGCACCTCAAAAATTCTTTACAAACCGGGAAGTTTTTGGACCTCCAAAAAATGTGTTTAAGCCCAAGAATATTCCACCTAGTCAAATGAGTAAACCAACACCCATGTCGATTAGTGTACGAAACAGTAACGGATTTAGCAGACAGCCAATCCGTAATCAATTCAACCATTTCCAAAACACATACCCCAATCAAAAACCGAATTTTACTTTCGAAGAACTTCACAACAACGAGTGTGAAGGATATCCGGTTGAAGATTATCAAGATTACTCGTACTACGAACCGAATGAAGAAACTCACCTTGATTATCATGTGAATAACTATGGTGAAGATGAACAACAAAAAAACGAAGAATTTTCAGAGAATGAAAACCTTAAAGAAATTGGAAATTTTACGGAACAAGCCCAGAACGAAGGCCAACCTTGACGGAAATAAACATTTCCTCTAATAACGCTTTACCATATATCGAAATTGGCTATCCTAAAATTAAACTCTTAATAGATACCGGGAGCTCAAGATCAATTTTAAGACCAACTGTCGCAGAAAAATGTTATCCAAACTGCATCTATCGAGCGAATAACATCATCAAAACAGCAATAGGTAGTGAAAACACACAATTTCAGGCAAAAATTCCAGCATTTTCAGAATTTAAACTAGATTATGAGATAGATTTTATTCTTTTTGATTTTCACGACTATTTTGATGGAGTAATCGGTCTAACAGATTTAATTAATATGGGATTGAATATAGATCTTTTAAATAAAAAACTAATTGGACAACAAATCGAAATTCCTTTTAAATACCGAAGACCTTCCGAAACAAATTTTTCTATTACCATAAATCCCAAAGAAAAAACTTTAAAGAAAATTCCAGTTAATATACGAGAAGGAGAAATCATCACCAACAGCGAAAAAATAGATGAATTGAACTTTCCATCCATTCTCTCTTATGCTCACGATGGTTATGCTATAATCGAAATTCATAACCCAACAAATAACTATATAACATTGACTCTCACTGAACCATTTCCTTGTCAATTATTTAAACCGCAAGAATTCGAATGTATGACTTTCGAACAAGTAAATCATAAATGTTCTCAACAAATACCAAGCAAAAAGGCACAGTTAAATCATCTAATACGCACCGAACATATGAACCAAGAAGAAGGAAAAGCAATTACGGCATTGTGCAGAGAATTTGAAGATATATTTTACCAACCAGGAGACAAATTAACATTTACATCGAAAATTAAACACGAAATAAAAACCACAGATAATATACCAGTGTACACAAAGACATACAGATACCCATACATTCACAAGAATGAAGTGTGCAAACAAATCAGCGAAATGTTAGAAAAGGGAATAATACGACCATCATCCAGTCCATGGTCATCACCGATATGGATCGTCCCTAAGAAGATGGACGCTTCGGAAAGACAAAAATGGAGAGTAGTAGTTGATTATAGAAAAATCAATGAAAAGACAATTTCGGACCGCTACCCTATTCCAAATATAACCGATATATTGGACAAATTAGGACGAGCCCAGTACTTTTCAACATTGGACCTAGCGTCTGGTTTTCACCAGATTGAGGTAGAAAAAGACTCCATAGAAAAAACGGCGTTCACAGTTGAAAATGGACATTATGAATTTTTAAGGATGCCATTCGGTCTGAAAAATGCTCCATCTACGTTCCAAAGAATAATGGACGAAGTCTTAAAAGAGCTACAGAACAAGATTTGTATGGTATTTATGGACGACATAATAGTAGTGAGCACAGGCTTAACGGAACATATTCAGAACCTTAAACTCATCTTTAAGAAATTGCGAGAAGCTAATTTGAAAATACAAATTGACAAGTGCGAATTTCTACGAAAGGAAGTTGAATTTCTAGGTCATATTGTGACACCTGAAGGAGTCCGACCTAATAAAAAGAAAATAGTTGCTATACAAAAATATCCCATTCCAAGAACGCAAAAGGAAATCAAAGCATTTTTAGGCTTGTTAGGCTATTACCGTAGGTTTATTAAGAATTTTGCCAAAATCACTAAACCGATGACTCTATGTTTAAAGAAAGGAAATAAAGTCGAACACACACAAGAATTCGTAGAATGTTTTAACACCTGTAAGAATCTATTAATTTCAGAACCAGTCTTAGCATATCCGGATTTCTCTAAAACCTTCGAACTGACTACGGATGCATCGAATTATGCAATTTCGGGAATTTTATCTCAAGATGGTCACCCAATTTGCTATGCATCCAGAACTCTAAACCCCGCCGAAATCAATTATTCAACAACAGAAAAAGAATTATTGGCTATTGTGTGGAGTTGTAAATATTACAGACCCTATTTATATGGCGCAAAATTTGTGATATACACCGATCACAAACCTTTACAATGGTTAATGTCGCTAAAAGAACCAAATTCTCGTTTAGTACGATGGCGACTAAAATTAGCAGAATTTGAATACGAAATTAGATATAAAAAAGGGAAAAACAACCAAGCAGCTGATGCTCTATCCAGGAATGTAGCAGAAGTCAATGCAGCAGAAACCGAATCAGTTTGTAATAATGCAGGCGACGCTGATGATATAATAAAAGAATTTCTATTAACACCTAGCGAATTACCAAACGTAGATCAAGTTACAATTGATGAAGTTATTCCACCGAAAATAAATATTATTTCGGACATTCAAATTAAACCACCAACTATTCATGAGAATAATAAAGAAGGAGTTGAAACAGTACACTCTTCAGCTGAAGATCCCATTTGCGGAATGCCAATAACTGAAAGAGCCATAAACATGTATAAAAATCAAATAATTGTCACAAGTGGAGATATAACCAAATTTCAACTAAGACAAGAACGAGTGTTCGAAAACAGCAGATTTTACTTAACTATTTCAAGTAGAGATCCAACATTCAGTATAGTCACGTTCCTTAAAGAATATGTAAAACCGAAACAATTATACGCTATATACTTTAATAACCAAGAATGCGCACGTCAGTTTGCAATCACTTTGCAAAACCTTTTTAAAAACTCATCTTACAAGATATTACAATGCTCAACGTTCTTAGAAGATATACGAACAAGAGATGAGCAACAGGAAAAACTTACTCTACACCACACCACCAAAACATGCCACAGAGGTATGAATGAAATGAAAGCAGCATTCAGTACAAGATTTTATTGGCCAAAGATGTCAGATGATATTGAAAATTTCATTAATAATTGCGAGATATGCCAAAGAAACAAATATGATCGAAATCCACCCGTAATTAAATTTAATTTAACACCTACAGCATCAAGACCTTTCGAGCACATACACGTGGATACTTTTAGAATAAATTACGACGCCTTTGTAACAATTTTAGATTCATTCTCAAGATATGGACAAGCCTACCCACTCCGTAGTATTACAGGTACCGAAGTAGTAGAAAATTTGTATACATTCGTAACACATCACGGTCTTCCATTAAAAATAACCGCAGATCAAGGAACAGAATTCAAAAATAAAGACCTCGAAGATTTCTGTAAATTGTATAGAATTGAACTACACTATACAACCGCGAAAAACAGTAATTCGAACTCACCCGTTGAACGTTTTCATTCGACCATAATTGAAAGTTTTCGTTGTTTACGAGAAGAAAACAAAGACATGACAATACAGCAGTTGATGAGAAGAGCTGTAATGGGTTATAATAATTCAATACAAAGCGTGACCAAACTTACGCCCTTCGAAATAACAACAGGACACGTAAATACTATAAACCCTTTTGATCTAAACGACAACGCTATCATATCTAGCTATGTACAATCACATAAAGAAACATCGAACAAGCTATATGAGAAAGTAAAGAGAATAAATGAAGAAACCAAACAAAATGTAATATTGAAAATAAACGAAACTAGACAAGAACCTCCTGACTTTCAAGATCAAAAGATCGCCTACGTGAAAACGAAATATAGAAGCAAAGACAAACCAAAATTTAAAAAGGTACCAATAATTGATGAAACTGATACCAAAATAATAACAGACAAAACTTCATATCATAAAAGTACCCTCAGAAAACCTAAACCTAATGGAGGAAAATCTTTTCAGGATGAAGCAGGAAACAGCGACGATCCTGTTATACCTGGTCCTGCAGATCCACCTGACAAACGGGTCTGACATTCAAATCACCACGCTGGAGAACCCCATATTACCTATCCAACTGGGAAATTCCAGACTTATTTATAATAGACATACATTTATTCATTACGTAGATTTAAGACATTTAATCGATAAACTAAGTAATATTAAGGCTTATTTTCTTAAACTCAAGGAAAGTTTATTACCAGTAAATGCATCGAATAATATCTCTTATCATGCACTAGCGCAAAACCTACTCCTCAGAACCGAATACTTAATAGAAATTGCAACAAATAAAATCGAAAATTTACACCCTCACATTAGAAATAAACGAGGTTTTATTGATGGAATTGGAAAGATTAATAAATGGTTATTCGGAACCCTAGATTCAGATGACGGTAAACGATATGATGAAGCAATAGCAATTTTAGAGTCCAATCAGAAAACCATAGTTGACGAATTAAAATTACAGATTTCATTATCAAAAAATCTAATCGATAATTACAACGAAACTGTGGCAACTCTAAGTAAAAATCAAGAGTCACTGCAATCAAGTTTATATACATTACTCTCACCAGTTCAACAAACTATCAATAACATACAAGATTATCTAAGTTTCCAAGGAATTACAACGCAATTAAATTTAGATTGTCAAAATCTAATAATGTTTCTTGATAATTTGGAAGACGCTATTATGTTTGCCAAAGTAAACGCTCTACATAGCAGCATACTGTCAAGTTTAGAATTAAAAAATATGTTAAACTATTTAAAGAATATCTATAACAATTCGGAAATTCCAACATTCAAAAATTTATTGTCATACTATCAATTTTTTGGAATTCAAGTAGAATTTTTAGAAAGCAAAGTAATATTTGCCATACATGTACCGATACTGAGGCCTGAAACCCTTACCTTCTATCACATCTACCCAATTATCCAAAATCGAACCATCTTTATACCAAAATACCCTTATTTGGCACAAACCCCTATGAGAAGACAATTTATTGCTAATTCATGTCCAATTATCGAGAAAATACATTTCTGCATGGAAGAATTCCTACCCGATGACCAATGTGTGAACAGTCTAATAGCAGGACATCAAACTGGAAATTGTCCGACAATCGAAATTAATATTGAGGAACCAGTGACAGAGCAGATTACCAGAGAACTAGTTTTAATCTTACCCACCAAACCAGAAACAATGATTGCCAAATGCAACACCGATCAATATTTCGAAATATCGAAATCTTCACTAATTAAAATCCCAGAAGATTGCGAAGTTCAAATTAAGGAAAAGAAATTTCTAAATGACTTAAAGATTCAGAGAGGAAAACCAATTATCCTACCCGAAATAAAATGGTCAAAGTTAGATGGAACGAAAACTTCGATTACCTCGAACATTACCAAAATCAATATTGACGAAATATACCATCTGAAGAATATGGCAAATCAATTGAAGCCGATAAACCTCGATAACACTAATCATCGACAAACCACAAATTATATTGTTTTAGGTATTTGCATTGTCCTAACCATACTTGTAGTGATGATGCAAAGGGAAAAGTTGTATTCCTATTGGCAAGCTGTCAGAAGAAGGTCCAAGAAAAGCCACCCCCAGAGTAAAGTGGATTCGGAAAAACGTACCGTTGTTTTCGAATCTTAAGGAGGGAGGAGTTACGTACTCCGCTCACATGAGAACCTCGATGTCAGCATCACCTCAAGAGTAGAGTTACATATTTCGTTCGCATGAGAACCACGATGTCAGCATCACCTTGGGAGTCATCACGCCACCAGATGGTCCCGTGAGAAACGCAACCTAAACGTATTTTTAAGTATAAATATTACCTCCAAATTTAATATTGTTAATTCTTAGTTAAGCTGTTGAGTTTAAAAAAACCTATTTTGTAAACCATTTTCGAAATAAAGTTTTTAAAAAACAAAGTCTGCCGAAAAAGTTCTTTAAGTAGATTTAAACACTACATTACGAAATGAATCCAAAAATGAAATTAATTGTCACACATATAAATTGGTAAATAATAGTATCTAATAGTAACTGTGGAAAATATTGATAGGAGAAATGATGTCAGACTTGTTACAGAATGGGGAAAAAATAGAAGAAAAGCTGCAGCTAAAAATTTAATTGCAAAACCATATTTCAAAGATTTAACAATATTTTCTGAAAATTTGGTTGCAATTCAGATGCAAAAAATACTAGTTACTTATAATAAACCAATATATGTAGGATTTTGTATTTTAGATATATCAAAAACTGTTATGTATGATTTTTTCTACAATTTTTTAAAACCTCTATACCAAGAAAATGTTTCACTGTTTTATACAAAACACAGATTCTTTTATTCTTGAAATCACTACAGAAAATATTTATTATGATATGCATAAACATATTCAAAATTTGATACCTCAAATTATTTACCTAACAATACTCACGACATACCTGTAACAAGATCAGTTGTCGGCAAATTCAAAGATGAATATGCCCGTGAACCAATTACAGCTTTCTATGGCACCGGAGCAAAAGCTTATTGCATAAAAACCGAAAATGGTTTGTTAAAAAAAGCAAAAGGATTTAAGAAAAATGCTGTTAAAAATCAATTAGATTTTAAACACTATAAAGATGTTGTAGAAAATAATTCAAAAACTTATTGTTCCATGTATGTCTTTCGTTCTCGACTACATACAATTTTTACAGAATTAGTAAATAAAATAGCTTTAAGTTCTGAAGATGATAAAAGATATAAAATTCCACAGGATTTTAAAACACTTGCTTGGGGTCATCAGGATATTCCGTTCTATTACTGGAATGCTGATCATCCAGATCTAGATGCATGTTTTTAATTATTAATGTATTTAAAGTAAAAGCTTTTTTGTCTTTTCGATATTTGTCTTTTCGATATGTGTTTAGAAAGTTTAGTTAAAAATATTGATGATGCTGCTTATAAAACTTATGAAAAACGAGTTTCCACTTTTAAGAAATTGAAAGGAAGGTTGAAACCAGCAATTTTGGCAGGAGCAGGATTTTACTATATTTCAATTAGTGATGTTTGTAAGTAGGTTTATACAATAATTTTATTTACATATTAGTGTGCATTCTTCTTGCATGGAAGTAAATTCAATAAACTTTAAATAAATATTGAAAATATTTATTTTGTTTTAATGGCTTCCCAAATCCATTTTATTTTCCAAAACATTATTTATGTTCATCATCCCCCCAGAGTAACGCATAGTGAAATATGTTTTTTCAATGAAACAGACATCACACTTAATGAACATTGTCAGTTTATGAAAGTTGGTTTAATCAATAATAATACAATCAGTTTTATGCAACGAATAAATAAAGCAAATAATGCTAGTAGGTTTTTTAAAATTTTGTATCATTATCCCAACCGAACTATTTTTGACACTAATTGGATCGAAAGATATGACTTAACAAATTTTCATTTACAAACTAAATCACCCAACATCACAGAATCCGATGGTGAAGAGTACAAGACATATTACATCTCTAATATTATTAATGTTATATTAACTTCTGCAATCTTAGTATATATTATAATTTTAATTAGAATTCTTCATAATAAATGTCAAACAAATTTATTTGAAAAATAAATGCGAACAAAGTAAGTAATGAGCAGAAGTGAAGATAGGAATAGGTGGGGTTATGAATAGGCGGGGATATGAATAGGTGGGGATATGAATATTAAAGAAGAGCAGAGTTTAAGTTATTTCAATTTTGTTCAGTTAACATGACTACCAACTTCAATAAAAGCTCGGGACAGCTTCTCAATACAAAAATTTATTTTTTGAATAATTCTTTGTCAAAGTTTGTTCTTGTCGGTATCAGTGTGCAAGATTTTTCACCAAAAATTATAATTGGTGGAAGGAATGGATTTTCAATTATTCTAAGTAAAGAAAAATGGAAAGATATTTGCAAGCATCAAGGAGTTATTGAAAATTACTTCTGCTTCCCACAAATCGATCAAGATTTTTTGAATATAGCAAGCTTTAAACTGAATTTTGAGAAAATAAATAATGGTCCTATACTGAAAATTAAAAAAGAAGATTCATACTACTTATGCTTAGGACAAGAGTCTTAAGACACTTTGTGTCGCTTGAACGAAGTAGTGGATTATAGGATTTCTCTTATAAAAAGACAAGGATTTCCATATTATTTCAAAGTATTCCGAACAAATATTTCAGTTCATGAAGGTGATTTGATTGGCAATGTTTATAATATTTTAACTCCAAAGCAAAATCCAAACAGTGAAAATGTTTCGACAATGTTGGAATTTCTAACAATATATCCTGAAGAATTGGAAAACAAGTTGAAGAATAATATACTCAAAAGAAAATATTATGAAGAAATCGGTGAATTTTCGGGAAGAGCAAAATAGACTTTATGTGTTAGTGAAGTGGAATTTTGCTTAAAAGCAAGCTCGAGACAGTGATTCATTTTGCTTATAAGCAAGCTCGAAAAAGTGATTCAAGAAAACATTATTTAGATAGGCTCCGGTTTGAAAAAAGAATAAATAATTGTAAACTTATTCTAGATCCGATATTAAGTGAGGAACATCGAAATAAAATGTATTTAACACGGTTTACTAGGAATTGTAGTTAACTTTATATTTAATAAAACTCTGTTATTTAATAATCAGCATTTTTATTTTATAATGGATAAATATATTATACATCTTTTTTTATTAATCCATGTGTGGTGTTTTTTATCAAGTCCTAACCATTATACATAAACTTTATTTCCTTTTCTTCTTATAATCTTTTCAACAAGGTTTACATCGGTGTATTTCACTTTCTGTAATTCGTGTTCATAAAAGCCCCCCTGAATGTCCTGGTTATTTTTATCTTGAATTAAATATGTCCTAAGGTTCGTCATTTTAACTTCCTTTATGCGAAGTATCTCATTTGACCAATTTGGAGCGTAACTTTTGGAAAATGCTTCTCGATACTTGCTAATACGTACATGGTCACCAACTTTAAACTTGGGAAATTTTGCATCTATTGTTTTAGCATGAGTAAATGTAAATCTTAAGATCATCTTTTCGTTTCGTTTATTTACTTCGTTTGTTTTCATTCCTATTGAGGAATATTTGGTGTTGTATTGTTTAACTATATCTTGTAAGATATTAAACCATTTGTAGTTTCCTTGCAAACTAAATATTTTCCAAATTCTATTTTTCAATGTTCTGTTTACTCTTTCTACTACGCTTGCCTTTAAATTGGAAAATGTGCTATAATGGTTAATTTTAAATTTTTGAATTAGTTTTTTAAAATGTTGGTTGAAAAATTCTGCCCCCCTATCGGTTTGCAAATTTCGTGGCAGAGTTTTTACATTTAGTAGAATTGTTTCCATAGCTGTGGTAACATCCTTGTCCGATTTTGATTTTAAAGGTTCCACCCAAACATATTTTGAAAACGCATTGATGACCACCAAAATATATCTATACCCCCTGTTAAATTTAGAATATGGTTGCATTTCAACTAACTCTGCTTGAAAAAGATTATTTAACCCTTTTACAATTCCCTTCTTCTTTTATAATTTTTTCTTGCAGGTTTATGTAATTCATTAACTACTTGCTCTTTAATAGTGAACATGACTATAAATTTTGTTAAATATTGTAATTGTATAATAACTGTCAATATAACTTTTATATGTTTTTTGCCATTCTTCTAATTTATTAGCTTGTGTCTTTTCATCAACTCATTAATTTTAGCAATTTCTTTAATTAGATTATCGAAATATTCTTTAATTGTATTTGATATATAATGAGTTGTTTTAGTAGAAGAATTATTCAATTCCTTATCTATTTTATTTAATTATTTTTCCAATATTTTAGTTATAATTGGAATTGTATGTGAAAGACTTTGAACATATCGTCTTTCTACTAGTGGTATCTCATAAATTTGTCTACCCTTAAAAAAACTGTTTAAACGTTTTTCTTTGGTATTATATATATTCTTTAGTTGTATAATTAGTTGTATACTCTTAGTTGTATAATTTTTTCTTTGTGGTTTTCAATTATTACTTCTCTAATTTTTGTGTTCATGATTTTATTAATTTTATGAATATCAGCGGTTAGTTTTGTATCTTCTTGTTCTACATGTTTTTTCAACAATTCCAAACTTTCACTAATTTCATCAAATTTTGATTTCTGTAAAATCATTTTTATTTCAGAAATTTCACTTTTAAGTTTATTTATTTCTTTACCATTCATATTTCCTGCTGAAACAGCTGAAAAATTATCATCAAAAAACTTCATCTTCTTTGCGACAGTTTCATTAATTGAATCATTTTCATTTAATCTCTTATTAACATTTTTTATACTACCGTAGAAATCTTGAACTATTTTATTTTCAATATATTTCGCATCTTTTTTAAAATTATTTAATATTTTAGTTTCAATATTTGATAAGATCGTATTTTCCAACAATGTAGAATTCAAAGCGTTATGTTTAGATATATGACAACCAAATTTATCGACAGTCATTATTGGTTTTTAGTACACAATTGGTTTTTATTCACTTCTGAGCTGTTATTTATAGTATAACCTTCGCTCCTTTTAATTCCTCAATTATAGATATAACCTCATTATTACGGGCTGTGTTGCCAGCATCTGTAGATGCAACTAAAAGACGTAGTCTATCAACAAGTTCATTGATATTATCCCAGTACACCAACCAACAGGTTCCTTTTTAAAATATAATTCATATAAACCTGGCGTTCCGGGATATGTCACACCTTCCACTTTAATATCTTTACCAATTATTTCTACAGACTTTTATGTTAGACCCAAAAAAAATGTATCTCTTTCGAGATCATTGACTATTCCATAATTATGATCAAACTTAAATTCTGTATCTCTTACTCCGTCATCAATATATGTTCTGGGTAATTCTTTAGCTAAACGTTTATCCATGTCAGATAAGTTTTAAATGACGGAAAGCTATAAAAAGTGTGCTTTTGATAGGTATATGAAAGAATCGAATTTATTTCTATATCTGCCTTTATTTAATTCACTATCTTTATCAATCACAAGAAATCCATATGACTAGTTCCAACAATTAGCACAAATATCTTTAAACCGATCAAATGTCATATCCATTATGCAATGATCATTATATATATATGCCTTAAACTCGAAGAATCTTGTTTAAATAAAATTAACAAATTTGAATTTTCACGGATTAGTTGTTTGAGAATTGAGGAGTAGCCTTGAAATATGAAAAAACAATCTGTGTTTCTATGTCTCCCATGTGTAATAATCTCTAATGATACTTTGATTTTGGCAAGGAATATCATCAAAAATAATAAATGAGTTTGGTATTATTTCATGTGGTGAAATAATGCTCTCACCATTGTCATATTCAAAATAACCAATTTCTTTTATTGGTTTTAGAACCGTACGCAAATATTCATATTTTGGCTGATCCAATGACTTTGAACAAACATAGACATTTTCAAAGCTAATACCATTTCGATGTTCAAGCAATGTAAGCATAACATTAGTTTTACCACTTCCGCTACAACCAACGATCAAACCTCTTTTTGAACTGCCACCAAATAAATGCCATGTTTTCTAAATTGTTTATTTGAAACTTTTTTATCGTAATTGTTTACTGGTAAAGAGAATTTTTGTTTTTCAAACATCATACTTAAGATTACTAATAGATCTCTCAAGACGTAAAAGTATTTATACCAGAGAAACATCAATTTTTTATTAGTACCCAAATAAACTCTAATGATTGTACGTCATATATTCTTTAATGATCATATCTCCGTCTAGGTTGGATAAAACTATAAATAGAACTCGAAGAAAAGGAACTATAAATAGAACTGGCAGAAAAGGATTTGGTTTAGTAAACAGATTAATAACTAAACTTCGGTTCGAGGTTCACATTCCAGGATATAATTATTGCGGTCCTGGTACAAAATTGGAAAAAAGGCTAGCTAGAGGAGACGTTGGTATAAATCCATTAGATTCTGCCTGTAAAGAGCATGACATAGCGTACTCTCAATCTGAAGATTTGTCAAGAAGGCATGCATCTGACAAGATATTAGCAGAAAAGGCTTGGGATAGGGTGAAGGCTAAGGATTCTTCACTTGGTGAAAAAATTGCTGCGTTAACTGTTGCTGGTTTAATGAAGGGCAAGAGAAAGCTTGGCATGGGCTTAAAAAAGAAAAAAGGAGGAAAACTCAATTCAAGAAGAAAGCGCATTATTCGAACTCCTAAAAAAATTGGAGGTTTTTTACCTCTTTTATTGCCAATATTAGGAGCGTTGGCTGCTCTTGGCGGAGGTGCTGCAGGAATTGCCAAAGCTGTGAATGATGCCAAAGCTGCTTAACAGCAATTGGAAGGAATGCATAGACGTAACATAGCAATGGAGGGTACTTCTAAAGGGAAAGGGCTATTTATTAAACCGTATAAGGGAGATAAATTAAAAAAAAGGATGATTAAAAAAAAATCAAAATAGATTTTCCAAAAAGAGCGCTTACAAACCTTGATATTATGAAATACGCAAAGTTGTTAAAATTTCCTGACTTTAGGGGGTCTTCATGCTTGACGAATGTGGTATAGTTAATTTAGATAAAAAACAAAATGAAGGATCTCATTGGACTACTTACATTAAAAAGATAAAAAATGTTGTACATTTTGATAGTTATGGAAACTTCAAACTATCTCTTGAACTTCTGAAATATTTTAATTCAAATGGCGATATGAATGTATTTTACACTTACGAAAATATACCAAAATTTAATTCATACAGCTGTGGGCAACTCTCACTAAACTTCTTGCGAAATAATATATAAACTACATACATGTTGTAAAGTAGCATTCTTCTGCAATGTCCACAACTATTGCAATATCAGGAAATAATTCTATGTTATCCGCAGATTTTAATCCGCCTATATATTTAGATGATGGAAAGCAATATTACTTGGGTTTAGCGGATTTTGAAACTTTTTTGACTATCCCTAATATAGAAAAGGGACATAATAAATAAACTGTATATAGGTGATAAAGTAATTGTTATTCCGGATGGCACTTACGATATTAGGGATATAGAAACATATATAAAAGAGGAAATTAAAAATGTGTTTCCATTAGAAAGCGTAATTTTGTTATTAAAACCTAATGTTAATACTCTAAAATGTACTATAATGTGTAGTAAACCAATTAATTTTACAAAGGATGATTCAATAGGAAAAATATTAGGATTTAAAAGTAGAATCACTGAGGCATTTAAGACAGATCAGTCAGATTATGTAGCCAACATAACTAAAGTAAATGCTATTTGTATTGATTGTAAGATTTGTGTTGGATCATTTAGTAATGGAAAACCAGTTCATATTATTCACCAATTTTATCCGACCGTAGTTCCAGGGTATAAAATAGTGGAATCTCCTCTACCCATATTGTATTTTCCAGTCAGCGTTAAAGCAATAAACAATATTACAGTTAAAATAGTTGATCAAAACGGAGACGTTATCAGTTTCAGGGGTGAAACTATTACTGTAGGATTACATTTAAAAAGCAACCTTATAAAAAATGGTTGTTAGATATAATAGATCACATATAATTCATTTTGTACCTACCACTGCTTCCAAAGTTAAAACTTATAAAAAGAAAAAGATTAACATCTGTTCAGTTTCAATTCCATTACCAACCAGTTAACACGAAAAAATCGTAAATTTCTCACATCGTTGGGTTTCAAAATTTTAAAATAACGAGCATATTGGATGTAAATGAAAAGCTTTATGTAGACAACTCCATTGTTAGTTCAGAACTTCACACATATCAACCATATATATCTTCTAAATTTGATTACAATGATGAAATACGTATACCAATCCAACAACTTGATGCTTCCATTCTACCATCAGAAAGCATCCTTTACATTGAAGGAAAATTAACTAATATAGAGAGAAACTATACGAAAAAATTGAGATTTAACAACAATGATATATCTTTTTTATTCAGAGAGATCCGTTACGAATTAAACGGAATTACCATAGATGTTATAAGAAATGGTGGGTTAGCATCGACATTAAAAGGTTACCTCTGTTACAGTACGAATGAGAGTTTAAAATTGCAAAATGCTGGTTGGTTTCCAAATAGAAAAGAAGGTGAGAGAATTTTAGTAGATAATAATGGAAAATTCTCCGTATCTATACCATTAAAATTACTTTTGGGATTTTTTGAAGATTACAAGAAAATTATTATGAATATGAAGCAGGAATTAGTTCTTATTAGATCAAATAACGATTTAGATGGGATTTTCTACAAAGATGATGTGACACCTCCTTCAGCTACTCAAGAAATTCCAAAGGTTTCTTTCGAAAAAATTTATTGGAAAGTACCTCACATTTTAGTTGATATTCCACAATAACTAGCTCTCACTAAAATTATAGATTGAAATAAAGATATATTGATAGGATTTGGGAGCTGGGAACTTGTAGAATACTCTTCTCTAACGAAACAACTCGACACACATGGCCGGTAAAAACAACTAGTAAACTTGAAGCTCCCGTCATATTGTGATTGCTTTTCAAGAAAATCGAAAAGGAACGGTTCAAAAAGATATGAGTCATTTTGATAATATCGATTTGTCAAATATAAGAATATTTTTAAATTCTTAAAAATATCCTTACCACGACTTATATTTGAATTTTAAAGAAAACAAATTTTCTGCTTTATATGAAATGTTTGCCCACTTTCGCCATTCTTATTATGGCATTTCTAATGAAACAATATTTAATCCTGAAAAATTCAAAGAGATTTCCCCTATTACACATATTGATTGTTCTCACCAAAAAGAAACTCTTCAAATGGGCTCCGTAGTAATGAGGATAGAATTTGAGACAAATAGCCCAATTAAAAAGGATACTTCTGCTTACTGTCTTATTTTACACGACAAAATATTTAGCTACAACCCTTTAACAAAAATAGTTAAACAGTTATAAACTTTATCCCCACTCTTTTAATACTTAAACTTAAGTAGTAAATATAAGGGAGCACCTCCTCATCTTCTCGTCCGTTTTACTCTGTCATTCGTATCTTGACTGGTATGGGAACACATCCTCCTCATCGTCTCGTCCGTTTTACCCTTTCATTTAATTTTTTTCATTAATTTATTTTCAACAAATAGATACTTATCATGTTATTTATAATATTAATATAATTTATAATTTAATTTAATTTTAATAATTTACTATCTAATCTAATATTAATATTAATAATAAAATATAAAGTAAAAGTTGTATATATGAAATTGGTTGTGGATACAAAACTGTTTTATACGAAATAATAGATTTATGAAGTTATGGTTGTTCATATATATTGTTCAACTATACTGTCTGTGTATACTGTGTGTATAGTTGATATGTAATAATAAAAAGAAAACTGTCTTTGTATTCTGTGTGTATAGTTGATATGTTATAATAAATTGAAATTTTTTATATAAAAATAATTACAATTATATTATATAATGCACATATTAATAAATGATTTATGTTCAATTTTTTTTTAATGTTTACAAAAAATTGCACATTTAATAATGTACACATACAAAAATATTTCAGGTTCGATTTAAACAAATACTTTCACTTTTCTGTTACTTCCAATTGTACAATTACACCAAAAAAAAGTGATAGCGAATATGTCATATAAAAAAAACAATATTTATATAAAAATAATTACAATTACATTGGATAGTGCACATTTAAACATTTATAATGACTCAAAAGTTATAAAGAATTAAACGTTAATATAGATAGGCCGGCTAGCGACATATATATGCAGATTTCTCAAGGTTTGTTACATTGCCATCCTTTGTCTGACCGTTCAACCGAACCCAGGTAAAAATTAATTTTATCGACGAAGAGACGGCGGAGGGGAGGGGAAGTAGACTTAAAAAGAAATTGAGACAGGTACCTTGTACGGTTGAATGACCTTATAAGGTCGAGAACGAAACTTATAATAATGTCGAAATGCAGCGAAATGGTGGGGGGAAGAAAGAAGTACCTATAAGTGGCTTAAGATTTTACAGACAGAGTGAAACAATATTCTTAACGATACAGGTGTTGTGTCTTCTTACCGCGTGTCTTCCATTTTGTGTGTTGTGTTTCTGTTTGGTAAGGTCCTATTATTGAAATACCATCTTTTATTGTAGATAAAAATTTCTAAGAAATCTAGAAGTCAATATCAAATATTAAATCTTAAGGATATACATTTCAAAATTTTATTGATTATATCGAAATTAATCAAGAGGATGGACGATAGTTTGAATATGTAAAGAAATGTTTTGATAAATTAGCGGATTCATATGAATAACATTTTTAAATTTTTGTTATTTTAGATAAAAAGAATTAATTTTTATTGTAGATAAAAAAATATTTCTAAGAAATCTAAAAAATCAGTTTCAAACATTAAATCTTTAGGATACGTCTTTCAACATTGTACTGATTATATCAAAATTAATCAAGAGGATGGACAATAGTTTGAATATGTAAAGAAATGTTTGGATAAATTAGTATTAGTAAATTCTTTTTACTATTCTTCTTATAAAATTCATTCATAACCTACCAAATGTTCAAATATATAACATAACTAATTTTCTAATAAAGTTGAAAACAAATAAAATATTTATAATATTCTTTTAGTTAAATAAGTCCTCAAAATATTTCATTGCACCAAATGCAACAAGTCTTTCAATCGCAAAGATAACCTCCTACGACATTTAAAATATAGCTGTAGAAAGTCTTCATTTTTAAACCTTTGGAATGAAAAATCCAAAGTGAACTCTGAAAAAGGTAAGAAAATTGTATTCGACTGGTTTATCACATTTTTTTTAAAGCTAAATAATTACTTCTTTTAAAGACAAATATTGTGACAATTGCAAGAAAAACATAAAACAAAATCTATGGGCTGGACATCTACGATCGAATTCCCATAAAACGAACTGTCAAACCCAACTGGAGATAGGGGTGCAAATTATTAAATCAGCATTTAAGGAGCGTATAATATCATATAGGATTTCGTCAGCAGAACATTTCCTAGATATTAAAAGTTATTTTCAACATCTGGAACACAAAATTTTGCGAATTTTTAATGAGGAACTCAAGAAACACACATGTATCAAGATTAATATGGAGCTCTTCGGTTTCTACTATAATCCCACCGGTGACAATTATGATGTGAAACCATTCAACACCCCATTTCAAGTCATTTGTAATGGTTCTGAAATGAGGGATATAATAGATAAGCTATTGATAATTATTGATAAAAAGCTTGATGAGTTTGCTGAAAAAGGTTCAGGTAAGCATTTCATATTGCTTTTAAATTTGAGAAAATGATAATATGAATTTCCTTGTTTCAGGATGGATTCTACTTAATCTTCTTCACTTAGAGATCAATATTAACAAATTCAATCCCTTGAGGGCATCATCGTTCATTGAACTTCCCAATGACATCGTGAGACGTAAAGCTGTGGTCAACGTAAGAAACAATGATGAATATTGCTTCGCATGGTCAATAGTGGCAGCTCTTCACACTCCAATAGGTCTTGAATTTGATATGTCATCATACGCACATTATTCGACAGTTTTATATATTACAGGTATTGATTTTCCTATATGTTTAAAAGATATAAAAAAATTTGAGAGTCAAAACAGTATTTCTATTAATGTTTATGGTTTGGAAAAGGTTTTTGACAAAAAGTCAAAAAGTAACCTTGAATATGAAGTAATTAGACCTCTATATTATTCAAATGATAAAAAAAATGTTCATGTCAATTTGTTACTAATTGGTGATGAGGATGGAAATTTTCATTATTGTTACATTTCGGATTTATCCAAATTAACTTCCAAGCAAATAACTAACCATCATGGAAAAAAATATTTCTGTGATGGTTGTTTGCAGTATTTTCAAACGGAAGAAAAATTACAGCTACATACTAGTCATGATTGTGATCATGTTCGAATTAATTTACCTTCTAAACAACTAGTAAAAGATGAGTATGGAAATGTAACATATGAAAATATATTGAAATATGTTAATTATCAAAAACAAATGGAAGTTCCTTTTGTTGTTTATGCAGATTTTGAATGCATTTTAAAACCTATAGAGCATATCGATGTTGATGTAAACTCAAATAATTCACATACCTTAAAGCAATTTGAACATATTCCATATGCTTATGCATATTATATTATATGTTCGTTTGACGATAAATATTCTAAATTTGAGAGTTATAGAGGTTTGAACAGCGACCAAATGTTTATAGATTCTTTAGAAAAAGAGGTATTAAATTTATATCACCAATTTCTAAAGATTCCTAAAAAAATGAATTCTTTGACCGAATTAGAAAAAATTACACACAACTATACCACAAACTGTCATATTTGTGATAAACCTCTTTTAAGTGATAAAGTTGCCAATTATTGTCATATTACCGGGAATTATAGAGGACCTGCTCACTCATTATGCAATAAAAATTATAAGATTCCTAATTTCATTCCAGTGATAATGCACAACCTCCGTAATTACGATATCCCCGATAATTACGATCTGTTTATAAAGAAATTGTGCTCTAATAAAGAAAAATTAACAGTTCTTGCACAAAACAAGGAGAAATACATTTCGTTTCAAAAACATATTCAGGTTGATAATTATTTCGATAAGTATACAAACACTTTAAATAATAAAAATCTATCGTTACGATTTATTGATTCTTTTCAATTTTTATCATTTTCGTTATCGAAACTATCCGACACTTTAAAAGATGAGCAATGTGTAGAAATAAAAAAAAATTCCAATGATGGGGAAAAATTTAAGCTTATTCGTCAGAAAGGTGTGTTTCCTTATAATTATATTGATGATTTTAAAAAATTAGAGGAAATAATTTTACCTGAAAAAGAGAAATTTTATAATAGTTTAGCGGATGAGCACATTTCTGATGAAGAATACACAAGAGCATTAAAAGTTTGGGAATCGTTTGAGTGTAAATGTATTGGTCATTATTCAGATATTTATTTACTTTCTGATACATTACTATTGGCTGATATTTTTGAAAATTTTCGAAAAACTTGTTTGTCCACATATAAGCTAGATCCAGCACACTTTTATACGTTTCCTGGCCTATCATGGGAAGCTTGTTTACGTTATACTGGAATACAGTTGGAATTATTAACAGATCCAGATATATTACATTTTTTCAAAAATAGTATTCGTGGCGGAGTGAGTTCTTGCATCAGCAGAAAATCGGAAGCAAACAATCCGTTTATTTCAAATTTTGATCCCTCAAAACCAAATAAATATATAATGTATTATGATGCAACAAATTTGTATGGTTTTACAATGTCACAATATCTTCCGACGGGAGACTTTGTTTGGTTAACAGAAAAAGAAATTGAAAATTTAGATATTTTTTCCATTTCTAATACATCTAGTATAGGATATGTTCTAGAAGTTGACTTAGAATATCTTTTAAGTCTACATGACTATCATAATGATTTCCCTTTTTGCCCTGAAAATATTGTACCACCCATTTCAAAGTCAACAAAATTAATACCTAACTTAAATAATAAATAAAAATATATTATTCACTATCAATTATTAAAACAATGTCTACAAAATGGAATAAAGTTGATTAAAATTCGTAGAGTTTTACAATTTTCTCAATCTGATTGGTTAGAAAAATTCATAGATTTGAACACTGTGGCAAAATCTGTGGCAAAACTATGGAAAATGGAACTCTGTGGCAAAACTATGGAAAATGTTGATAGGAGAATTGATGTCAGACTTGTTACAAAATGGCAAAAAAATAGAAGAAAAGATAGAGCTGAAAATTTAATTGCAAAACCATATTTCAAAGATCTAACAATATTTTCTGAAAATTTGGTTGCTATTCAGATGCAAAAAATACTAGTTACTTATAATTAACCAATATATGTAGGATTTTGTATTTTAGATATTTCAAAAACTGTTATGTATGATTTCTTATACAATTTTTTAAAACCTCTATATCAAGAAAATGTTTCACTGCTTTATACAGACACAGATTCTTTTATTCTTGAAATCACTACAGAAAATGTTTATTATGATATGCGTAAACATATTCACAAATTTGATACCTCAAATTATTTACCTAACAATATTCATGACATACCTGTAACAAAATCAGTTGTTGGCAAATTCAAAGATGAATATGCCGGTGAACCAATTACAGCTTTCTATGGTACCGGAGCAAAAGCGTATTGCATAAAAACCGAAAACGGTTTGTTGAAAAAAGCAAAACGTATTAAGAAAAATGCTGTTAAAAATCAGTTAGATTTTATACACTATAAAGATGTAGAAAATAATTCAAAAACCTATTGTTCCATGTATGTCTTTCGTTCTCGACTACATACAATTTTTACAGAATTAGTAAATAAAGTAGCTTTAAGTTCTGAAGATGATAAAAGATATAAAATTCCACATGATTTTAAAACACTTGCTTGGGGTCATCGGGATATTCCGTTCTATCAGTGGAACGCTGATCACCCAGATCTAAATGCATGTTTTTAATTATAAATGTATTTAAAGTAAAAGCTCTCGAAATAAATTTCATTTGTCTTTTCGGTATGTGTTTAGAAAGTTTAGACAAAAATATTGATGATGCTGCTTATAAAACTTATGAAAAACGACTTTCCACTTTTAAGAAATGGAAAGGAAGGTTGAAATCAGCAATTTTGGCAGGAGCAGGATTTTACTATATTTCAATTAATGATGTTTGTAAATGTTATTATTGTGGAATTGAAATTTTTGATTGGTTATATAATGATTGTCCTATCGAAGAGCATTACAAATTTGCTCGAACATGTAATTTAAATGAATGTTTATGGTTAAATAAATACAACATTAATCAAATATTCTCAAGAACCTATCAAAATAATTTTTGGAAATATAAAATATTGATGATTTTATTATCGATTAATGTATTTCTTATTGTAAACATGTATTTAAGTAGGTTTATAGAATAATTTTATTTAAATATTAGTGTGCATTCTTCTTGGTTGGAAGTAAATTTTATAAATTTTAAATAAATATTGAAAATATTTATTTTGTTTTAATGGCTTCCCAAATCCATTTTATCCTCCTTTATTTTATTTTCCAAAACATTATTTATGTTCATCATCCCCCCAGAGTAACACATAGTGAACTATGTTTTTCCAATGAAACAGACATCACACTTAATGAACATTGTCAATTTATGAAAGTTGGTTTAATCAATAATAATACAATCAGTTTTATGCAACGAATAAATAAAGCAAATAATGCTAGTAAGTTTTTTAAAATTTTATATCATTATCCGAACCAAACCATTTTTGACACTAATTGGATCGAAAGGGCTGACTTAACAAATATCCATTTACAAACTAAATCACCCAACATCACCGAATCCGATGGTGAAGAATACAACACATGCTACATCTCTAATATTGTTAATGTTATATTAACTTCTGCAATGTTCTTATATGTTACAATTTTAATTAGAATTATTCACAATAAATGTCAAACGAATTTATTTGAAAAATAAATGCGAACAAAGTAGGTAATGAGCAGAAGTGTAGATATGAATAGGTGGGGATATGAATAGGTGGGGATATGAATATTAAAGAAGAGCAGAGTTTAAGTTATTTCAATTTTGTTCAGTTAACATGACTACCAACTTCAATAAAAGTTCGGGACAGCTTCTCAACACAAACATTTATTTTTTGAATAATTCTTTGTCAAAGTTTGTTCTTGTCGGTATCAGTGTGCAAGATTTTTCACCAAAAATTATAATTGGCGGAAGAAATGGATTTTCAATTATTCTAAGTGAAGAAAATTGGAAAGATATTTGCAAGCATCAAGGAGTTATTGAAAATTACTTCTGCTTCCCACAAATCGATCAAGATTTTTTGAATATAGGAAGCTTTAAACTGAATTTTGAGAAAATAAATAATGTTCCTATACTGAAAATTAAAAAAGAAGATTCATACTACTTGTGCTTAGGACAAGAGTCTTGGGACACTTTGTGGCGCTGGAAGGAAGTGGTGGATTATAGGATTTCTCTTATAAAAAGGCAAGAATTTCCATATTATTTCAAAGTATTCCAAACAAATATTTCAATTCATGAAGGTGATTTGCTTGGTAATGTTTATAACATTTTAACTCCAAAGCAAAATCCAAACAGTGAAAATGTTTCGACAATGTTGGAATTTCTAACAATATATCCTGAAGAATTGGAAAACAAGTTGAAGAATAATGCACTCAAAAGAAAATATTATGAAGAAATCGGTGAATTTTCGGGAAGAGCAAAATAGACTTTATGTGTTAGTGAAATGGAATTTTGCCTATAAGCAAGCTCGAAAAAGTGATTCGAGTACACATTATTTAGATAGGCTCCCGTTTGAAAAAAGAATAAATAATTGTAAACTTATTCTAGATCCGATATTAAGTGAGGAACATCGAAATAAAATGTATTTAACACGGTTTACTAAGAATTGTAGTTAACTTTTTATTTAATAAAACTCTGTTATTTAATAATCCGCATTTTTATTTTAAAGTGAATAAATAAATTATACAACATCTTTTTTATTAATCCATGTGTTGTGTTTTTTATCAAGTCCTAACCATTTCACATAAACTTTACTTCCTTTTCTTCTTATAATCTTTTCAACAAGGTATACATCGGTGTATTTCACTTTCTGTAATTCTTGTTCATAAAAGCCACCCTGAATGTCCTGGTTATTTTCATCTTGAATTAAATATGTCCTAGGGTTTGTCATCTTAACTTCCTTTATGCTAAATATCTCATTTGACCAATTTGGAGCGTAACCTTTTGAAAATGCCTCTCGATACTTACTAATACGTATATGGTCACCAACTTTAAACTTGGGAAATTTTGCATCTAATGTTTTAGCATGAGTAAATGCAAAACTTAAAATCATCTTTTCATTACGTTTATTTACTTCGTTCGGTTTCATTCCTATTGAAGAATGTTTGGTGTTGTTGTAATCTTTAACTATATCTTGTAAGATATTAAACCATTTGTAGTTTCCTTGCAAACTAAATATTTTCCACATTCTATTTTTCAATGTTCTGTTTACTCTTTCTACTACGCTTGCCTTTAAATTGGAAAATGTGCTATAATGGTTAATTTTAAATTTTTGAATTAGTTTTTTAAAATGTTGGTTGAAAAATTCTGCTCCCCTATCCGTTTGCAAATTTCGTGGCGGAGTTTTTACATTTAGTAGAATTGTTTCCATAGCTGTGGTAACATTCTTGCCCGATTTTGATTTTAAAGGTTCCACCCAAACATATTTTGAAAACACATTGATGACCACCAAAATATATCTATACCCCTTGTTAAATTTAGAATATAGTTGCATTTCAACCAAGTCTGCTTGAAAAAGATCATTTAACACTTTTACAATTACCCTTCTTCGTTTATAATTTTTTCTTGCAGGTTTATGTAATTCATTAACTACTTGCTCTTTAATAGTGAACATGACTATAAATTTTTAAATTGTCATTGTATAATAATTGTCAATATAACTTTTATATGTTTTTTGCCATTCTTCTAATTTATTAGCTAGTGTCTTTTCATCATTTTCTTTTAAAAACTCATTAATTTTAGCAATTTCTTTAATTAGATTATCGAAATATTCTTTAATTGTATTTGATATATAATGAGTTGTTTTAGTAGAAGAATTATTCAATTCCTTATCTATTTTATTTAATTCTTCTTCCAATATTTTAGTTATAATTGGAATTGTATGTGAAAGACTTTGAACATATCGTCTTTCTACTAGTGGTATCTCATAAATTTGTCTACCCTTAAGAAAACTGTTTATAAGTTTTTCTTTGGTATTATCTATATTCTTAATATCCTTTCTTAGTTGTATAATTTTTTCTTTGTGGTTTTCAATTATTACTTCTCTAATTTTTGTGTTCATGATTTTATTAATTTTATCAATGTCAGCATTTAATTTTGTATCTTCTCTTTCTACATGTTTTTTCAACAATTCCAAACTTTCACTAATTTCATCAAATTTTGATTTCTGTAAAATCATTTTTATTTCAGAAATTTCACTTTTAAGTTTATTTATTTGTTTATCATTCATATTTCCTGCTGAAAAAACTGAAAAATTATCATCAAAAAACTTTATTTTCTTTGCGACGGTTTCATTAATTGAATCGTTTTCATTTAATCTCTTATTAACATTTTTTATACTACCGTAGAAATCTTGAACTATTTTATTTTCAATATATTTCGCATCATTTTTAAAATTATTTAATATTTTAGTTTCAATATTTGATAAGATCGTATTTTCCAACATTGTAGAATTCAAAGCGTTATGTTTAGATATATGACAACCAACTTTATCAACAGTCATGATTGGTTTTTAGTAAACAATTGGTTTTTATTCACTTCTGAGCTGTTATTTATAGTATAACCTTAGCTTCTCTTAATTCCTCAATTATAGATATAACTTCATTATTATGGGCTGTGTTGCGAGCACCTGTAGATGCTACTAAAAGACGTAGTCTATCAACAAGTTCATTTACATTATCCCAGTACACAAAATCAGTGTTTGATTTGTTTATTTTTAAAGTAAGTCCTTTACCCTTTTGAGTGGCAGCTGTTGCTCTAGTTGCTCTAAAAGGAGCTCTAGGTCTAGCGAAAGCTTCAGTCAATCTTTCAAACGGGGTAATTGTTTTAGCTTTTGTAATTCCCTTTCGTTGTAAGTATGGTCCAATTATCGTAACATATTTGTATGATCCGTTTCCTTGTACTTGCTCGTTCGGATCAAAGTTTCTTCGATATGCATTAGTTCTTTTTAGAATGTCAATATAATTATCTAAATCTTCTTTCTTGTAACAACAGGTTCCTTTTTAAAAAGTAATTCATATAAACCTGGTTTTCCGGGATATGTCACACCTTCCACTTTAATATCTTTACCAATTATTTCTACAGACTTTTTTGTTAGACCCAAAAAAAATTTATCTCTTTCGAGGTCATGGACTATTCGATAATTATGATCAAACTTAAATTCTGTATCTCTCACTCCGTCATCAATATATGTTCTGGGCAATTCATGAAAATCATTCAACCAATCCTGATATCCTGGACCACCAACATATGTTTGAACAGCTTGTCTGGTCTGTTCCAAAACATCTGATAAATTTAAATTTTCTAAAGTGCTTGTTTTTGAAGGTGGTGTAGTTTCGGCAATAACGCTTGTTTCTTGAATATTAGGAATCTGACTTAATGATCCCATCGACCTATTAAAAAATGATGGAGTTTCGGAAGGTAATATAGGAGTTTTTCTAGTTTTTTTACTATCCTAGCTTTTGTAGGTGTTGAAGTTTCAAAATATTCTTCTTTTAATTCAGCAGGTTCTTGTTTCATGTCTAAAGACTCCGATTTATCAATAGCGGAGATTAGTTGGTGTAATGGTTGTGTTAACGGTTTGTATGTTTGTTCCAATTCCGACTGTGCTGTAGAAGCTGCCAATTTCAACATATGATATTTTTCCTTTACTGCTTGCCTTGATTTTATTAGCTCTTTAGCTAAACGTTTATCCATGTCAGATAAGATTTAAATGACGGAGAGCTATAAAAATTGTGCTTTTTATAGGTATATGAAAGAATCGAATTTATTTCTATATCTACCTTTATTTAATTCACTATCTTTATCAATCACAAGAAATCCATATGACTCCTTCCAACAATTAGCACAAATATCTTTAAACTGATCAAATGTCATATCTATTATGCAATGATCATTATATATATATGCCTTAAACTCGAAGAATCTTGTTTAAATAAAATTAACAAATTGGAATTTTCACGGATTAGTTGTTTGAGAATTGAGGAGTAGCCTTGAAATATGAAAAAACAATCTGTGTTTCTATGTCTCCCATGTGTGAAATAATCTCTAATGATAGTTTGATTTTGACAAGGAATATCATCAAAAATAATAACTGAGTTTGGTTTTATTTCATGTGGTGAAATAATGCTCTCACCATTGTCATATTCAAAATAGCCAATTTCTTTTATTGGTTTTAAAAGCGTACGCAAATATTCATATTTTGGCTGATCCAATTACTTTGAATAAACATAGACATTTTCAAATCTAATACCATTTCGATGTTCAAGCAATGTAAGCATAACATTAGTTTTACCACTTCCGCTACAACCAACGATCAAACCTCTTTTTGAACCGCCACCAAATAAGGTGCCATGTTTTCTAAATTGTTTATTTGAAACTTTTTCATCATGATTGTTTACTGGTAAAGAGAATTTTTGTTTTTCAAACCTCATACTTAAGATTACTAATAGATCTCTCAAGACGTAAAAGTATTTATACCAGAGAAATATCAATTTTTTATTAGTACACAAATAAACTCTAATGATTGTATGTCATATATTCTTTAATGATCATATCTCCGTCTATGTTGGATAAAACTATAAATAGAACTCGAAGAAAACGAACTATAAATAGAACTCGCAGAAAAGGATTTGGTTTAGTAAACAGATTAATAACTAAACTTCCGTTCGAGGTTCACATTCCAGGATATAATTATTGCGGTCCTGGTACAAAATTGGAAAAAAGGCTAGCTAGAGGAGACGTTGGTATAAATCCATTAGATTCTGCCTGTAAAGAGCATGACATAGCATACTCTCAATCTGAAGTTTTATCAAGAAGGCATACATCTGATAAAATATTAGCAGAAAAGGCTTGGGATAGGGTGAAGGCTAAGGATTCTTCACTTGGTGAAAAAATTGCTGCGTTAACTGTTGCTGGTTTAATGAAGGGCAAGAGAAAGCTTGGCATGGGCTTAAAAAAGAAAAAAGGAGGAAAACTCAATTCAAGAAGAAAGCGCATTATTCGAACTCCTAAAAAAATTGGAGGTTTTTTACCTCTTTTGTTGCCAATATTAGGAGCGTTGGATGCTCTTGGCGGAGGTGCTGCAGGAATTGCCAAAGCTATGAATGATGCCAAAGCTGCTAAAGAGCAATTGGAAGAAATGCATAGACATAACATAGCAATGGAGGGTACTTCTAAAGGACAAGGACTATTTATTAGACCGTATAAGGGAGGTAAATTAAAAAAGAGGATGATTAAAAAAAAAAAAATAGATTTTCCAAAAAGAGCGCTTACAAACCTTGATATTATGAAATACGCAAAGTTGTTAAAATTTCCTGGCTTTAGGGGGGTCTTTATGCTTGATGAACTTCCAACAAAAATTGCTCTAAACGAATGTGGTATAGTTAATTTAGATAAAAAACAAAATGAAGGATCTTATTGGACTGCTTACATTAAAAAGATAAAAAATGTTTTATATTTTGATAGTTATGGAAACTTAAAACCACCTCTTGAACTTCTGAAATATTTTAATTCAAATGGCGATGTGAATGTATTTTACACTTACGAAAATATACAAAAATTCAATTCATACAGCTGTGGGCAACTCTCACTAAACTTCTTGCGAAATAATATATAAACTACATACATGTTGTAAAGTAGCATTCTTCTACAATGTCCACAACTATTGCAATATCAGGAAATAATTCTGTGGTATCCGCAGATTTTAATCCGCCTATATATTTAGATGATGGAAAACAATATTACTTGGGTTTAGCGGATTTTGAAACTTTTATGACTATCCCTAATATAGAAAAGGGACATAATAAACTGTATATAGGTGATAAAGTAATTGTTATTCCGGATGGCACTTATGACATTACGGATATAGAAACATATATAAAAGAGGAAATTAAAAATGTGTTTCCATTAGAAAGCGTAATTTTTTTATTAAAACCTAACGTTAATACTCTAAAATCTACTATAATGTGTAGTAAACCAATTAATTTTACAAAGGATGATTCAATAGGAAAAATATTAGGATTTAAAAGTAGAATCACTGAGGCATTTAAGATAGATCAGTCAGATTATGTAGCCAACATAACTAAAGTAAATGCTATTTGTATTGATTGTAATATTTGTGTTGGATCATTCAGTAATGGAAAACCAGTTCATATTATTCACCAATTTTATCCGACCGTAGCTTCAGGGGTATAAAATAGTGGAATCTCCTCTACCCATATTGTATTTTCCAGTCAGCGTTAAAGCAATAAACACTATTACAGTTAAAATAGTTGATCAAAACGGAGACCTTATCAGTTTCAGGGGTGAAACTATTACTGTAAGATTACATTTAAAAAGTAACGACATATAAAATGGTTGTTAGATATAATAGATCTCATATAATTCATTTTGCACCTATCACTGCTTCCAAAGTTAAAACTTATAAAAAGAAAAAGACTAAACATATGTTCAGTTTGAATTCCATCACCAACCAGTTAACACGAAAAAATCGTGAATTTCTCACATCGCTTGGTTTCAAAATTTTACAAAAATGAGCATATTGGATGTAAATGAATAGCTTTATGTAGACAACTCCATTGTTAGTTCAGAACTTCACACATATCAACCATATATATCTTCAAAATTTGATTACAATGATGAAATACGTATACCAATCCAAGAACTTGATGCTTACACTCTACCATCAGAAAGCATCCTTTACATCGAAGGAAAATTAACTAATGTAGAGAAAAAATTGCGATTTACCAACAATGGTATATCTTTTTTATTTAGAGAGATCCGTTACGAATTAAACGGAATCACCATAGATGTTATAAGAAATATTGGGTTAGCGTCAACATTAAAAGGTTACCTCTCTTACAGTACGAATGAGAGTTTAAAATTGCAAAATGCTGGTTGGTTTCCAAATAGAAAAGAAAATTCTCCGTATCCATACCATTAAAATTACTTTTGGGATTTTTTGAAGATTATAAGAAAATTATTATGAATATGAAGCAAGAACTAGTTCTTATTAGATCAAATAATGATTTAGATGGGATTTTCTACAAAGATGATGTGACACCTCCTTCAACAACTCTAGAAATTCCAAAGGTTTCTTTCGAAAAAATTTATTGGAAAGTACCTCTTGGAAAGTATTTTAGTTGATATTCCACAACAATTAGCTCTCACTAAAATTATAGATTCAAATAAAGATATATTGGTAGGATTTAGGAGCTGGGAACTTGTAGAATACTCTTCTCTAACCAAAACAACTCGACACACATGGCCGGTAAAAACAACTAGTAAACTTGAAGCTCCCCGACATGTTGTGATTGCCTTCCAAGAAAATCGAAAAGGAACGGTTCAAAAAGATATGAGTCATTTTGATAATGTCGATTTGTCAAATATAAGAATATTTTTAAATTCTGAAAGATATCCTTACCATGACTTATATTTGAATTTCAAAGAAAACAAATTTTCTGCTTTATATGAAATGTTTGCCAACTTTCGCCATTCTTATTATGGCATTTCTAATGAGACAATATTTAATCCTGAAAAATTCAAAGAGATTTCCCCTATTACACATATTGATTGTACTCACCAAAACTAAACTCTTCAAATGGGTTCCGTAGTAATGAGGATCGAATTTGAAACAAATAGCCCAATTAAAAAGGATACTTCTGCTTATTGTCTTATTTTACACGACAAAATATTTAGCTACAACCCTTTAACAAAAATAGTTAAACAGTTATAAACTTTATCCCCACTCTTTTAATACTTAAATTTAATATAAAGTAAGCAATTAAAAATCTCAGTTTTAAATATCACATCTAACCTACAACTAAAAATACAAAACTTTTTTCTTGAAATCCAAGAACTTAAAGAACAAATTGCAAATTATTCAAGACAAAGAAGTCTTGTTAAAAAATTTGCTGAATTAAAAATATGAGACTGATTTTGGATATACAAGGATTTAAAGATGAAAGAAATATCTTTTTACCCAAGGAGCTTGCAGCTTTTGATGGACATAGAATATCTCATTATGTTTTTAAAAAACCATATCCGTTAGATTTTTTGTCACCTGAATGTCACAAGCAGGCAGTATGGTTAATGAAAAAGCATTATTGTATTAATTGGAATGACGGACTTACACCACATCATCATTTTTCAACAATAATTGAAAAACTGACAAATGAAGTAGAATTTGTTTATGTGAAAGGAGGGGAAAAGGCAGAATTCGTGAAGAAATATTCGAAAAAACCTGTGATTGAACTAGATGAACAACCACCTTTACCTAAATCGACAGCAAAATGTTTTTCCCATTCAAAATTAAAATCTGTGTGTGCATTATCAAATGTATTATTTTTATATGACAATTTTTTTATGAATGAATAAAATCCATAGAATATTTATTATATGTTTTATTTATTATTAATAAAATACTTTACAAAAATTATTTTGTTTATATTATAATAATATTTCTTCCTCAACTAAATTACTATATGAGTATCTGCATTAAATAAGTTATTATTTGGGTGAGTGTTTTCATTGTCTGATACTTCTTCCTGGGGTATTCTAGCACTGTTAACAAATTTATTTAAATATGTTAGTTGACTCATAAAACCTAATTCTATCATTTCACAGAATAATTCTAGAATATCATTATTTTCATAATAGTGCATACATGCATTTATTCCCTTTTCATATGTTTGTATCATATCATAACACACTCTTTCTACGTGTCTCAATCTTTGACAATTTTCATTAAGTAATTTATAAAATTCAGTATGAATGCAGATTACTGCATTAATGAATTCAATATTCTCACTCGACATCTTTTCTCTTTAAAACAACTTTTGCTGACTTTTTTTTTGTAGAATGAGGTTAAGGAAGGAGTTCGTTTTTCTTGGTAATGTGCTTCTAACTTCTCTTGATTGTGGTGATTTGCAACTAAATCATTGTGTTGACTTTTTTTTTGATATTTTGGAGAATGCTGTTAACGAAGAGGTTCTTTTTTTTGGTAATGTGCTTCTAACTTTTCTTGGTTGTAGATATATGTATAGTTATGTGTTATGTGTATGGTTACCCTTATGGTTCTTTGTTTGGGTAGAATAGATTCACTTCACTTATGTTTACTATTTTAGAGGTTATTCGCTTGTTCTGAACTGAGGCTGATTACCTTGTTTTCTTTTGCGGCTATTTATGCCACATCTGACCAGACAATTCAGGTAGGGATGTTAGAAATATAGTGGGGATAAACGCGAATGGAAAGGTAAAACGGAGGAGAAGCAATCTCATATAAAAAATTTTGGGCGGGGATAATAGAAATATAGTGGGGAAAAATACGAATGAGAAGTTGAAACGGACGAGACGATGAGGAGGATGCGCTCCCATACGAGTCAATATACGAATGAAAGGGTAAAACGGACGAGACGATGAGGAGGAAGCGCTCCCATACTAGTCAAGATACGAATGAGAGAGTAAAACGGACGAGACGATGAGGAGGATGTGTTGCCATACCAGTCAAGATACGAATGAGAGAGTAAAACGGACGAGAAAATGAGGAGGTGCTCCCTTATATTTACTACTAATTTAATTTAAAGTAAGCAATTAAAAATCTCAGTTTTAAACATGGCGTCTAACCTACAATTAGAAATACAAAAGCTTTTTTCTTGAAATCCAAAAACTTAAAGAACAAATTGCAAATTATTCAAGACAAAGAAGTTTTGTTAAAAAATTTGCTGAATTAAAAATATGAGATTGATTTTGGATATACAAGGATTTAAAGATGAAAGAAATATCTTTTTACTTAAGGAGCTTGCAGCTTTTAATGGACATAGAATATCTTATTATGTTTTTAAAAAATCATATCCTTTAAATTTTCTGTCACCTGAATGTCACAAGCAGGCCGTATGGCTAATAAAAAACCATCATTGTATTAACTGGAATGATGAACTTACACCACATCATCACTTTTCAACAATAATTGAAAAACTGAAAAATACAATAATATAACTGAAAAACAAATGAAGTAGAACTTGTTTATGTTAAAGGAGGGGAAAAGGCAGAATTTGTGAAGTAATATTCGAAAAAGCCTGTGATTGAACTAGATGAACAACCACCTTTAGCTAAATCAACACCAAAATGTTTTTACCATTCAAAATCAACATTTGTGTGTGCATTATCAAATGTATTATTTTTATATGACAATTTTTTTATGAATGAATTAAATCCATAGAATATTTAATACATGTTTTATTTATTTATTATTAATAAAATACTTTACAAAAATTATTTCTCTATGTTATATTATTATTTCTTCCTCAACTAAATTATTATGAGTATCTGCGTTAATTAAGTTATTGTTTGGTTGTGTGTTTTCATTGTCTGATAGTTCTTCCTGAGATATTCTCGCACTGTTAACAAATTTATTTAATATGTTAGTTGATTTATAAAACCTAAGTCTATCATTGCACAGAATAATTCTAGTATATCATTATTTTCATAATATTGCACACATGCATTTATTCCCTTTTCATATGTTTGTATCATATCATAACAAACTCTTTCTACCTGTCTCAATCTTTGAGAATTTTCAACGAGTAATTTATAAAATTCAGTATGAATGCAGATTACTGCATTAATGAATTCAATATCCTCACTCGACATCTTTTCTCTTTAAAACAACTTTTTGCTGACTTTTTTTGATATTTTGTAGAATGATGTGAAGGAAGAAGTTCGTTTTTTCTTGGTAATGTGCTCCTCTTTTTCTGGTGATTTGCAATTAAATCCTTGTGTTGACTGTTTTTTTCATATTTTGGAAAATAATGTTATGTAATTTGCTTCTAACTTCTCTTGGTTGTTATGATTTGCAACTAAATCCTTGTGTTGACTTTTTTTGTTATTTTGGAAAATGATGTTAACGAAGACGTCTGTTTTACTTGGTCTTGGTGGCTTCTAATATATCTTGGGTTAATTTATCAACCGCTTCGTCGAGCTGCTGAATGCAACCGATACGCGGATTAGGTCCGCTATCCTGCAAATACTCTTGGAATTTGCTCCAACAGATATTTGTGACTTGTTTAGGTGAAAGGAAATTCACTGCTGTACCGATGTTAAGCAGTACCGGGAAGTGGTCAGAAGTGAGTTCATGAACAACCTGCACTGCTGTCTTTGTCTCTTACGGATTGGAACTTTTTTAAACGAGGAATCACTATCGGAGTCGGAATGGTCCGGACCAATGGATAATATCTCGCCTTTTGACATATCCTCTTCTACCACCATTTTAGCTGCCTCTGGGACAGTTTTTCTTGGGGGTGGATACATTATTCTTTGTGTTCTTGGATGATTTTTTGTTTGGAACTTTTCCATTTTTATTTTCGGTCTTTTCGCCTGATTCATTGGTGCGGGCGGTCTCGCTACCCGCTTCTAATTTATCTATTTTTGAAACCAGGGAAGCCACCTGGCCTTTCAACTCTTTGATGAGTTCTTTCAACTCAAAGATTGTTTCATTGAGTCCGTGGTTATCTTTGCGTGCTTGATCCAGCTGAAGGCTGGCGATCACCGCGTCGGGCCCGAGGTTCGGGCCCGCCGTATTTTGTGCCATTTCACGCAACCAGTGTCGAAAAAATATTTAAAAAAACTTCAAAATAAACCAGAATAACAATTTAAAAATGTTAAACAGAAAATCAGAAAGTATTTAAAATATTTAACGCTTAGTAAGCACAAAGACGATCCTATCACCTACCGGCTAGGAATCTCGAGGTGTCGAATACAGTTGAGGTACCCCTGCTACAGCAAAACCAGCACAGATCACTGCACCCGTTCGCACTGAAACGAATACTGCACTAAGAACTGTTGAATTTGGTTAATTCAGGAAGAAAAAACCGAAATTCTTGGGAAAAACCGTTAATGACGTCACCGGGTGGTGTCAGCACTGTGATTAATAGCCAACGCCCATTTAGAACAGAGCTCAGAAAAACACGTCTACATTCTGACTACTTGGGTTGGAATATGTGTCATCGACAAATAAAATAATATCTTAAGATTACACCCCCTTCTGGTATTTGTCCATCAGAGGGGAGTGGTGCGAAGCGCTTGGCCCACCCCGTCCGGCGGCCAAGCAGCGGAAACACCAATGGAAGAGAAGATAATGGTTTTGTGAATAGCGTTACGACTACGGAAACCTTATCCCATCTAACCAGCAGTGAAGTTTCGGGTTTATTTTAGGAAATAATCTCGGGTGGATGGAGGGCGCGAACGAGAATGTTTTTGTCGTATTATCTGCAGAATCGGGCCTCGCGGCCTGGTTCCGAAGCAGAGATGAAAGCATCTTTATCAACCTGAATAAAGTCGACTAATGTCGACACCGCAGGACTAGATAGAAGTCCCCAACCCCGTATTAGCTCAGCTGATACACACCGGAATAGCCGGAGCTTGAATAGAAACAGGTAAGAGTCAAAAAGATTAACCTAAAAACCTAGATAAATAAACCGAAACCGAACCGAACGAACACGTTAGTAAACTATCTCCGATAGCTTAGTCCCTTATTTATAAAACCATGATTAGATCAGTATATTTATACGGTCTAGTGGTTTATTATCATTTTCTATTACCTACTCAGGTGAAAAAGCTCCAGGTATTCCAGAACAAAGCCCTGCGCTTGGTACTTAGCGCACCGTGGTATGTTCGGAATAACCAAATAATGCGCGAAATCGGTATCCTCCCGGTTTCCCATTTTTCGCCTAATTTTACTCGAAGTTTGTCTTACAAACTTCATTCAGCGTAAACCCGCTAGTCCGAAAAATTCCGGACCTCCTCGGTAAAAGTCACTAGCAAATATCCCACTTTCCGTGTACGGGCGGCGAGCAGAAAGGAACTGATTCTTCGTTTCCTTGCTGCATAAGACCGCTTCGATTCCCTAACCCGTCCGATGCGGTGCGAAAGATCGTTTTCGATCGATCAACCCGCCATCGGCAAAAGAACTGCCCATTTTTTCGACGGAGCAGAAAAAATTAAAAAGTTTGATTTTGGTTTTTTTCTTTTTCTTTCATTATTAACCTACGAAGTTCGCCAGGATAATATATTAAATATATTAAAAGACTATCCTTCTTCCCTGTCTTTTTCTTAACCTCAGTAAAAACGGCCCCCAAAACTCTAAAAGGTCCCCTTCAGGGTAATCTGAGTAGAAACGGGCAAGAGCCAAGAAGGCTAACCCAAAAATCTGGCTAAATAAGTCGAAGTCGAAGTCGAAGCACGAACACCTGTTCAGGAGCACGTCCGAAGAGATGTTACCTCTTCAAAGTCTCGGCCCGAACTTCTACTGTTTTAATTTTTTTTCTTTAAATACAATCAATAATATACTATTAAGCGACCACGTCCTCTTATGAAAAAGAGGCGCTAACACTATTTCGTATAAATTAAAATTATTTGAAAAAATAGTTCAGTTTCTTTCACTTCGACTTATTTGGCCAGGTTTTTGGGTTTGCCCTTTCGACTCTTACCCGTTTCTAGTCGTTTTTGCCTATACGGCACTAATTTTTTGGAGGTCTCTATCTGACCCGTGTGGTTGCCTAGCAAGTGGCATAGACAAGAAAGTTAAGAAACAATAGTTTTTTTAGAAGAGTCCTGGCGAACTTCTGAGGTTAATGTGAATGAAAAAGAAAATGAAATATTTTACTTTTCCCCCATCAGAAATATGACGGGTTTTTTGCCGTTGACGGACCGATCGATCGGAGATGATCTTTCGGACCGTCTGGCCACGGTTAGGGACATAAGTCGTCGAAGCGGTCTTACGCGAGCCGGGAATTGAAAATCAATTCCTTTATGCTCGCAGCCCGAAAGGAAAATTGGGGCAATAGGCTAGCTTTACCCGGGAAATCTGACGAATTTCGAACGTACCATGGCGCGTTTAGTGCCATACGCAAGGTTTTGTTCTGAAATGTTTGAAGTTTTTTTGGCCGCCGTCGGCGTTAGAAAACGATAATATACCGTAAGACCGTATAAATACACGGATCTTATCATTGTTAAATAAATAAGAGTTTTAACTATCGGAGATAGTTTACTCGAACGACAAATCAAGAAGTTTGAGGATTTCATACTCCTTGCTGATCGTGCTTGCTGATCGTACGACAAAGCTACGAATTATAGCCAAAACTGACTTTGGTGAAACGAGGTGTTCCTGCAAGAAGGAGAATTCGGGTTTGTCCGTCATCCGTGCATATGCATCGGAGACGGCCCGCTCTCCCTTCTGCGCCTCGGTCAGCCTCGGACTCGTCATTTGGAGTCTAAAAGACTCCGCCAGCAGCTCGGCCTTCTCCGAGGCGGAGATGGCAAAAAAGCCATCATCCGACTTCAGCGGAGGAAGATCCTTACGGAACTTCTCCGCCAACGATCTTGTCAAGCGCCCGATCTGCCTTAGATTTGACGTGTCAACAGAGAGAAGTAGATTGTCCCACTTCTCATTTCTGTATGCCAACATCTCCTCTTTGGCTTTTCTGACAGCCCTATTTGTCCGTCGTTTATTCTCGCGATCGCGAGAATACCTGGCCCTCTTCACCAGGCGATTTTTCACCCGGAGAAGATTTTTCAGGTCCGACGGGAGATCTGAAGTAAGCCGCTGCTGATTAGACGGCCGTGGCTTCGTGGCAAGGCTGAAAGCCTTTTGGATGTCCTCTGTCAATTTCCCGACAGCAAGATTGAGCTGCTCCGGGTCAGCAATCCCGGGGATTGGACCTGTGGAGCAAAGTAAATTTTGGAAAACCCTCCAGTCACATCACTGGAGGGTTTTCCATCACGAAATGTGACGGCTTGAACGGCGCATCCAAGAGTCGGATGTCACCTAGTTCGAAAAGAACAGGGAGGTGGTCTGAGTCGAGCTCGTGTAAGACCGACGTGGCAGTAGCTCGGGGTACAACCTTCTTTATGAAGAGGTCGATCACCGAACCGGCGAACACCGGATGGTAATAATGAGTGGGTTCGTCGGGGTAATCGACGATGCAACCAAGCGTATCGCACAGCCTTCTGAGGGCCGCGCCACGATAATTCGTGTCGCGACAACCCCAGAATGTGCTGTGTGTATTGAAGTCGCCGCCAGCTATCGTGGCGGCGTTACTTCGAAAAATGGCAGCGTAATCAGCGCTGATCTGCGGACTAGACAAGCGCTGATACACGGAATGGAGGATAAGAGGTCGGTCTGCGAGCTCGACATTTATGGAGGTTGCTTCCAGACTGGCAAGGTCTGGAGTAGGAATTTTAGAATGCCGGAGGTTACTTTTGATAAGAATCAGCGTGCCGCCACCTCGGCCGCCGATTCGTCCCGATATATTTTATAATTCGGGACGCTGAATCTGATGGTGGGTTTTAAGAAGGTCTCCTGGATTAAGGCGACGTCAATATTATGCTCTGTCAGTGCGTGGATAAGTTCCTCCTTCTTATCCCGCACTGAATTAGCATTCCAGGAGATTTTTTTTAATGCAACCGGTTTAACGGCCATTGGAATTTACAGGGAGAGATGTATACCATTTGCATAGCCATGCCACTCATGAGCTGCGAGAAAACAGCTTGTGGGTCAACATTGGTCGGATCTAATTGAGAAGGGACATTTTGTGCACCACGCTGAGACCCCCACACGAAGGTGGATGTGGGAGCCTTTGCGGGTTTTGGGTCTTTATCTTTAGGAATAGCCTTTTGTGGGTGCTGCGAGGAAGAAGCCTTCGCAGCACCTCTAATTGGGCGGGCTTTGCACTTTTTGTAACTAGCGGTATGAGAACCACCACAGTTACAACAAGTGGCCGGAGATTTAGGGTCTTTTTTGCAGTCTCTACCTGCATGACCCTCGCCACATTTTACCCATTTAGGCGGGGCATTGCGCTTGCGTGCAGTGTGGGCGAACTGTTGTCAGTTGTAACACTGACCAACGTCACCACTTGATTTTTGGGATTGCACCCTTATAGATTGATTCAAAATGAATTTTAAATTATTAATGTGACTTTCTGATTTAGGAATTGTGACTGAGACGATGGCTATAGGCTCTTTATTCCTATTATGCCATCATTCGATGCGGGTTGGATGAAAACCTGCACCGACTAGCTCAGCTTTGATATCATTATTTGGTATCGTCTCAGCGACACCTCGGAATATTACCCTCATATTACGTTCCTCCGGGGTAAGGTACGTATGAAAAGGGTATTTGCGATCTTTAAGCAATTTTGTCATTTCGCGATACGCGTCAATAGTTTTAGGGTGGAACATTATACCCTGAGGTTTGGTGGTGGTGTGTCCAAAGTCGATGTTATGACTCTTTAGGATTCGCACCACCTCCAAATAAGCCTTCTTATCGTGTAAAACGATAGGTAAGACTTTCGCGCTATTAGCCGACGGGCCAGAACCGGCGGAAGATGCCGGTTTCTGGTTGGATTTTGGGGCTTTGGGTTTGGGGAGAGCCTGGATTCTCGGAGAGAACTGGAAAGTTCTCATCGTCGACAGGCGGCGGCGTGGATTTACGCTTGCGTTTAGACACAAACGTAAATTCCTCGGATTCGAAGGCCGAAGAATGGCCTCCGTCGAACGGTGCCGCCTCAAGGACGGGTGCCAACTTACCTGGACTTTGGCAAGGGGTCCTTCTACGTGATCTCTTCTTTTTTCTTTTTGAAGACTGCACATCCATCGGAGATGGAGCCTCATCGTTGGAGGAATTTCTTTTCTCTTGATGTTGGAGCTTATTCATAAGCTCCTCAAAAGCCTTCTTTAACGCCGCATTATCTTCTTTTACCAACGTCAGTTCCTTCTCCAACTGGATGGTATAGCTCTTGAAATTCTTCTTTTCTTCACGAAGAGTATTTAACTCTTCTACAATGTCGATGCCGGGGCTCAGAGACTCCTCCGACTGCACACTCGCGCACTCCGAATTTTCACTGGAACTTTCCATAGTTTATTTTGCGAAAATCGCTCGAGAAAAACCCTGAAGAACCCACAAAACCGCCGCCCAAAGGTAACGGTCTTTAACGATGTTTAACGGTCTTTAACGGTTTTTTTGTGACGTTAGTATCACACCACTTTTACCCCTACTACCTGTATTTGACTTAAAGAGAGCTCCCGAAACACGTCCGTACTCTCTGAAAACCAAGCACAGACTCTTCTCGAGCGGTTTTCCGCTTCCACTTTTTCACCCTGGTTTTTGGGCTAGCCTTTGGCTCTTGCTAATCTAACATTAAACTGCCTGAAACGGGTCTCGATTTTTCTTGGGGATTCTCGGTATCCCTAGAATGTCGGAGTTTCCCTCTTTTTTTGCATGTCCGACTATTATGAAACGTGTAAACAACAAAGTCCAGAGAAACTTTGTGAAGGTTATCTGAAATGGGACCTTGTCTCCATCGGAAAAAGGAGCTTGGTCACGACCAAATGCCGGGCCAATGACCAGCGGTTGTCGAAGGTCCGCCATTAGGATTGGGATCTGGGAGATAGCGATAGCCGTTAACTGTGTGGAATCTTATGAAAGCCGGATAAGTGAGAAACTCGAGCCCCATAGGCTTTCTGCCACGGAAATGAGGGGGATTTATTTGGGGATAAGAGCTCCAAGAGAATTTTGGAGCATTTCGCTCAACTGGGTCTGAATTTGACCCAGTATATGAGCGCCGAGTTGCTCCACAAGCCCGGAAATTGGGTTTTTGTGGAGCGGGCTTAGGAACCGAGTTTCTTTGTGTTCCCCACACGAAAGTTGGTGGGGGTGTTAAAGGAGGAGGAACGGAATTGAGATTACGGGACATTGCAGTCCCAAGAGGCTTCCCCCTTAAGGACTTTTCAGCCCTCACAGTGGTGCCTCGACTTGGCCTTGCTTCACAACCTTGGAAGTTCGCCGTATGCGAACCTCCGCAGTTTCCGCAAGTTGCTGTTGTGTCCCGATCTTTTTACACTCCCTGGAAGAGTGTTCACCGCCGCACTTCACGCAGACGGGATCGGCATGACACTTCTTGGCCGAATGCCCGAATTTCTGGCAGCGAAAACACTGCACTACTCGGCCATTAGACCGTTGAATTTATATCTTGACATCTTGGTCAAGAAAGCTCTTGAGGTTGAAGATTTCCCTATCATTTCTAGGGACAATCATTTGGACGATAGCAATAGGTCTGCTATCAAGTCCAGCAGTTCGCCACCGCTCTACATGAACCGGGTGGAAGCCCAGCGAGCGGAGTTCTTTGGTTATGTCGGCGACGGAAATGGTCTCCAACACCCCCCTGAACAAAACGCGAAGATTGCGTTTGTCAGGGGTCGTGAAACTGTGATATTTATAATCACCATCATCTAGCAGCTTGGTGGCCGCACGATAATCATCTGGGGTCTGGGGTTGTAATAACACCCCGTCTTGCTTCGTGATTGCTCTAGAGAGCAAGATTCCTTCTTTGCACATCTTGCAAGATTCTTTGCACATCTTCATGACGTGCATATAAACTGTCTTGTCTCTTAGAATGATTGGTGGTACTCGAGAAGTCCTCTTCGGCTCAGAAGTTCTAGGCTCCTGAGCCACCTGGCTTGGTGGATCCTCTTTTGGAGGATCCGGCTTCTTGAATGTGGGTTTAGAGGCCGCGGATTCCGTCGCTGGTTTTATGAGAGGAGGAACCTCTCTCACCTGCGCGGCTCCGCGCCTCTTCTTTCTTCACTTGCGGGTTATCTTTTGGTAACCCTCGGAATCGGAGGCCGAAGAATGGCCTCCGTCAATTTGCACGACGATCGCGGCGGCCGCGTCGTCACTTTCCTCATCGTCGTCGTCCGAATCGATCGGTTTGACCGGCGCGGTTGACTCTTCCATCGCGACCGGCCCTTCTCGTTTTCTTTTTTCCACATCCGCCGATGCTTTGATAAAAGCATCGTCGGATTTCTTGTCCAGTCTCTTCTTGAGCCGGTAATTTTCTTCGTCTATACGCTTCAAATCGTCGATGAGTTCGATGAGCTTCTTACGAAGTCCGTCGTTCTCATCGGCCGCTAACGCGTTCATTTCGACGGCATATCTTAACTGACCCTCCAGGTCAGTGATATGCTTATCTTTATCCGATACTTCGCGTCGGAGCGCCTTCCAGGCCTCCTCTGTGATGGTGAACCCCTTTGGGTTCGCAACCATGCAAAAAACCGATAAACCGAACGAACTTATATGCGCACGAACTTATGTGCGAACGAATTTATGTGCGAACGAACTTATGACCGCAACGTGTTCAGGAGCGCGTCCGAAGAGATGTGCACTCTTCGATGTCTCGGACCCTTCTGGTAAAGGTTCTTTCTCGAACGGTTCGATTTCGATTTATTTATCCAGGGTTTTAGGTTAATCTTTTCGACTATTACCTGTTTCTATTCAATTTTCGGGCTGGTTCCGGTGTGTATCAGCGCACTGATATGGGGTTGGGGACTTCTTTCTGGTCCTGCGGTGTCAATTTTTTTGTCGACTTTATTCACGTTGATAAGATGCTTTCATCTCTGCTTCGGAATCAGGCCGCAAGAAGAAGGCGTAGTCTTACGACTATGCAGATTCTTCGATGACTTGATCGGAAATTTTTAGTTGAATTTGGTTTGGAAGCGGTATATCTAACTGCAAAAGAGTCTGATACATCGCTTGCTTAAAAATTTCTACAAGTTCGGCCGTTGCTTCTTCTTGCACCGGTTGGTTTTGGTTTTGCACCGATGAGGTGTACTGCTGTTTTCCAAGCCAGGATCGGAAAACAGCGTTTAAGTTTTGGTACTTTTCTTCGTGTTGGTGATGTAATGTTGATTGCATCTTCGTAGCAAAGCTACGCTTCTTTTTCTTTTGTTTTTCCACTCTTACGGGCTGAGAATGGAGCTGTTTTTTATTTAGGATGGTTTTTTCGTTGCGAGGTACTGTCACTTGTACGATCGCAATGGGTTTTTTATTTTTGTTTTTCCATCTCGTGGTGGAGATCGGATGGAAACCTAGCTGTTGAAGCACGGTTTCTACGTCTTCTGATGATATGTTTTCTAGCACGCCTTTAATAACGACGCGTAGATTTCTGCTTGATGTTGGTGTTTGATATGGATATTTATATTCGTCAAAAAGCTCTAAAATGGCTTTTCAGTCTGATTCCGTACTTGGGGTAAAAAGGACCCCGTCTGGTCTCGTTCTAGCTGGCCCGACAGCTATTTTGGCTGTTTTCAAAGCTTCCATAGCGCTTAGAAACATGGATTTGTCTGTCAAGACTATTGGATTAGGTTTGCGTCTTATGGGCACTGTTGGTGCTTTGGACTTTTTAATTTGTTTTGGTTCCTCGATGAGTTCTTTATTGTTGCTGGCTGACGTCGACGGGAGAGGAATCGTTTTTTCTTCCGAAACCTGACTAATTTCGGAAGTAGATCTTTTCTTCTTCTTGCGTCTGCGGGAGCGAGAGATCACCTGCTGGTAACTCTCTGTCAGTCCTCTTTTTCGAAATGCGTTTGGATCTGTAGTTTCGGTGTAGGTGCTGTGGTTTCGGTTTAGGTGCTTGTAGTTTCGAACACTGTAGTTTGTGTTTCGGCTACTGATACTGGAACTTTAAACACTACTGTTTGTGTTTTAGGAGTTGGTGTTGTCTAGGACGCATTTGTTTGCGTCCCGATATCTGAAGTTTTGGACACCTTTTTTGTTTGTATTCCTAGTTGCCTAGTTGATGTTTGGGGTGTGATTTTGGATTTTGAGCCTTTCTTTTTGGATAAAGTTTCGGCTGAAGCTTTACTTTCTTCGTAGCGTTTAGTTAGTTGCTTTATTTCGTTGGCTGCATTCGCTGCCTCCTTACGGAGTTTTTTGATCACGTTCTTTTGAACCTCTACTTTAGAGCATCATAGTGAAGTTATGGTTGGTGTGGCAAGGTTGCGCAATACCTACGGGGTTCACCATAACTCGCGAGGCGTTCGAATCGCTCCAACGCTCACTTGAGGAAAGAGATAAGCATGTCGCTGATCTGGAGGGTCAGCTACGTTATATCACAGAGATGACCAAATTGGTCAACGGGGAGCCAAATGAGCTCCGAAATGAGAATCAGTTCATATCCGAGGACTTGGAAAAACTAAAAGCAGAGAATCTTCAGTTAAAGAAGAATCTAAGCACGGTTTCAGCTAAACCCGACGCCCTTTCCAAGGCGAAGGGTAGTGAAAAAAAAAGAAAAAGAAACCGCTGACATTGAGATCCCATTCTACGGCTCTGACATCGATTTGTCGGAAGTCGGCTGGTCTTCTGCCTCCGAATCAAAAGACAACTTCCAGTTTCCTAAAAAGAAAAAGAATAAACGTGCAGCCATGGCCGAAAAGGAGGATTTTCCACCTCTGAAAAAGCCTGTATCTGAAGGGGCCACAAAAACCCCAGTATTCAAGAAACCCGCTCCGAAACAGCCGGAAGCAAAGCAAGAACCCGGGGGTTTTCGGGTTTTCCGGTCTGCATAAGTTCCAGCAAGTACCGCCTTCTAAACCCAGATTTCCCGTTTACAGATGGCGGACCTTCGGCCTCCGCGGTCGTTGGCCTGGCATTTGGACGCGGATAAATCGAACTTCCGATGTGACTTAGTCGACATTTTCTAATTAACTTTCGCGAAGTTTTTCTGGTCTTCGCTGAAAACTCAATTCGAACAACGTCGAACCGGACCCTCCGGGAAAAGTTCGACGCTCCAGGGGTAAGAGTACCTCAAAAAAAGGGAAAAGTCAGGACCCGTTTCGGGGTAAATTAATCTAACAAAGGTCAGGGCCTACAGGTCAGCCTAAGACAGAATGAAACAGCGGTAATACATTATCAGTGAGTTCTGGTCGAGAATTCAGAGAGAACGCACGTGTTTTCTCCGCCTACACCCCACGGGGTTCACCATTACTAAAGAAGCGTTCGAGGTGCTACAGCGCTCTATCGAAGATAAGAAAAATCGTATCAGAGACCTAGAAGGCCAGTTACGATACCTAACCGAGATGAGCAAGTTGGCTAGTTCGGAATTAAACGATCTACGCAACGAAAACCAAATTCAGGCAGAAGATTTGGAAAAATTACAAATTGAGAATACGCAGTTGAAAGCCAGTCAAAGTCAGGTTTCTAACAAAACCGACGCCTTTATTAAGGCTTCGGTTCGTGAAAACAAAGAAATGGAAACCACTATAGACAACGTCCCCTTTTACGGCTCCGATATTGAAATATCGGAGACTGGCTGGTCATCAGCCTCCGATTCAGAGAGCAGCTTCCATTTCCCAAAGAAACGTAACACCAAGCGCGCAGCGAAAACCGATCGAGAAGACCATCCATCCCTCAAGAAACCGGCCTCAGAAGGGACTTCAAAAGCTCCCGTGTTCAAAAAGCCTGCTCCAAAGCCGGCCAAAGTACAAAAAGACCCACCAAAGAAAACAGCGGCGAAAACGCCACAATCAACAAAGATTGCCTCTATAGTCATCAGGGACAAGGCGGCCTATCTCCAAATAATGAGGATCTGCAAAGAAAATGGCATCAGCTTAGGAAAAACCACCATGAAACCCAACGGGGTCATGTTACGGCCCCCAACATCCGATGACTACAGAGCGGCCACGAAGCTTTTCAACGAACGTGGCTATAAATATCTCCTTTTGCACGCCCGAAGAGCGCAATCTACGGGTTGTAATCAGAAGGATTGTGGAATCAATAGCAGCGGCAGCCGTCGCCAAAGAACTCTCCGACATGGGCTTTCATCCGGTCCATGTCGAGAGATGGAAGAACAAAAAAGGAGCACCGATGGCCCTTGTCCAGGTAGACCTGCCAAAAGAGGAGAAGAGCAGGATCTATGATATGAAGACCTTGTTTAATCAAGAAATCAAGGTGCAAAGTCAAAAGTCGAATGGCCGGGCTGCACAGTGTTTCAACTGCCAGCAATTTGGCCATTCGGCTAAGAAATGCTACGCCGATCCTATTTGTGTAAAGTGTGGAGACCAGCATCATTCTCGCGAATGCAAGAAGGACAAGTCAACGCCAGCGACGTGCTGCAACTGTGGAGGTGAACATACTGCAAGCTTCCAGGGGTGTCCAGCACGTCTAGAAAACTCGAAGAACTATTTCCTCCAAAACAAACAAACCCGGGCCTTATCAGGACCAAAACTCAATAAAAAGATTCCCCCACCAACCTTCGTGTGGGGGTCCCAGAGGAACACGGTTCGTCCCAAAACGCCCGCTCCACAAGGTTCAAATCCCTTCTCCGACCTGGTGGAGCAACTCATGGGTCAACTTGTTAGCCAGTTTCAGGCCAAGTTGACCGAAGCCCTCCAAACTTCCCTTGGAGGGTTAAAAATCTAAGTCAAATTTTCTCGCGCCCCATTTCCGGACCGGGTTTTTCCGGCCTGCATAAGATCCATGCAATGACCGCCTTCTTAACCCAGATTTCCCGTTAGCAGATGGCGGGCCGTCGGCTTCCGCGGTCGTAGGACCCGGCATCTGGACGCGGACTAGTCGAAATTCCGATATGACTTAGTCGACATTTTCTAATTAACCTTCGCGAAGTTTTACTGGTCTTCGCTCCAAACCCAATTCTGATAACGTCGAACCGGACCCTCAGGGAAAAGTTCGACGCTCCAAGGGTAAGAGTACCCCCAAAAGGGATAAAGTCAGGTACCCGTTTCGGGGACAATTAATCTTATAAAAGTCGGGGCCTACGGGTCAACTTAAAACAGTATGAAAAAGCGGTAATACAGTATCTCATCTGACTCTGCGACGTTCGTGTCGTACGAATCTGAACGGTTATAGTAAAAGAACAAAAAAAAAAATAACTAAACATGTCCGGGCGTGGAAAAGGTGGCAAAGTTAAAGGGAAAGCAAAGTCTCGCTCGAATCGTGCCGGATTGCAGTTTCCTGTCGGTCGTATTCACAGATTGTTGAGAAAAGGAAATTACGCGGAACGTGTCGGTGCTGGAACACCGGTATATTTGGCCGCAGTGATGGAATATCTAGCCGCCGAAGAATTGGAATTGCCGGGAAATGCCGCCAGAGATAACAAAAGGACGAGGATTATACCACGACATTTACAACTACCCATTCGAAATGACGAAGAATTGAACAAACTATTGTCCGGCGTGACCATCGCACAAGGAGGTGTTTTGCCTAACATTAGACAAGACCGACAGTAAAACGAAATAAAATCAAAACGATTGCTGCATCCCTGCACGATGGGTCTTTACCTGATTCGAAATATCGGTCCTTTTCAGGACCAACAAAACATCTTTGGAATGAAAAAAAAACTATTGATATGAATTCCTTATACTGTTGCATGATCTATAGATATACTTTAAGTATGTACATCAATTAAAGATAAGTGAAATACCTGACAGGCATAAGACAATAGCATTATCAATAATTAAAAAAAAAAAATACCTCATGATCTCCTTAGCGTTTTATCGATATGAATCGAGAATTACGTGACTGGGAAACGTTAAAAACACCTGAGAAACACAAAAAAACCGCTATAAATGGAGGGACTTAAATCGGCATAAAATCCTCGCGGGCATCGTTCGGTGGTAATCCTTTGAAATAGTTAGTAGTGTCGACTTAATATTACCATTCAGATATTTATCAGTATCATGACTTAAGGAATGTTCGTTCCTAATTTTTTTTTTCAGTGACATTAAATATTGTGGTTCTAAAAAGAACCGATTTTTGAAAACCGTAAAGCTTTTGTAAACGTGCAGGTTTTCTACGTCTTCTCCGGATGATGATCATGATGGAGGTGGTTAATACGAGACGGTCGTTGTAGTCAATAATCTGTGTTGTGCACATTCGATTGATCGAGATCACAAATCTTGATCGAGATTATGATGAAACAACAAAGGAGAGAACCGTTTACTTCTTCTTTTTTGGGGAAGCTGCTTTCTTCGCTTTGCCTCCGGTTGCGGCTGGAGACTTTTCACTTTTCAGTTTGGGAGCCTTAGGTTTCTTGGTAGGGCCAGCTTTGTTCGATTTCTTCGCTTTCGACGGAGATTTTGCCTTCGATGGCACCGTGGCGGCAGCTGTTATTGCCGAAGATCCCGAATTAGCCGATTTTCTCGTTTTCTTTTCGACGGCTTTTTTCACCGACACCTTCTTCTCGGCTGCTACGGCGGCGGCAACTTTCGTTGGTCTCCCGGTGGCCTTTTTGGTTGTCTTTTTTTTCTGTCATCGTCGTTCTCTTCGCCGGACTCTTTTTACCGCCTGCTTTGGTTGCCGCCGTAATGTTTCTTTTCTTTTGACCACCACCAACGGAGAATGACGAAACAACACTTGTCGCCGATTGTTTCGTTTGAGCCGACGAACTAGACGACGCCGCTGCCAATTTAGATGAACCGGACGCCCCCTTTCCTTTAGTCTGAACCAAAGTGCCTGATACGACCGCAGATTTTAAATATTTCTTAATGAAAGGCGGTACTTTCTCGAGGGAGAACGGTTCGAGACTTGGAAGAGGTAACACCTCTTTATCGCGCTCCTGAACACGTGGCGGTCATAAGTTCGTGCGCATAAAAGATTGTTCGCATAAAAGTTCGTTCGCATAAAAGTTCGTGCGGTCGAATACGTGGTGATGGCAAACCCAAAGGGGTTCACCATCACGGAGGAGGCCTGGAAGGCACTCCGACGCGAAGTATCGGATAAAGATATACATGCCGTCGGGATGAACGCGTTGGCGGCCGAGGAGAACGACGGGCTTCGTAAGAAGCTCATCGAGCTCATCGACGATTTGGCGCGTATAGACGAAGAAAATTACCGGCTCAAGAAGAGACTGGACGAGAAGTCCGACGATGCTTTTATCAAAGCATCGCCGGTTGTGGAAAAAAGAAAAAGGAAAGAGCCGGTCGCGATAGAAGAGCCCGTCACGACGGTTCAATCGCTCGACTCGGACGATGAAGAAAATGACATCGCGACCGCCGCGACCGTCGTACAAATTAACGGAGGCCATTCTTCGGCCTCCGATTCCGAGGGTTTCCGAAAGGTTACCCAAAAGACAAGGAAGAAGAGGCGCGGAGCCGCGCAAGTGAGAGAGGTTCCTCCTCTCAAAAAACCAGCGTCGGAATCCACGTCCTCTAAGCCAACATTCAAGAAACCGGAACTCAGAAGCCTGGAACTTCTGAGCCAAAGAGGACCGCTCGAGTCCCACCAATAATCTTAAGAGACAAGACCGTTTATATGCACGTCATGAAGATGTGCAAAGAAAACGGAATCTTGCTCTCTAGAGCAATCACGAAGCCAGATGGGGTGTTGTTACAACCCCAGACGATTATCGGGCGGCCATCAGGCTGCTAGATGATGGTGATTATAAGTATCACAGTTTCACGATCCCTGACGAACGCAATCTTCGCGTTTTGTTCAGGGGAGTGTTGGAGACCATTTCGGTCGCCGACATCACCAAAGAACTCCGCTCGCTGGGTTTCCACCCGGTTCATGTAGAGCGGAGGCGAACCGCTGGACTAGATAGCAGACCTATTGCTATCGTCCAGGTGATTGTCCCTAAGAAGGATAGTGAAATCTTCAACCTGAAGAGCTTTCTCGAACAAGATGTTAAGATAGAAATCCAGCGGTCGAATGGCCGAGTAGTGCAGTGTTTTCGCTGCCAGAAATTCGGGCATTCAGCCAAGAAGTGTCATGTCGATCCCGTATGCGTGAAGTGCGGCGGTGAACGCTCTTCCAGGGAGGGTAGAAAAGATCGGGACACACCACCAACTTGCGGAAACTGCGGAGGTTCGCATACGGCGAACTTCCAAGGTTGTGAAGCAAGGCCAAGTCGAGGCACCACTGTGAAGGCTGAAAAGTCCTTACGGAGGAGACCTCCTGGAACTTCAACGTCCCGAAATACCCAACCCACTCCTCATCCTTTAATACCCCCACCAACTTTCGTGTGGGGGTCCCAAAGGAACTCGGTTCCAAAGCCCGTTCCACAAGACCCAATTTCCGGGCTTGTGGAGCAACTCGTCGCTCATATACTGGGTCAAATTCAGACCCAGTTGAGCGAAATGCTCCAAACTTCTCTTGGAGCACTTATCCCAAAACAAATCCCCCTCATTTCCGTGGCAGAAAGCCTATGGGGCTCGAGCTTCTCGAGTTTCCGGCTTTCATAAGATTCCACACAGCTAACCGCTATCGGTATCTCCCCTATCCCGACCCGAATGGCGGACCTTCGACAACCGCTGGTCGTTGGCCCGGCATTTGGTCGTGACCAAGCTCCTTTTTCGGATGGAGACAAGGTCCCATCCCAGATAACCTTCACAAAGTTTTTCTGGACTTTGTTGATTACACGTTTCTTAATTGTCGGACATACCTCACAAAAGAAAGAGGGAAATTCCGACATTCGAGGGATACCGAGAATCCCCTAAAAAATCGAGACCCGTTTCGGGCAGTTTATTGTTAGATGGACAAGAGCCAAGAGGCTAACCCAAAAACCAGGGTGAAAAAACGGAAGCGAGAGCGGATACTTTCTCGGCATCGACCTTATAGTTGGCGGCGATATACTTCTTGATCGCTCTCAACGACGAACCTCCCCTTTCTTTCAGACCCTTAATGGCGTTGGTTACCATTTCGGCGGTAGGTGGATGCGTAGCTTTGGCTTTGGGATTTTTTCTTTTAACAGTTTTTTCTTTTTTCGACGAAATCGTCGCCGATGAGCCCGCCGTCGGTGCTGTAGGTGCAGATGAAGCCCCTGAACCACCACTACCCGTTCCTAACTGAGTAGATGGAGACGTGGCTTGACCGCCGACTTCTTCATCTGCCATTTCTCGTTGTCGTCGTCGTCGTCAAAGATTGATAAAATAAAACAGACAAACCTTTAGTCTCACGACGAAGAGCGGTACCGTAACGATGCTCGCGCGACAATTACGTTTTACTAAATTTTTTTTTTGACCTACAGATGGCCTATTTTACCCGAAGGGGCGAACGGAGAACTGAACGTCTACGCGTAGACACTGCTCCGTTTTCCGGCTTAGCCGAGACCTTTAACGAGCTTGGAACATTTTTTTTATTTTGCATTTTTCGTTAATAAATGCCATATTCCAGATTACAAAATTCATTCTTAGTCGTTGTCATTACCTTCAAGATACGGCAGCTGTTCGGTTCGTGTCGATCTGTCGACAAGATCAAATTAAAAAATCCACGACAAACCTACGATTTTGACATTTCAAGAGAAACATTTTATTTGCTTCGATTATTTCGGATAAATATGGGATAAATGAGAGATAGCACCGTCGATGCCAAACCTCCAATATATCACCGGTCCATTAAGTACACGGATTTCTCCGAGTCGATACGAGACATGCACGATTTGTAAATTATCGTATCAATCTCATAATGCAGCTTCCATTTATATGTAATGAGCCTGTGGTCGCTTAGCGAATCTTCCAATATGGACCATTCCTCCAGCCTGTCTATGGTTTTCCGGTTCCCCAAGGTCACGTCAATATCGCTAGTCTCCAAGGGACTGCAAAAGCTAGTGATCGGTTTCCAGATGTTATGGACATGTAACTCTTCCGTCGTCAGAAATTCTGCGAACGTCTCTCCTCTATAGTTCGTGCTCGACGAATGCCACACAGGATAGTGTGCGTTGGAGTCTATGCCCCAAATGACAGGACTATTGGTATATTGAATTGAAATGGCTCTAATTTTACTAAATTGTGACTGTACGTCGAAATCACATGATGGCGGCCAGTAAGCACTGCAGACCACAATTTTACTTCCTTTCAAAGAGACGTTCGCAGTGGCGATATGTTCGTCGACAAATCTCCATACGCCTCTTTTATATGGAGCATTTTGCGTCTCTGGGTCGATGCTTGACATCCGTCATCTTAGCCTGAATGCACAAGATGCACTTGTGCTCTTCTGTTTTACTCTTATTGGGAAAACTCCTTGTATCGTGCTTCTGCAAGCAGAACCCACACGCCATCTCAGCTGTACATTTAGACGAAATGTGCCCAAAGCCTTGTCACTTGTAACAAGATGTGATCTGTACTCTGTCCTCCACTTTGCAATAGTGCCATCCCAGGTACAAAGTCCCCCTGCTCAATAATCTCTTCCTTGTGTCGGCGTCGACCTCGATCACCCAATGAACAAAATGTCTATCTTTTGGGCCGAATTTGAACACCGGTTGTATTTCGGTGTTTTCCTCCGTCCAATCGGTAGAGAAGTTCTGGTCCATGATTTCATCCTTCAGACTATCCTTTCCAATATTTGATGGAACATTGAAAATAGTCAATCTGGGTTTAAATTTGCCAACTGGAGTGACGTTGATATCCAGCTGCTTCATGATTGCCGCATTAGCAATCTTACTGCAATCACTGGTGGAGGTCTCCACGATGACCTTATTGTATTTTGTTGCATAAATTTTATTCGGTCTCAGACCGATCGAGCTAGGATTGACTTTCTGGAGAACCAGTTTCTTAAGGTCTTCCCCAGAGACCTCTTTTCCATCGACTATTTTGGTTAATTGTATTCTAGAAGTAGTCGTTACTGGTACGGGCTTCTTTTTTCCTGTTACCTTGACGGCACTACTTGCAGCAACGTTGGCGTACGATGCTGTCTTTTCTACTCTTGCTGAGATAGCCTCATCAATTTTCTTGTTCTGCTCACTTATTCTTATGTTCTGCTCGTTAATCATACTCTTTATTTCTGCTAAGTGGTCAGATTGCTTATCGCTGTATTTCTTTTTTAGTACATCATCCACCTGAGTTCTGATGTCCTCGACCCTGGCCTTAATCAGCTTCGTCTGCAGCTTCATCTTCATCCTTTTGCTTTTGTCTTTCACCTGCTCAAAGCAGGCTTCCAACTTTAACAAGTATTCTAGTACGTTATCCCATTTTCCATTAATATCGCTGATTTCGTTTCTCATCGCTGCCATCGCCTTGGTTCTCTTCTCGGGTGCTCTGCAGGATTCGTCGTCAGCCGAATCCTGGCTAGATGCCGGATCTCTTTTTCTCTTGTTCTTCACCATCTCGAACTCCATCCTGTCCACCACAGGATGGTCTATATCTACAGGGGCTGGCCCAACCGGAACCTTGGCAGAGCCAACCAGCCCAGCAGAATGAAAGGGGTTCCCCAACCCCTTTTATCTGTTATTATTTTGGTATCAGTTTAATCAATTATTGGTACCTTTTTAAATTTTGGCTTGTCGTTCCTGTCTGGTTTCGTTGTTTAGTTGTCCTCATCTCGTTTAGTTTCCTCATTTATTCTCTTTACTTTTTCTGTTAGCTTGTTTGATGTTTCTTTATGTGATTGTACATATCTGGATATAATAGCATTGTCGTTTAAATCAAAAGGGTTTATAGTATTTACGTGTCCTGTTGTTATTTCGAAGGACGTAAGTTTGGTCACGCTTTGTATCGAATTATTATAACTCATTACAGCTCTTCTCGTCAACTGCTGTATTGTCATGTTTTCTTCTCGTAAGCAACGATAACTTTCAATTATGGTGGAATGAAAACGTTTAACGGGTGAATTTGAATTGCCGTTTTTCGCTGTTGTATAATGTAGTTCAATTCTATACAATTTACAGAAATCTTCTAGATCTTTATTTTTTAATTATGTTCCTTGATATGCGGATATTTTTAATAGAAGGCCATGATGTGTTACAAATGTATACAAAGTTTCTACTACTTCGGTGCCTGTAATACTACGGAGTGGGTAGGCTTGTCCATATCTTGAGAAATAATCTAAAATCGTTACAAAGGCGTCGTAATTTATTCTAAAATTATCCACCTGTATGTATTCGAAAGGTCTTTATGCTGTCGGTGTTAAACATATAGGTGTAGGTGTTAAAGTTAAATTTAGTTACCGGTGCATTTCGATTAAATATGTTTCTTTGGCATATTTTGCAATTATTAATAATTTTCAATATTATCTGACATTTTCGGCCAATAAAATCTTGTACTGAGTGCTGCTTTCATTTCATTCATACCTGTGTGCGGTATGTTTTGGTGGTATGGTAAGTCTTTCCTGTTGCTAATGTCTCATTCGTATATCTTCCAAGAACGTTGAACATTGTATCATCTTGTAAGATGAGTTTTTATAGAAGTTTTGCATCGTGATTGCAAATTGACGTGCGATTCTGAGTTATGAATGTATATAGCGTATAACTGTTGGATCTCTATGTTGATATATTGGATCTCTATTTGAAATAGTTAAGTAAAACCTACTGTTTTCGAACACTCGTTCTCGTCTTAGTTAAAATTTGGTTATATCTCGCCTTGTAATAATTATCTGATTTATATACATGTTTATGGCTCTCTCGGTTATTGGCATTCCGCAAATGGGCTCTTCAACCGAAGAATGTACTGTTTCAACTGCTTTATTATTCTCATGGATAGTTGGTGATTTAATTAGAACGTCTGATATAATATTTATTTTCGGTGGAATAACTCCATCAGTTGTAATTTGATCTCTATTTGGTAATTCGCTAGATGTTAATAGAAATTCTTTTATTATATCCTCCACGTTGCCTGCATTAACAGATTCGGTTTCTGCTGCATTAACTTCCGCTACATTCCTGGAAAGAGCATCAGCTCCTTGATTGTGTTTTCTTTTTTTATATTTAATTTCGTATTCAAATTAACCGTAATAACGTAATAACATTAACCATTGTAAAGGTTTGTGATCGGTGTATATCACAAGTATTGCGCCATACAAATAGGGTCTGTAATATTTACAACTCCACACAATAGCTCATATTCGCTATCACACTTCCCATTTTCTGTTTTATTTCTTTTACATATTCTATATACCTCATCCCTCTGTCCAAGGTCATACCAAGATATTTTGTTGTTGAGTAATTGATTTCAGCGGTGTTTAGAGTTCTCGATGCATAACAGAATTCCCGAAATTATATAATTCGATGCATCTGTAGTGAGCTCAAAGGGTTTAGAGAAATCTGTATATGCTAAGACTAGCTCTGAAATTAGTAAATTCTTTATAAACAGATGTTTAAACATTCTACGAATTTCTGTATGTGTTCGACTTTATTTCCTTTCTTTAAACAGACAGTCGGTTTAGTGATTTTGGCAAAGTTTTTAATAAACCTACGGTAGTACCCTAACAAGCTTAAAAATGCTTTGATTTCCTTTTGCGTTTTTGGGATGGGATATTTCTGTGTCACAATATGATATAAAAATTCGACTTCCCCTCGTAGAAATTCACACTTGTCAATTTCTATTTTTAAATTTGCCTCTCGCAATTTCTTAAAGATGAACTTAAGGTTTTGAATATGTTCTGTTAGGCCTGTGCTCACTTCTATTATTTCGTTCATAAATACCATACAAATCTTGTTCTGCAGCTCTTTTAAGACTTCGTCCATTACTCTTTTGAAATGTAGATGGAGCATTTTTCAGATCAATGGCATTCTTAAAAATTCGTAGTGTCCATTTTCAACTGTAAATGCCGTTTTTTCTACGTAGTCTTTATCCATTTCAATCTGGTAAAAATCGGGCGCTATGTCTAATGTTGAAAAGTTTTGTGTTCGTCCTAATTTGTCTAATATATATGTTATAATTGGAATAGTATAGCGGTCCGAAATTGTCTTTTCATTGATTGTATTTTCATGTAATCAACTACTATTCTCCATTTTTGTTATTCCGAAGCATCCATTTTTTAGGAACGATCCATATCGGTGATTACTAGCCCATAATAATGATGGTCGTATTATTCCTTTTTCTAACATTTCGCTGATTTGTTTACACACTCCATTCTTGTGAATGTATGGATATTTGTATATAATTGTATACACTGGTGTATTATCTGTGGTTTTTATTTTGTGTTTGATTTTAGATGTAAATGATAATAATTTGTCTCCTGGTTGGTAAAATATATCTTCAAATTCTCTGCACAATGCCGTAATTGCCTTTTCTTCTTCTTCTTATTCTTGAAAACCTATTCTTTTGGAATTTATGGTAATGAATTTAAGGTTTTCGGTATTTAAAAGGAATTTCGATTTGTTGTCCAATTAATTTTTTTATTTAAAAGTTCATTCAGTCCCATATTAATTAAATCCGTTAGACCGATTACTCCATCGAAATAGACGTGAAAATCAAAAAGAATAAAATCTATTGGATATCCTAATTTAAATTCTGAAAATGCTGGAATTTTCGACTGAAATTGCGTGCTTTCACTACCGATAGCTGTTTTAATGATGTTATTCGCTCGATAGATACAGTTTGGATAACATTTTTCTTCGTCATTTTTCGTGAATTGAGATCCTTTAGGGAAAACAGCCATTGAAGTGGGTTGTGGTCGTTTAATGTTGTTATTTTCATATTGTTAATATTAATGTTGTTATTTTCATACATTAAACCCTGCATTCAGCAGGGTTTAATGTACTCGACGCATAAGAGATTGGACGGTCTTGGCCAGTTGATCCATGTGACAGAACTGAAAAATCTCCTATCGTGTATTATTTTCTTGTGTTTCTTTAAACATCGTGTGAGTGGTTTTGTTTATCCGGGTAGGTAGGTATCAGTCCCAAGAATGATTTAATTTTTTTGCGGTCTTTGGTACGGGAAAGTTTGAATCGCATATAAACAATTTCAGTTTATTATAATAATAGTAATAATAATAATTACATTTATTTCAGAAGTATGTTAAATATACATTAAAGGTAAATACTGTCAAAAATTTTACATTAATATTATGTATAATTCTGATATCCTATATAATCATCAACACTGAAGGGTTCTAGATGTAATAGAAAATAGAACAAGCATTTTTTCAGTTGATCATTTTTGGTACATCTGGCGTGAGCCTATTTAAGACAGTCGTAATTTTGGTATATTTTTTTCGTTAATCTTTCTTTTCTTTGCCTCTTGTTTTTTTTTTGGTGAATCCGTATATATTGCACTTTTTCCTTTAGATCTTGTAGTATTAAATTTCACTCGAGGTAGTGCTTTTGAAAGAGCCAGATCTGAAAGGGAAGTCTTACGTGGCGATTGGTTGGTTGAATCGATGTCTGGGGCAAAATCTGAAATGATGTTGAAGGTGCTGAAGGCGATACACTGTTAAACAGTAAGAAGTCTGTGGTTGGCATTCAGAGAGTACGGACGTGTTTCGTGAGCTCTCTTTAAGCCGATTACAGGTAGAAGGGGTAATAGTGGCGTGATACTGACGTCACGGAAAACCGTTAAAAACCGTTAAAGACCGTTGCTTTCGGGCGGTGGCTTTGCGGTTTTGTGGGTTTTTTTTTGTGGTGTTTTAAGTGCTTTTTCGTGTGAAAATCGTGAAAAGCGAACAATGGAAAGTTCCATCGAGAATGTCGAGTGTGAATACGTGCGGTCGGAGGACTCTCTGAGCCCCGGCATAGACCTTCCAGAGGCGTATAATGAAATGAGAAGCCTGAATAAGGAGTACGAGGCCGAGATCGCTAGGGCCCGTAATGAAGATTTCGAGGCCAGATTAGCAGCCTCCGAGGCGAATGTGGCGGCAATAAAGGGGGCCTTTGATCAACTCCGAAGTGAGTTGAAAGAAGGGCGACCCCAGGCCGCTACTGAAAAGGATGAAACTAACCCTGACGAAGAGACTGCATCTGCAATGGAGGTGCAGTCTTCCAAGAGGAACAAGAAAAGGTCGCGCAAGAAGATGCCCCAAGCGAATGCAGGTAAGCCGGCTCCCGTCCAAGTGACGGGGCCAAATAACGGAGGCCATTCTTCGGCCTCCGAATTCGAGGATTTTACGCTTGTGTCTAAACGCAAGCGTAAGTCCACCCCGCCGCCCATTGACGATGAGAACTATCCAGTTCTCTCTGAAAATGAGCTAGCGGGTTCCCAGTCTCAGGGAGCCTCGACATCTTCTGTCCAGGCTCCCCCAAAACCTCAAGCTCCAAAAGCCAGCCAGAACTCGGCACCTTCCGCCGGTTCTGGCCCTTCGGCTAAACCCAGAGTCCTTCCTATCGTTTTACACGATAAGAAGGTCTATATGGAGGTGGTGCGAATTCTCAAAAGTCATAATATCGACTTTGGGCACACCACCACCAAACCCCAAAGTATAATGTTTTTCCCAAAAACAACAGACGCTTATCGAGCAATGACCAAATTGTTCGACGAGCGCAAGTACGAAATGAGGAGCGAAATATGAGGGTGCTAATCCGCGGTATTGCCGAAACAACCGGAAAAAGACATTAAAGCCGAGTTAATCGGCGCGGGCTTTCATGTTACCCGCGCCGAGCGATGGCATAAGGATAAAAAACCTATTGCAGTCGTCTCAATTACCCTCCCTAAATCAGAAAAACATATTTTCAATTTAAAATATCTCTTGCATCAAACTATTAAGCTTGAAGCACAAAAATCAAGTGGCGAAGTTGGGCAGTATTATAACTGCCAACTTTTTGGCCATACTGCACGTAAGTGCAGAGCCCCCCCTAAATGTGTAAAATGTGGTGAGGGTCATGCAGCAAAAGACTGCAAAAAAGACCCCAAATCTCCGGCCACTTGTTGTAACTGTGGTGGTTCTCACACCGCTAGTTTCAAGAAGTGCCCAGCTCGCCCAATTAGAGGTGCTGCGAAGGCTTCTTCCTCGCAGCATCCCTCTAAGGCTGTTCCAAAAGCCAAAACCCCCAAACCCGCAAAGACTCCCACATCCACCTTCGTGTGGGGGTCTCAGCATGGTCAAAACAATGCCCACTTTTAATATCGAGCAGGCCCAAGTTGACTCACAGGCTGTTTTCTCGCAGCTCATGAGTCACATGGCCGCGCAAATGGTTGGTTTTCTTCAAAACCAGTTTCTAAGTTCACCTCCAAAAAATTTTAATGGGCAATAAACCGGTTGCCCTAAAAATAATCTCCTGGAATGCTAATTCGGTGCGGGACAAGAAGGAGGAACTTGTCCACGCACTGACTGAGCATAATATTGATGTCGCCTTAATTCAGGAGACTTTCTTAAAACCCTCCATTAGATTCAGCGTCCCGAATTACAAAGTATATCGGGACGACAGAATCGGCGGCCGAGGTGGCGGCACGCTGGTTCTTGTTAAAAGTAACCTCCGGCATTACAAAATTCCTACTCCAGACCTTGCCAGTCTGGAAGCAACCTCCATAACTGTCGAGCTCGCAGACCGACCTCTAATCCTCCATTCCGCGTATCAGCGCTTGTCTGGTCCACAGATTAAAGCTGATTACGCTGCCATTTTTCGAAGCAACGCCGCCACTATATGTGGTGGCGACTTCAACGCACACAGCGTATTCTGGGGATGCCGCGACACAAATTATCGTGGCGCGGCCCTCAGAAGGCTGTATGACTCGCTTGGTTGCATCGTCGATTATCCCGACGAACCCACTCATTATCATCATCCGGGGTTCGCCGGATCGGTAATCGACCTCTTCATAACGAAGGGTGTACCCCGAGCTTCTGCCACGTCGGTCTTGCATGTGCTCGACTCAGACCACCCTCCCTGTTCTCTTTGAACTGGGGGACGTCCGACTCCTGGATGCGCCACACTTCGTTTTCCAAGCCACACTTCGTTCCACAGGTCCAATCCCCGGGATTGCTGACCCGGAGCAGCTCGATCTTGCTGTCGGGAAACTGACAGAGGATATCCAAAGGGCTTTTAGCCTGGCCACGAAGCCTCGGCTGTCAAATCAGCAGCGGCTGACTTCCGATCTCCCGTCGGACCTGAAAAATCTTCTCCGAGCGAAAAATCGCCTGGTGAAGAAGGCCAGGTCTTCTCGAAATCTCGAGGACAAACGACGGGCAAATCGGGCTGTCAGAGAAGCCAAAGAGGAGATGCTGAAATACAGAAATGAGAAGTGGGACAACCTGCTTCTCTCTGTAGACACATCGAATCTGAAGCAGATCTGGCGCCTGACAAGATCGTTGACGGGGAAGTTCCGCAAGGAACTTCCTCCGTTGAAGTCGGATGATGGCTATTTTGCCGTCTCCGACTTGGAGAAAGCCGAGCTGCTGGCGGAGTCTTTCAGACTCCAAATGACAAGTCCGAGGCTGATCGAGGCGCAGGAGAGAGAGCAGGCCGTCTCCGATGCATTCGCTCGGATGACGAATAAACCTGACTTCTCTTTCCTGCAGGAACACCTCGTTTCTCCTAAGTCAGTTATAGCTATTATCCGTAGCTTTACCCCCAGAAAAGCTCCCGGATGCGATGGCATCACTGTATGCCAGCTCCGGAAGCTGCAAAGTAAGCAAATCGCAGAAACCACGAATATCGTGAATTCCATTCTGCGATTGCAATACTTTCCCAAAGCATGGAAGCACGCAAATATTGTCGTGATTCCCAAGAAGCGAGATGCAAATCTCGCTTCTGATTACAGGACTATCAGCTTTCTAAATACCCTCTCTAAAATAGCCGAAAAAGCCATTTTATCCGCAATAAATGACTTTACCGACAGCAACGGTATCTTACCGAACGAGCAGTTTGGGTTCAGGCGGAGCCATTCGTCTCTGCAACAGGCAGCCAGATTAACTGGCAATATACATCAGGCTTTCCGATCAGGCATGCGTTTCGGCGCTGTCTTTTTGGACCTATCCAAAGCCTTTGATAAAGTGTGGCACGAGGGGCTTATTTTTAAGCTCCTCGATTTAGGTTTTCCCGGGGACCTAACCACACTTATAAAATCCTTTTTGGAAGGTAGATCCTTCCAAGTTAAAGTCAAATCAACCCTCTCGACTGGCAAATCCATCGAGTCGGGAGTCCCGCAGGGCTCTCCTCTTTCTCCGGCCTTGTTCAATATCTACTTGGCCGAATTTCCTAAATCACGCGACGTCGGTGTGTCATTCTTTGCGGATGACACCGCGTTCTTCCCGACGTCGCGCTTCACGTCGGTAATTCACCGACGCCTGCAACGGCAGCTTGAAGTTGCCGTTGCCTGGCTTAAATTCTGGCGCCTGCAGGTCAATCCTAAAAAGACCCAAGCGATAATTTTCTCCAGAAATCGCTTTCCTCGCCAAGCCAGTTTGCTGGTAGACAAAGTGCCTATACCATGGTTGCAAAAAGCAACCTATCTAGGTCTACATTTTGACAGCTCGCTTCAATGGTCTAGTCAGATCCAGCACACGATCAGCAAGGGGTACGGAATCCTCAAACTTCTGTACCCCTTGATTTGTCGTTCGAGTAAACTATCTCCGTTAGTTAAAACCCAAATTTACGTAACAATGATAAGATCCGTGTATTTATACGGTCTTACGATTTATTTTCGTTTTCTAACGCCGACGGCGGTTAAAAAACTTCAAACGTTTCAGAACAAAACCTTGCGTATGGCACTAAACGCGCCGTGGTACGTTCGAAACACCCAAATTATGAAAGAGACCGGTGTACCCCCGGTCTCTAAATTCCATTCCCAAATTTACGCCAAGTTTTGCCTACAGGCAAGCTTGAGCGAAAACCCGCTACTCCTGTCTATACCGGACAACCTACCCGGATTTCCCGGGTAAAGCTAGCAAATTGCCCCAACTTGCCTTACGGGCTGCGAGCAGAAAGGAATCGAATTTTCGATTCCCGGTTCGCGTAAGACCGCTTCGACAACAGTCCCCTAACCGTGGCCAGGCGGTCTGAGAGATCGTCTCCGATCGATCGGACCGCCAATGGCAAAAAAACCCGTCATATTTCTGATGGGGAAAAAAACCAAATTTCATTTTCTTTTTCTTTCATATTAACCTCAGAAGTTCGCCAGGATCTTTTTATAGACTATCCTTTCTTATCTTTCTTATCTATGCCACTTGCTAGGCAAACCCGGGTCAGATAGAGACCCTAAAAAATTAGTGCCCATATAGGGTAAAGTTGACTAGAAATGGGCAAGAGCCTTGAGGGCTAACCCAAAAACCTGGCTAAATAAGTCGAAGTCGAAGTGTTAAACAGTTCTGTACATACAGTCTCCTGCTGATCAGATTGATCAATGGTGACTTCTCTCGATAGGTTCTCAATGACACTAGCCGGAACAAAATCAATATCCGGAAAAATATTTTTGTTAAATGGCCATATGCCCGTGCATGCAAACCCTTAAGTAATGTTAATTAATGTCGCAGCAAAAGAAATAGCTTCTTTAACAAGCCCTGATAAATCGTAAATGGTCATTCGTTGCACTCGATGATTTTTTATCCAATGATCTGCGACAATATTAAATTTAGTTTTTTTTTTAAAGGTCTAAAAACTGTTCTATCAAGTGGTTGTAGTTTATGCGATGTATGTGGAGGAAATGATAATGTAGATATTAAGTTTTCTCTACAATATTGAATAACAGGTATGTTAATGTATGAAGAATGTGAAGAAATCATAGCCATAACCTGATTTTCTCTAGTAGGATTAGCAAATTTCGCGAAGTGCTTCATGCATAGTGAAAAATCTTCATCTTGCATCCAAGCATTTTTATTTCCTAAATCGTCACAGTCAGGAGGAACATCTCTTACAAAATGAGGCTGAAAATTATTTCGTGGAACAAACAAAAAGGCAGGTACAGCGTTCCCTATTGCGTTAACAGCCAAACACGTAGTTAGCAGGGTATTTAGTTCTTATGCAGTAATGACATCGTCCTGTGTGGTGCCTTTATCAGCAATTACTGTGCTAGGTTTCTGGCCTGTTGTAATGCTTGTTTTATCTATATTATACATATGTTACAACTGTTACAATTATTATTAATATTATTATTATTATTATTATTAACAACATGTTACAATTGCACCCCCTTGTTTTATTACTTTTGCACCGTGTGGTCTTACGGCATGGAAGCCCTAGTTATATAAAAATGAAGCCTTAGTAAATTTGATCACTTCACATACCTGCACATGTAGACTGGATGTATCTTTGAAAATCACCACTGATAATGTAATATGGTTATGCCACTGTAATATGGTTACATTTTAATACAATCAGAAAAATAGTGCGGTATAATTTTTTTTACGACAACTTAGTTATGTTAAACTGTCATCTACTAACGGCGCATGCACGTGCTGTTTAAGCTGTAAGTTTGATCGGTAAAGCAATATCCGATTAAGCTTCGATTGCCACCAAGAGCTACCGTTACTTTGCATTAGATGGGTAGAAAGAATTGATACACATCTCCCCTACTCCCAGCAATTTTACATCTTGTTGCGTTCTTATATTCAATATTAACGTAATGCGGTGTTAAATTACACAATAATGCGTAGTTATATTCAATATTAAATTATCAAATTCTTTAATTCTAGGTTGTTTTGGCCTGAATTGTATTACATTTGTTTTATCTCTATTCAGTATTAATTTGTTTTTTACCAAATCATTTATCAATACTCTTTAATTGATCAGCAGTTCCATCCATTAGTTCACATCTTCACTTCTCGCCAACATAGTATCATCAGCATACGTTGTCATTTTATTCCAGTTTATATTACCCTTTACATAGAGAATGTATAATATTGGCCCTATGCTTCCCTGGGGTATTCCAAGATGAATTTTGAGTTCATTTGACAGTCAAATCGTTCGAATTTTGAATTCCTAACCACTTTAACTACTGCCATCGGGGCTCCTTTTGAATTTTTCTATCTCTCGACATGGACAGGGTGATAGACCATGTCGGAGAGTTCTTTGGCGACCATAGCCGCTGGGATGGATTCCACTACTCCCCTGATTACAACCCGAAGGTTGCGTTCTTCGGGAGTGCAGAAGGAGTGGAATTTATATCCCCGCTCATCGAACAGTCTCGTAGCGGATCTATAATTGTCCGAAGTTACGGGCCTCAACATGACCCCATTCGGTTTGATAGTGAATTTTCCCAAATTAATGTTTTCCTTTTTACAGAGCCTTATGATTTGGAGGTAGGCCTCCTTGTTCCTGATGACAATCGGAGGTACCTTGGTTGATTGTGAATGCGCGTACTTCTCTGTCTATTTTGGTGGGTCTTTCTTAGCTTCTGCCGGCTTCGGAGCAGGCTTCTTGAAAATAGGGGCTTTGGATGTCCCTTCGGAGGCCGGTTTCTTCATTGGCGGGTAATCTTCTTTGTCGGCCTTTGCTGCACGTTTGGTGTTTTTCTTCTTCTGGAAGCAAAAGCTTCCCTCTGACTCTGAGGCTGACGACCAGCCTGTCTCTGATATTTCAATATCAGATCCATAGAAGGGGATGTCATCTACGATGGTTTCTGTTCTTTTCTTTTCACTATCCGATGCTTTGATAAAAGCTTTCAATCTCTCGAGATCTTCATTCAGGAACTGGTTTACGTTGCGAAGTTCATTCAATTCTGAACTCGCTCACTCATTTCATTCAGATAGCGTATCTGACCTTCCAGGTCATTGATACGTTTCTCTTTATCCTCGATGGAGCGCTGAAGCGCCTGGAACGCTTCCTTCGTAATGGTGAACCCCGCGGGGTCCACCATCATGCCGTATGAAACACTACTAGAAGTTGGCGGAAAGCAGAGAGCGTGTGTTCTCTCTGGGTTCTCAACCTGAACTGAATGAACTAATCATCTGGGGGCTAATTTTATAGAACTTCATAACTTTAACCAACCAATCGTGCGGGACACCCTTTAAATGCTTTTTTTGTAGTCTATGTAGCAGATATTTAAGTTGCGTTTTCTTTTTCTCGCTTGCTCAAGAACTATTCCTTGCACCCATTCTTGCTCTGATACATCCTTTCTGTTCTTCAAAAATGTTGTTTTTATCACAATGTTGGTAGATTTTTTCATTGAGGTCAGTTCAGTTCTGCAGGTAGGTCAGTTCTGCATATGCTTTCAAGTCTGGACATGAATTCTTTAATTAGTGTTTCCTTAATGAGTTTATGCTCAACTCTCTTGGACTGTGGTATTCCAAGATATTCATATACTTCGCCCTCCTGCATTGGCTCTATATATTCTTGTTCTGCAGTGACAAACAATGTCATTTCTAACTTAGATCCTCTCTTTATGTTAGTAGTTCTGCATTTATCTAATCCAAAGTGCATGTTAATATTGTAAATTTCTCTACATGTACAGCAGGTGATTTTGCACATTTTGATGATTTTGCACATTTTGATGATTTTGCACAGCATGTTGATTTTGGAGTTTGTATCCGATTTGCGTCCTTTTAATCAGATTAGAGAGTGGATTCAGTGCCAGGCAAAACCACAGAGGGCTAAGCGAGTCCCCCTGAAATATGCCGCTTGTCACCCTTATTTCCTCAGTCTTGGTACTACATTTTGCGATAAATGAATAAATAATTGCAAGTGGCAATTGTTATATTGGCCATTATTTGACCAAATTGAGAACCAAAATATCTGTATATCGTGGCTGGGTGGTGTAGTAGGAGTTCCCACAAGATCTTTCAGTATGGGAACCATCAACGGCCCATATAGATTTGAGAATACGGCAGCTGGAGGATCTTCTCAGGAATATCACTGAAGCCGCAGTCCCGAAAAGAAGGGTCTATCCCTCGAAACCGATCTGTTGGAATGACCAGATCAACAATCTTAAGAGAGAATGTTTTAGGCTCAGAAGAACCTGCCAAAGAGAGCTCAGCACGGAGGATCGTGCAAGGGGAAGGTCAAGCTACTTGGCAGCTGCAAAGAGGCTGCGCTCGGCAATCATCAAGGCCAAGAATGAGTCATGGAGCACTTTCGTCACGGAACAACTAAGAAAGACCCGTAGAGCATTACTTATAAGTTGGCTTCTGGAAAAATTAAAGGTACGGGCAATGTCATAAGCTCCATCAAGACGGGATTTAACGATCAAGCAAGGCCCACGGACTTTAACGAGATAGCCGAGTCGATCTTAAATGAGTTTGTCTTGAGAGACGATTTGACACAAGACTCACCGGAACAAGCTCTGAGAAGGATGACCGCGGAAGATTGCGACGAGCCGAAAGGAATTGTTAAACACCTAACAAGAGAGGAGGTGGTTTGGCTTCGTGAAGGGTAAGGGCACCGAGCAAGCTTTAAACAAATTCACCGGCTTAATAAAGAAGAGTAATAACAGATACACCGCGGCCATCCTGTTAGATATTAAGGGCGCTTTCAACACGTATGGTGACCGTCCGTACTTAATGCTCTCAAGCCTAAAAGACTATCTGGCCACTTGTTCCATCTTATCGTCCTCATATTTTAAAGATAGACACGTCAAATTGGGACATCGGACCTGATTCGGCTAGATCCGTTATGAGCAAGGGTTGTCCCCAGGGCTCCAAATTGGGCCCTAATATTTGGAATCTGGTGGTGGACGACCTCTTGATTGAGTTTGACGTCCACCCAGACATGGAGATCATAGCGTTCGCGGACGATCTAGCGATAGTTGTAGGGGGCAACAGTCGGCCTGCTTTGGAACTGCTAATGAACCAAGCATTAGCGGTGGTAGACTAATGGGCGAGAAAGATTGGCCCACGGTAAAGATTGGCCTCAAAAATATTAAAAGATCGAATTTAGCCAAATACTTAGGCATTCTGGTGGACGAAAAATTGTCGTTCACAGCTCACATCAAAAGCATCTGCGTCAAGGGCAAAACCTTATTTCAAACCCTGAAAATATCGCTGAGCCGAGTTTATGCGGTTCCCGCAGATTCATTGCGGACTATTTTCTATGGGGCGGTGATTCCGATACTATCATATGGGCTACAACTATTCGAGGATAGAATTTCCCATGCCAGGAACTTACACCAGCTTGAATCCTTGAGAGGGACCATCTCTCGTACCATACTAGGGGCTTACACTACTACGTCAACGGCGGCGGCTTCTGTTCTGGCAAAGATTCCTCCGATCGAGGATTTACTGTTCGAGATCTCAGATCTGAGAACCCACAGAAGAGGTGCACAGATCAACAGGTATGAAAGGGTCATCCCTGGAATACCGAGTTTGCCCAAGAAAAGAATCAAGGAAGAACTTCGTAACAGAACTTTAAATAGGTGGCAAGAAAATTGGGTTTCTGGCTCGACTGGAAGAACGACCTTCGGCTTCGTTCCGGACATCATTGCGTTTCAGGGAGTGCACACGAACTTCAACAGGAAGAGCGTTCAACTGTTGACCGGACATGGGCAGTTCAGGTCGCATTACGTCAGAATCGGTAGATTGGACGATGCAAGATGTTTGGCATGTAACGAAACAGACGACCCGGAACACAGAATATTCAGATGTTCAACTTTCATTCAGCAACGGGAAGAACTCAGGAACCGTTTGGGACCAGGATGGCCACTCCGGGGGGGACCAATTATTGGCGAAGCAGCTTGCACAACTGGATGAGATCAATCTGCTGGGAAGCTTCGTGGCGGAAAGACTGGAGTAATCCGGCTGTTATTTTTGTTTTTCATTCTAGAAAATGTTTCAGTTCAGGTCAGTTTGTTTATATACTTTATGTCTTTTAAGCTAGAAAGATACTAGTTAATTTTTTATACTCTTTGTTTAAGTTAGGAAATTTACTTAATCATTATATGTTAACTTAGTTTCATCTTAAGATTTGTATTTCGCTGGACGATATTGGATTGGCATTGCGTAGAGTTCAAAATTTTTCTTAGAGCACATTAAACTTGAATATAGCTTTAGTTTTCAGGGGGCAATCAGGGAAGGTTATTGGTACTTCCCGGACCATGGTCCATCTTGTGGGATCCGCCCTCAATCTTTTTGTTTAGCAGTACCAATCGAAGAATCGGATAGCATTATTGTTTGTCTTTAATAAATAAAGAAACTAGCAGAACAAGAAGCAAATTTTCTTTTTAAGATTACCTCGTTCAAGGTCCGATCTCTTTGTTAAACTTTTGCCTTAATACTGTCAATTAATAATTAAATAATAAATTAATAAGCATAGACTAAGAGGGACACCGTCTGTCCCCTTCAGGGCCAGACGGTGGAGAGGGTTATGGTGGGACCCCTTTGCTTCTTCTTCTTCTTCCCACAAGATCTTTGTTATTACCTCTATCTATTAGGTTTCTATAAAATTTTCGCTCGTCTTTTCTAAAAAGACAGTTATGCTGCTTACACCCCATCGTTTTTTTATATCTTATATGTATATTTAAGTTTTTGTATATAATTATATTTTTTTATATATCTAAGTTTTTGTTTTAGGGTATCGATAACCTCTTTGATATGCTGATTCGTTTTATCATATTTAGCATGAATTCTAAATTTTTCTAATTTCTGGTTGCTTTAATCGTCAATTTTTTGCCGGGATTGTCTTGAGTCAATTTCGTAAGTCTGCCCGTATAATTTCAATCTTGCATGCTAATCTTTTTGCCATCCCTGTCTAAAATTCTGCTGTGATGGTATTTTCTCATAAGGTTGCTTGATTGTTTTAAATCCATTTACAACTGCTACAATTAGAGCCGCGCAATAGACAGCTGTGTGCATGTCTTCGAATGAGTTCAGCATGTTGCCCTTTTCAGGAAGAATCTCTTCATTTAGAATATTAACGATCTTTGCCAGTCTAATGATGGAACTTTGTTTTAGTATATAAGGCCTTGTTGTTGGGTTAGTTCCTAGGTATTCCATTAATATTCCAGTGAACGTTTCGCGGATCAAGCGAACTAGTTATCTGTCGGATTGAGCATTATTTGAAATATATTTGTTCTGATGTAATATTATTGATTATATTATGTGAAACGTCAGTGGGAGTGCTTGTTCTAGTATTCTGAATATCTTCATTAATATGAGAGTCTGTGGAACGCAATTCGTCTGCAACTTATTGTTGCAACGGTGCGAGTACGTTTTCTGGGATGAGTTTATTTCTTATTATGACCCTTCTTTGATCAAATATACGTTGTGCTCTAACTGGAGTAGCTGGATACTGCAAGGTAAATAACCTGTGAAGTTCATTTCGGTATGCTGTCAGATCTGTTTCTAATTTTGTGATTTTGTAAAACGCAAGCATGATGAATGTGTTTATATCAAGTCTCCATTTCATGCGTGTTCTTTTGCTTCCAGCCTGGGTGGTCGCAGATAGTCAAGAAATACTAACTGGCGAAACACTTTTAGCGGATGTTGTTGGTTGGGATGGATTTCGTCGGACAAGAATGGCGGATTTTCGTCGCCATTCTTGTAGTGCCTTAGAGTTGAAAGCAACCACTCGCTCTAGCCGCACTAACCCCGGACAAATTCTCCCGCGGGTTCCGAAGGGTTCTTGTCGGCAAATGATTATTATTATTATTATTATTTTACGGAATTTCCCGATAGAACATTTATAACCGGAACAAATCTGTTCAAGACAAATGTTTTTGAACATACCGTCGAACGATATCACATGTACCCAATATAGCAGCTCTTTGAGTTGCTATGAATGTCGGCAGTTCTAGAAATTTTAAATTTGGTATAAACTGCTTTTGAACCAGCCCATTGCATGATGCTATAAATGGCATCACTATAATCTCCTTCAGTTGATAAATTCGTTGTAATTCATAACGCAGGTATGTGTATTTGTTAATTTTTTCTGAATAGGTTCGCGTTACATTATCATCCAGAGGAACTGCTATATCGATAATATAAGCCTTTTTCTTTATTTTCTCTATAAGTATAACATCTGGCTTATTGTGCAGAATGTGGTTAGCAGTAATCATTGGTGTATCGCAGTATATCTTCCACTTTTCGTTTTCCATTACTGCCTTAGGTGTATACTTATAATAAGGTGTAGTAGTGCTCATGAAGTTATTTTTATAAGCCAATTGGGTGTGTATGATTTTTGTCACTTTGTTATGCTTAGTTAGATAATCCCTCGGTGCAATTACACTACATCCACTGCATATATGCTGGATGGTTTCTGGTTACTCTCCGCATATTATTGTATGTCGTGTTTCAAGATTGTATATTGTGTTATGTTATTATTATTCTGCTCATCCTTACTGTAGAATCTCAGCTCATGCTGGCCGATATTCCAATGCCAAGATGAAAAAGCAATTCAGCTCCTCTCACCCTAGCATAATATCTTACGAACAATGTGACACGGCGGCCTTCGGCGGATACAACGAAGGGCACTACATCTACCTTACTCAGTTTCCACTGGTTCTTTAAGTCGTATGCCAGATTTTCATACTTTGTGGATTTTTCTATCTCAGTTTTTCTAATGTTGTGAGATAGTGGCACTGCGATGTCAATTATAAAAGCCCTCTTGTCCTTTTTGTTGATTAGAACAATATCCGGCCTGTTATAATCAACCGTTCGATCAGTAGTGATTGGTCTGTCCCAGTAAAGAATGGTATCGGATGATTCAAGTACAGGAGAAGGCGAGTACTTATAATATGGAGGAGGTGCGCTTTCTAATAGCGAGTATTTTTTTGCAATTTGTTGATGTATAATTTTTGCCAGCTGATTATGCCGTCCTAAATAAGCATTAGGAGCAAGGGCCGGGCAACCGCCAATAAGGTGCTCAATTGTTTCCCCCAAAATACCGCATTTCCTGCACTTATCGACTACGTCCAAATGCAGTATGTGCTTTTCATAGTTTTTTGTTCTTGTTACCCTATCTTGAATAGATATCGGCAAACCTTCTGTTTCTGGGTACAAGAGTCCATCGGTCAGCCACTTCAGAGACAATTGTTCGTCAATTGTGACTTAGGAAACCTTCGTGCAATGTTTGTCCTTTCCATTCTCGAACGCAGTCCGTGAGTGTTGTTCTGCTATCAATACGACTTTGTTTATATAGGTTCAGTGGGGTGAAACCCCGATCCTCACTTGCAAACAATTTCATTAACGTACTGTTTGAATCAATGAGGTATTTTCTCATTTTATTTTCTTGATTGATACAGAGATTTTTTACGTTTACAGGGTCTCTCCCCCAACTTTCTTGGGATGTATAGTCTTTTCGTAGATGAGTTTGGATGCAGGCATCGGAAATTTGTCAATGTTCGGCGCGTCAACCTATCAAGTTCATCAAGGTCAGTTTCTGACCATTTAACTACGCCAAAAGAATATGTCAGAACTGGCAAGTAGATAAGCAATGCCGGTTCTGGGCCACTTTTGACAGATTTCCCATGTTATTTGTTATGGAAGGGTTTAGGGCCAGAATTGCTAGTTTTTGTTCATTTCAAGGCCATTCCCAGCTGTCATTCTCATCGCAACGCATTTTCGAGCCCTTATTAAGGCCTTTTTTGCAGCATCCGAGCCCTGTTTCTTGTAATCCTAGTGCCTTTTTGACACGTGACTTTCTTAACGCCTTTCTGGCACGTCCTTTCTGAATCCTTTAGTCCTTGTGCCTTTTGGAAACATCATTTTTTGGCGGGCGCCCTTCACTTTTTCTTGTAATCCTAGTGCCTTTTTGACACGTGACTTTCTTGACGCCTTTTTGGCACGTCCTTTCTGAATCCTTTGGTCCTTAGTGCCTTTTGGAAACATGACTTCTTGGGGGGTCCCCCCTTCAGTCTTTAGCGCCGCCTGCCTGTTCGTCGTTCCAATGGCATCTGTAACCACCTACTTAACCTAACATAACCAGCCTATCTTCTGTAGTAACCTCTAACCTAACCGAACCGAACCGACAGTCTCGTCAAATGCTTAATATTAAATAAATGAAAAAAAGGCAGGTCTGCCGTGAGATTGGAACCGGGGTCCACTTCATCCAAAGTCAGAATACTTAGCCATACATCCTCTAAGCGTATCTATAGGAAGTGTTAAAGAAGTGGTATATACGGTGCAAAATCGATCGATGACCAAAAAAAAATACTTGAATAAGGGTGATTTTTCGAAAATGTCTAGAGAGGGCGGCGGGGTACTGGGACACTTTAAGGCCGTTTTGGTCATGCAAAAGAAGGTCCAATTGAAAGATCGTTATCAGGTGAAATGGCAAACAGCCGTTGTTCATAATAGTCTGGCTAAAAAAAAACCCCATTTTCGGTCGACTGCTCGCATGGTCAATGTGTTTGTTTGGCAAAAGGGCCTTAAGGTCTGATTGACAGATCCTCATCAGCTGAGATGGCAAAGTTCTGCTCATGTTTTTCCATAATAGCTTGGCTAAAAAACCATTTTTGGTCGACTGCGTACATGGTCAATAGGGCGTTATTAAATAATAATCAACCATCGTTACGCTATGAGTGCAAGTGAGAAAGCACAGATAAACAGAGAAAGTATTCGAATCGAGAGATCCGTTAGATTGATAAGGCTGGCGGTACAGCATCTGAGCGAGAGGGATCTGTATGTAAGAGAGAGAGAGAGGGAGATATATATGAAAACGAAAGGTAGAAAGTTCAGAAATGAACAAGGTCTTTATGGAAATTAAATCAACACTTTCCTGTGGAATTTAAAAATCAAAAATCGACTCAACAATAGCCTGTTATTTATTGGAAGCACGATTCAATACTGAGCTCGACGAATAAAGTTCAAAACACGTTGGGTGATTGTTCGGTTTTGGTTCGGTTCGGTTCGGTTCGGTTCGGTTCGGTTTAACAGATTGTTTTTGAACTGTTGATCTCTAATTACTTTGTTCTTAAAATAATAATTTAAAACCAAATTCTTTACCAAATATACTCAAATATTTTTCCCTCTATTAAAAACTGCTAGTAGATATAGGATGTCATATGACCATTGTTAGATCTTTAGAAAATTTCAGAAGTTATAAGTCAGAACAAAAAAAAACCTAATAATGTTGTAATACATTTAATTAATTATGCAATAATTAGTTACAACAATTCACTATATTCAAACATCAATTATACATCATTTCAAAAAGTCAGAACAAAAAAAAAACCTAATAATGTTGTAATACATTTAAATAATTATGCAATAATTAGTTACAACAATTCAATATATTCAAACATCAATTATACATCATTTCAAATAATATCTTCTTCATTATTAAACAAAAATGATTCAAAACCCAAACTTAAAAGAGAAAGAAATTTTGATAAATCAAGATTAATTATTATATTAAATTTATACATCATTATAAATAATATCTTCTTATATATTATATTATTTAAGGCGTTTAATTTATTTATCTATGTAATGAACAATTTGCGGTAGTAGCTCATTCTCAAGTCATTTATAATTTCCTTGTACATTAAATTCTTTCCACATTCAATTTTTCAATGTTCTATTTACTCGTTCGCAAACGTTGCATATTTTTGTAATAAAACAAATCATATTTTCCATACATTTATTCAAACAACTAATAAGTAATATTTTACATTATTTCAGACTGATAATGTGATTAAAAGATGAACATCAGTTTTTTTCAAATTAACCGATTTAACTACCTTAACAAAAACACTGGTTTGGAAAATTAAACCAATTACCAGACCAATATCAATCTGTTATAAAGAATATGGAACACAGTTTTGCATTCAGAATTAAATAAAAAATAGCTTTTGAACAGGTTTTTGGTTTTGATCAGCTTTGACCTATATTCAAACATCAATTATACATCATTTCAAATAATATCTTCTTCATTATTAAACAAAAATGATTCAAAACCCAAACTTAAAAGAGAAAGAAATTTTGATAAATCAAGATTAACTATTATATTAAATTTATACATCATTATAAATAATATCTTCTTCTTCATTATTTGGGTATCAGACTGGAAAAGATACAATTAAAACCTTTACAACAGTGTAGATGATTATATAAGTGTAAGTTACAATGATGTGATTTAAGAAATATTTTTAAATTTTCTAATTTATCCTTCTTTACTAGAACATACAACTACATATTCTACAACAATAACTCTAACTCAGTACTTAACTCAACTCTAACTTACAACTAAGCAAATTGACATTTTCATTAATATAATATTTATAATATATTTTTTACAATATTTATGCCAATAATAGAGAAAGTATACATTCTCTTTGCAACAGTGTAGATGATTATATAAGTGTAAGTTACAATGATGTGATTTAAGAAATATTTTTAAATTTTCTAATGAAGGACATCCTTCAGTATATAAATCTATAATAAACATTTTTGATCAGGTTTTGATCAGCTTTGAACTGATTATCATTTGAGAATTTTATGGATCCAAAGGAAGAGATGTTTTTTTTAAATTTATAAACACTTCGGATTACAGCATATTCTCAAGTACGAACAGTTTGAATGAACTTTAAAGAAAAACGTTGCGTATTAATTTGTAACTCGTAAACTACATAAAACCAAAAAAATTAAAAAGTTTAAAATAATCACATTCTAGAAATCGCAAAATTTGAAAACGCCAAAAATGTCTTATTTCTGAACGGTTACTTACACCTGAACAAGTCGAGGAAAACTTACACCTGAACAAGTCGGGGAAAAAAAAATGTTGAAGACACGCTCCGTATCTCTTTATATTTAGATCTTGGGATGTCACGAGAGCTTGAAACTGATTAGTGTCAGTGATTTTCTTACAGTATAACTATATCTTACCTTGTTCAAAGTAAAACAAACTTATAACGACTTTTCACTATACATACTTTTCACTATACATACTTTTCACTTGTTTCTAACATTTTTAAGTAAAAGCAATCTTTCGTACTGACTTCTAAAAAAGACTAGAACGGATGTTGGGGCAGTTTTAGCGAAAGCGATATACACATATTTTACCGATGTTACTTATCAATTTCTGACGCAAAAGATGGTATTGTTTTGATCGAAAAGTAGAAAGTTCAGAAAAACAAGTGCTAATTCTCAATCATTATCTACATTTACACATTTTTTCTTTTGCTCTTCCCGGTAAACATATTATGAATAACAAAAATATGCAACGTTTGCAATGCTACAATGTTGTGCATTTTTTTTTCTTTACCACAAACCTTCACGTGTTGGAATATTTCTGCTGACCAATGTGAATTTCTTGTTATTAGTTGTTTTGCGTGCTATTTTATCGCTGATTTTTTATTATATAGTAATACAAAGTTTCTCTGCTACGTAACAAAAATATTAACCAAAGGAAAAGGAAGGTTTTTTCTTTAACTTAAGTTTTAACTTTAACTTGCATTTTAAGTTTTTGCATATTAAATAGCTGCCACTCTTGATAACTCATATAAGGAAAAAAGAAGAAGATGGTTTTCGATATTTGTATTGTTTATAAACTAGCAAGTTATATTTTCGAGAACGGTTACATTGAACGAAAATTAGATTCAGTTTGTTCGAAAAAAAGTTTCAATTACTTTCAGTTAGTTAGCTTTCAATGTTAGTGTTCAGCTGAGAATGAAGAAATTAATAGGAAACAAAAGCAAAAGAGAAAAATAACTTACGGATCGTTTACGACTAAAATTCTATCTGATCCTTGAGGAAAACTAAAATAAAAGTAAAATAAAATCATATTATTATTATTTTATTTTATTTTATTTTATTTTTATTTCTATAAGGAAATTTTTTTCATTTTTTTTACATCTCACTGAAAATGAAAATAAGAAATTAATATGTTTTATAATAATTTTTGAATAAAACGACAGCATAACGGTTCTGCTTTTTACTTCAACCCAAAAACTGTATCCAAACGAGAGATGGCTTCCACCCCAACAACGATCGTGGTCTTCTGCGAAGACAAGATGAGAATATACTGTAATCCGAAGTGTTTATAAATTTAAAAAAACATCTCTTCCTTTCGATCCATAAAATTCTCAAATGATAATCAGTTTAAAGCTGATCAAAACCTGATCAAAACCTGTTAGCAAAAATGTTAGCATTTTTTTTCTTTACCACAAACCTTCACGTGTTGGAATAATAATCAGTTGTTCAAAGCTGATCAAAACCTGATCAAAACCTGATCAAAAATGTTATTCAGAAAGACCGGGAGAAAATGGTTTTTTTATACAAGGAAATTGCTATATTGGATACATCAACTCAAACCTGTCAACATAAGATGATAAAATTACCAACGTAACTTGCACAATATAATTATAAAATACAAATCACATCATTGTAACTTACACTTATATAATCATCTACACTGTTGTAAAGGTTTTAATTGTATCTTTTCCAGTCTGATACGCAAATAATGAAGAAGAAGATATTATTTATAATGATGTATAAATTTAATATAATAGTTAATCTTGATTTATCAAAATTTCTTTCTCTTTTAAGTTTGGGTTTTGAATCATTTTTGTTTAATAATGAAGAAGATATTATTTGAAATGATGTATAATTGATGTTTGAATATAGTTCAAAGCTGATCAAAACCAAAAACCTGTTCAAAAGCTATTTTTTATTTAATTCTGAATGCAAAACTGTGTTCCATATTCTTTATAACAGATTGATATTGGTCTGGTAATTGGTTTAATTTTCCAAACCAGTGTTTTTGTTAAGGTAGTTGTTAAATCGGTTAATTTGAAAAAAACTGATGTTCATCTTTTAATCACATTATCAGTCTGAAATAATGCAAAATATTACTTATTAGTTGTTTGAATAAATGTATGGAAAATATGATTTGTTTTATTACAAAAATATGCAACGTTTGCGAACGAGTAAATAGAACATCTCTGTCTCTCTCTCTCTCTCTCTCTCTCTCTAACGCCCTATTGACCATGTGCGCAGTCGACCAAAAATGGTTTTTTAGCCAAACTATTTTGGAAAAACATGCGCAGATAGCGCCAAAAGTGGCTTTGCCATCTCAGCTGATGACGATCTTTCAATCAGACCTTAAGGCCCTTTTGCCAAACAAACACATTGACCATGCGAGCAGTCGACCGAAAATAAGGGGGTTTTTTTGTTTTTTAGCCAGACTATTATGAACAACGGCTGTTTGCCATTTCACCTGATAACGATCTTTCAATTGGACCTTCTTTTGCATGGCCAAAACGGTCTTAAAGTGTCCCAGTACCCCGCCGCCCTCTCTAGACATCCTCGAAAAATCACCCTTATTCAAGTATTTTTTTTGGGCATCGATCGATCTTGCACCGTATATACCACTTCTTTAACACTTTCTTTGGATACGCTTAGTGGATGCATTGCTAAGTTTTCTGACTTTGGATGAAGTGGACTCCGGTTCCAATCTCACGGCAGACCTGGCTTTTTTCATTTATTTAATATTAAGCATTTGACGATACTGTCGGTTCGGTTCGGTTAGGTTAGAGGTTACCAGCAGATAAGTTGGTTATGGGTTATGTTAGGTTAGGTAGGTTTGGTTTGGTTTGATGCCATTGGAACGACGAACAGGCAGGCGGCACTAAAGGGTGAGGGGACCCGCCAAGAAATGATGTTTCCAAAAGGCACTAAGGACCAAAGGATTCAGAAAGGACGTGCCAAAAAGGCGTTAAGAAAGTCACGTGTCAAAAAGGCGGCACTAGGATTACAAGAAAAAGGGCTCGGATGCTGCAAAAAAGGCCTTAATAAGGGCTCGAAAATGCGTTGCGATGAGAATGACAGCTGGGAATGGCCTTGAAATGAACAAAAACTACTACCAATTCTGGCCCTAACCCTTCCATAAGAAATAACATGGGAAATCTGTCAAAAGTGGCCCAGAACCGGCATTGCTTATCTACTCTGGCAGCGCCCAACCGTTGATCGCTCTAATGAGGTTTCCTCCGTTCAGTTTAGTGTTTAAAAGTTTTGTAAGTCTCTTTTGGTATAGAGTGAAAAAGTCCTTCTTTAACTGGTTATGGTCAAGTTTATGCTTTTGGGGTATTCCTAAATATTTGTAGGATTCTTCTGGTGCTAGTTGTTGTATGTTGCAAAGTGTTGAATGTTGACTCTGAACCTTTCCCTTCTGTATACTAATGGTAAATCATTTGTCCAGTCCGAATGACATACTGATATCCCTACTGAATGTTTCAACCGTTTTTATCAATGAGTTTAAGTTTTCTCTAGCTTCTCCATATAATTTAAGGTCATCCATATATAGTAAATGAGAGAGCTTTCTTGGATTCCTCATGTTAAGTTTATATCCAATATTGCTGTTGTTGAGTAGTGTGGACAAAGGGTTCAATGCTAGACAGAACCAAATTGCCCTCTCGATATTTGTAGCAGCAATGCATTGTTGGCCGACAAAAAGATTCATTTTCCACTTCCCCATCAGGCACTTTAAAGAATTAATAATCTGGGGGCTAATTTTATAGAAATTCAGAACCTCAACCAGCCAATCGTGAGGGACACTATCGAATGCTTTCTTGTAGTCTATATAGCAGATATTTAAGTTGCGTTTTCTTTTTCGCGCTTGCTCAAGAACTACAGCATCGATCGTCAATTGTTCCTTGCAGCCCATACTTGCTCTTGTACATCCTTTCTGTTCTTCTTCAAAAATGTTGTTTTTAGCACAATGTTGGTAGATTTTTTCATTGAGTAGGGCTGTGAACAGTTTATACAACACTGACAGACATGTGATTGGTCTGTAGTTATTGTGTTGCTTAACGTCCCGTCTTTTTTGAACAGTAGGTATGTATTGCCCTCCATTAGAAAGTTGGGGAAAGTGTCTGGATTTATTAAAACCTCTTTAAATGCATTTGCAAGTACGGGATAGGCGGCTGTAAAGCTTTTAATCCAAAAGTTATGCAATCCATCTGGTCCAGGCGCCTTCCAGTTGTGAGTCTTCCTGACAGCAGTGCAAATGTCAATCTCTATGAAATCGTTAGACTCCATATCTGGGAGAGCATTTGTCTGTTCTTGAATGGTTTTAACCCAAGGAGCCAATTTTTCGTAGCCGTCTGATTTTTTCCAAGCCGATCTCCAATATTCCGCAAAGGAAGACACATCGATATTCTTAAGTTCTGACTTGCTGTTACCTTCTGCTTCGAGTTCTCTATAAAATTTCTTTTGGCTATTTGCAAATACTGAATTTTGATGTTTTCGCTTTTCTAGTTCATTATATCTTGCTAGCCTGGCTCCTTTCGATTTAGCTTTTTGCCTAAACCGATCTTTTAGATCCAACAATTTTTCTGTCAGGTTTGAATCTCTTTTCTCGCTACTTTATTTGACTGATTACCAGAAAGATACTCTGAGATAATGTCAACTTTCCTCCGGAACTCATTGATATTGTTTTCAAGGCGCGTTTTCCAGACAGGTGTATTTTTCTGGATACTACGGCCAGCCGCTTTATGGGTGTAAGTCTTTTGACCTGAAATTTCGATGACAGTCACTGCTGCACAATATAATGAAAGATGTATATCGCTTAAATTTGTCATTCCAGATAGATGTGATTCCAAAACTCTATTAATCTGCATTAGAGTAATACGTGATTTTGCAATATTACGCAGTACTGGAATTTTTGGTCTATTCAATGGGTTTGAGCCAGTAAAACTGGCCAAATTGCTGTAAAACTTCTCTCGTATGTTAGAAAAGTTACGTTGCGAGATTGATTCTTCATTTTCAGACGATGATGCTTCTGGTGGTACATTTTTAGTTTGTTCTACTTATTTCTCCTCTATATTTGAGTTAAGAACGTCTATAGTATCTTCTTTATGTTGTTGATATGTAATGTTTTGATGTAGTTCATTACCGATTTCTCTCTTGATGTTCATTAATTCCGATTCGGTTACATAGTTTTTCCTTAGAATTACATTTTTACGGTCCGCTAAGTTTTGTTCCGACAGCTGAGTTTCAGGGAACCTCTTTTTATATTCTTGGTGGAGTGCATGCCTCCATCCAGGGAGCACTGCATTATCTCCGCACTGGTTTACGTAGTAATAGGCACGCATTACATCAATATTCATTTCGCGTGTCCATCTGATACGTGGAGTGCGTTCGGTCCTAGTGACAGCCCTCCTTATTAGGGGCGAGCCAGCAAGTACCGGGGTATTTTGATCTTCTACTCCATTATTAATTTCCGCTCTCTGATGATTTTGTAGTAAAGTCTTTGGTGTTGCTAGACTTAGATGATCTAATCGTTGTTCGAGTGCCTCTTTCATTGCCCTTCTTGTGGTTTTTATTATTATTATTATTATTATTATTATTATTTTTATTTATTTTTTTTAATTTTGTATACCCAGTCAGGTGTTCACCCTCCGACAAGCTAACACGCGCTGGTAGAGCAATTGGTGTTCGTGCTCGTTTTGCTATATGACAACTCCTTGCAACCAGCAAGGTTAGCTATCATAAGATCGGCAATCGTGTGTTCTAAACAGACGCAGCGACCCCAGGATAACAGACTTCTGCATTGCCGCAGCCAATGCTTCAACAAATGTACGGCAAGATGGAATTTTTCGCAATTGAGTGAGCACAGTATCTTTCATTCCACCGAGAACGCCTATTATCAACACAACCATATGCACGGTGTATTATGTTGTTGTTATTACTATTATTATTATTATTATGTTCATCTTATATTTTATTCATATCCACGGTAGCCGGAGTTTGTAACCCAAGACTACAATGTTTGCACTCAACAAGAGGGTTCAGCCGAGGCTCAATACAAGCTTAAGAATTTTCTGACTATATTTGCTGTACCCAGTAAAGCAGCCTTTTGCATGACTGCCATATGTCTATCATGTAATTCAAGCTTGTCTTTGGCGATTTTCCAGTCGTTTGTTATCAGCCCATTTGTAGATATTACTACTGGTATAATGTCGACATCTCTGAGTTTGTACATGTCTGTTAGTTCTACAGCTAACGGTTGATATTTTCGTTTTTTCTCGGCAATGGTCTTAGTCAAATTGTGGTCCAACGGTACCGCCACATCGATAGTAAGTCCTTTGCGAGCCTTTGTGTCGATTATAATAATATCGGGCCGATTAGCCTCCACCGTCCGATCAATAATCATTGCCGTATCCCAAAAAATCTTTACAGTTTCACTTATATACACCTGTTCTGGTTTCCACTTATAATAAGGTATCTCTACGTCCAACAGACCATATTTTTTCAATAATGCTTGATGTATCACCTTAGCAATGTTGTTATGCCTCTGCATATAGTCTGTTTGAGCCAACGCAGGACACCCACCGCTTATATGCTGTATTGATTCTAAATCTTGTTTACATAAGCGACATTTTGGATCGATATTTTGTCCTAATATATGTTTTTTATATGCCGTGGTACTTATGACCTGATCTTGGATAGCACATAGGAAACCTTCTGTGTCTCCTAAAGTCCCGATGTTCGGAGCCATTCTGTAGAGTATTTTTTATTAATGTGTTCAGAATCGAGGAGAGCTGCAAAGCGACCATGGAGCTCCTTTCCTTTCTAAACTGAAATACGTCCCTGGGAAGTTATATGGCTTGCCTCATTAGTTGCTTGTGCTAGACGGAGGGGACTATAATTACTATCCAGTGTACAGGCAGCTCTATGAAGATTACTATTTTGGCTGAGAAAATAGGATCTTAGCCGATCCTCCTGTTAACGGCACATTACTTCTACGTTCTGTAAGCCTCTTCCTCCCATATGTCGAGACAAATACAGCCGCTCGATGGAACTTCTTGGGTGATGCATACGATGTTTTGATAATTTGGTTCTTATTTTCTGATCAAATGCTTTCAGAGAGGTGTCAGACCACTTTATTACACCAAACGTATAAGCAGCCACAGGCAAAGCCCAGGTGTTGATTGCCAATATTTTATTTCTGGTGCTGATCAAGGATTTACATATTCTTTCAACTCTAGTTATGACTCTATTCATAATCATTTCCCTAGCTGTTATATGAGATATTCCTAACAACTGCATCATACCAAGATACTTATAATTTTCTCCACTATTGAGACTACGAATCACAATATCTCCATTTAATTGCATGTTTTTTGTATGTTCCAACACCTGCCCCTTGCGGACATGGACAATTGCACACTTATCAAGGCCAAACTCCATGCAGATGGTATCGCTAAAACTTTTGACAAGCTCTATTTCACTTTGAAGATTATTAGAGTTTGATGCATATAATTTTAGATCGTCCATATAGAATTGATGTGATACCTGAATGTTTGGATTTCTCTTCATCATATAGCCCATGCTGGACTCTCTCAGCATTCTACTTAACGGTGTTAAAGCCATACAGAACCATAGAGGACTTAAACTATCCCCCTGAAACATTCCCCTGCGTATTCGCATCTCTCCAGTGGTGTACGAGGTATTATTATTATTTACATATAGGCGGGTTTTCCATTTATTCATACAAGTGGAAAGAAATTTTACTAGAGTTGGATGAATCCCATACAATGAAAGGACATACCAGAGCCACGAGTGTGGCACAGAGTCGAACGCTTTTTTATAATCAATCCACGCCATTGATACATTGTGGGATTTTTTTCGTACTTGCTCTGTTATTACCTCATCAATTACAAGTAACTCCTTACAACCTTGGCTACTTTTACGGCACCCGTTTTGCTCAGGCGGTAAAAGACTATTTTCTAATAGATGTTCATTTATTTTGGATGAAATAATAGAGGTAAGGATATTATAGAGAGTTGGTAGACAAGTTATTGGTCTATAATTTTTTGGATTCAAACTGTCCTGTCCCTTTGATAACATATATGTCATTCCCATAGTCATATATTCAGGTATGTTATATTGCTCTTTTATTAACTCTTGAAAAAACTTTGCCAGCGTCCCATGACTACTAACAAGATACTTCCACCACACATTTTGAATGTCATCGATACCTGGCGCTTTCCAGTTAAGCGTTTGTTGGACTGCCTTTTTTACATCGCCTCTCGTTATTATAACTTCTGGCATTTCCTTTATGTTTTGTCTCGCTTCCTCTTCTTCATGTATCCAATAAGCCTGTTCATTGTGGGTTTTTGGAACTGACCAAATATTTGACCAATACTTGATCATTGCATTCTCGTTTGGTATTTGTAGCTGTTCTGTTTTTTCTTGTTGTTCCAGTTGACGGTAAAACTTCTTCTGGTTAGTCGAGAATACGAATCCTTGTTTTTTTCGCTTCGAGGATTCATTATATCGCCTTATACGAGCTCCCCATGCGGCTATTCTCTGTCTGAGACATTCATTTTCTTGCTTTATTTTCTTATCAAAGTCTTTGGATGACATATGGCTTTGGATGGCTCTAATACTCTTCTTGATCTTTTTAGAGCTCTTTTCACCGTTTTTAAAAAAATTACAAAGTTAACCTATCTCTCGTCTAGCTTTCGCAATTTTATTTTCTATTCGTCGTTTCCATGCTGGACTGAATGTCTGTTTTGATACAGTAGTATTTGTTTGTGTTTTCAACTTTTCAGATCTTGTTTGAATTGCCATACCAAGGCCCGAACAGACTGTCAACGCGGCACAATAAACAATTTCAATGACCTCGGTCAATGAAGGGGCCTCCGTTAGATCCTCTCCGACCAGATTGTCCATGGCCTTATTATTATTATTATTATTATTATTATTATTATTATTATTATTATTATTATTATTATTATTATTATTCTGCTCATCCTTACTGTAGAATCTCAGCTCATGCTGGCCGGTATTCCAATGCCAAGATGAAAAAGCAATTCAGCTCCTCTCACCCTAGCATAATATCTTACGAACAATGTGACACGTCTGCAAGAGCACGGCACGCTGTCCCACTATGGCAATCGATCTCGAGATCCCGAGGCTTTATTATTAGCGATTATTATTATTATTATTATCCTCGTACTGAACTCAGCATCTCAGCCTAAGCTGGTCTATATTACAATGCCAAAATGAGAAAGCAATTCAACTCCTCTCACTTAGCATAAAATTTTACGAACAATGTGGCACGTCTGCAAGAGCACTGCACGTTGTCCCACTATGGCAATCGATTTTGAGATACCAAGGTTCTTCAAATTTTTTGAAAAGTTCTTACTTATTAGGCCTTCGGCGGATATAACGAAAGGCACTATCTCTACCTTATGCAGTTTCCACTGGTTTTTCAAATCGTACGCAAGGTTTTCATACTTAGTGGTTTTCTCCAACTCGGTTTTCCTGATATTATGAGAGAGTGGCACTGCGATGTCAATTATAAAAGCCCTTTTCTCCTTTTTACTAATTAGAACAATGTCTGGTCTATTATAATCGACCGTTCGATCTGTTGTGATTGGTCTGTCCCAGTATAGGATTGCATCAGATGATTCCAATACGGGAGAAGGTGAGTACTTATAATATGGAGCAGGTGCGTTATCTAATAGCGAATACTTTAATGCAGTTTGCTGATGTATAATTTTCGCCAGCTGATTATGTCTTCCTAAATAAGCATTAGGGGCTAGAACTGCACACCCACCGATAAGGTGTTCAATCGTTTCCCCCACTATACCGCACTTCCTACATCGGTCGACAACATCCATGTGTAGTATATGCTTTTCATAGTTCCGTGTTCTTACTACCTTATCTTGAATAGATGTCGCAAAACCTTCTGTTTCTGGGTACAACAGCCCATCGGTCAGTCATTTTAGAGACAATGGTCCATCAATGGTATCATCCTCGAGTGACTTTGGATACCGTCCATGCAGTGTCTGTTGTTTCCATTCACGGACACAATCGGTAAGTGTTGTTCTACCATCAACACGATTCAATTTATCTAGGTTCAAAGGGGTGAAACCCCGGTCCTCCTTAGCAACAAACTTCATTAGCGTGCTGCTTGAATTAATGAAGCGTTCTCTCATCTTACTCTCCTGGTTCAGACAAAGGTTCTTAATGTTCACGAGGCCTCTGCCTCCCAACTTTCTTGGAATGTACAGTCGCTTCATAGATGAATTTGGATGCAGACATCGGAATTTTGTCAATGTTCGACGTGTTAATCTATCCAGTCCATCAAGGTCTGTTTCTGACCATTTAACAATACCAAAGGAATAGGTCAGAGTTGGCACTGCCCATCCATTGATCGCTCTAATCAGGTTTCCACTGTTCAGTTTGGTATTTAAAAGTTTTGTAAGCCTCTTTTCGTACATAGTAGAAAAGTCTTTCTTTAACTGGCTATGGTTAAATTTCTCGTTTTGAGGTATACCTTATTATTATTATTATCCTCGTACTGAACTCAGCATCTCAGCCTAAGCTGGTCTATATTACAATGCCAAAATGAGAAAGCAATTCAACTCCTCTCACTTAGCATAAAATTTTACGAACAATGTGGCACGTCTGCAAGAGCACTGCACGTTGTCCCACTATGGCAATCGATTTTGAGATACCAAGGTTCTTCAAATTTTTTGAAAAGTTCTTACTTATTAGGCCTTCGGCGGATATAACGAAAGGCACTATCTCTACCTTATGCAGTTTCCACTGGTTTTTTTATTATTATTATTATTATTATTATTATTATTATTATTATTATTATTATTATTATTATTATTATTATTATTATTATTATTATTATTATTATTATTATTATTATTATTATTATTATTATTATTATTATTATTATTATTATTATTATTATTATTATTATTATTATTATTATTATTATTATTATTATTATTATTATTATTATTATCATTCTGCTCATCCTTACTGTAGATTCTCAGCTCATGCAGGCCGGTATTCCAATGCCAAGATGAAAAAGCAATTCAGCTCCTCTCACCCTAGCATAATATCTTACGAACAATGTGACACGTCTGCAAGAGCACGGCACGCTGTCCCACTATGGCAATCGATCTCGAGATCCCGAGGCTCTCGAGGTTCTTTGAAAATCTCTTACTTATCAGGCCTTCGGCGGATATAACGAAGGGCACTACATCTACCTTACTCAGTTTCCACTGGTTCTTCAAGTCGTATGCCAGATTTTCATACTTTGTGGATTTTTCTATCTCAGTTTTTCTAATGTTGTGAGATAGTGGCACTGCGATGTCAATTATAAAAGCCCTCTTGTCCTTTTTGTTGATTAGAACAATATCCGGCCTGTTATAATCAACCGTTCGATCAGTAGTTATTGGTCTGTCCCAGTAAAGAATGGTATCGGACGATTCAAGTACAGGAGAAGGCGAGTACTTATAATATGGAGGAGGTGCATTTTCTAATAGCGAGTATTTTTTTGCAATTTGTTGATGTATAATTTTTGCCAGCTGATTATGCCGTCCTAAATAAGCATTAGGAGCAAGGGCCGGGCAACCGCCAATAAGGTGCTCAATTGTTTCCCCCAAAGTACCGCATTTCCTGCACTTATCGACTACGTCCAAATGCAGTATGTGTTTTTCATAGTTTTTTGTTCTTGTTACCCTATCTTGAATAGATATCGCGAAACCTTCTGTTTCTGGGTACAAGAGTCCATCGGTCAGCCACTTCAGAGACAATTGTTCGTCAATGGTGTCATCTTCGAGTGACTTAGGAAACCTTCCGTGCAATGTTTGTCCTTTCCATTCTCGAACACAGTCCGTGAGTGTTGTTCTGCTATCAATACGATTTTGTTTATTTAGGTTCAGTGGGGTGAAACCCCGATCCTCATTTGCAACCAATTTCATTAACGTACTGTTTGAATCAAGGAAGTGTTTTCTCATTCTATTTTCTTGATTGAGACAGAGATTTTTTACGTTTACAAGGCCTCTACCCCCCAACTTTCTTGGGATGTATAGTCTTTTCGTAGATGAGTTTGGATGCAGGCATCGGAACTTTGTCAATGTTCGGCGCGTCAACCTATCGAGTTCATCAAGGTCAGTTTCTGACCATTTAACTATGCCAAAAGAATATGTCAGAGTTGGCACCGCCCAACCGTTGATCGCTCTAATGAGGTTTCCTCCGTTCAGTTTGGTGTTTAAAAGTTTTGTAAGTCTCTTTTGGTATAGAGTGGAAAAGTCCTTCTTTAACTGGTTATGATCAAGTTTATGCTTTTGGGGTATTCCTAAATATTTGTAGGATTCTTCTGGTGCTAGTTGTTGTATGTTACAAAGTGTTGAATGTTGACTCTGAACCTTTCCCTTCTGTATACTAATGGTAGAGCATTTGTCCAATCCGAATGACATTCTGATATCCCTACTGAATGTTGCAACCGTTTTTATCAATGAGTTTAATTTTTCTCTAGTTTCTCCATATAATTTAAGGTCATCCATATATAGTAGATGAGAGACCTTTCTTGGATTCCTCATGTTAAGTTTATATCCAATATTGCTGTTGTTGAGTAGTGTGGACAAAGGGTTCAATGCTAAACAGAACCAAATTGGAGAAAGGGAATCTCCCTGATAAATTCCCCTCTCGATATTTGTAGCAGCAATGCATTGTTGGCCGACAAAAAGATTCGTTTTCCACTTCCCCATCAGGTACTTTAAAGAATTAATAATCTGGGGGCTAATTTTATAGAAATTCAGAACCTCAACCAGCCAATCGTGAGGGACACTATCGAATGCTTTCTTGTAGTCTATATAGCAGATATTTAAGTTGCGTTTTCTTTTTCGCGCTTGCTCAAGAACTACAGCATCGATCGTCAATTGTTCCTTGCAGCCCATACTTGCTCTTATACATCCTTTCTGTTCTTCTTCAAAAATGTTGTTTTTATCACAATGTTGGTAGATTTTTTCATTGAGTAGGGCTGTGAACAGTTTATACAACACTGACAGACATGTGATTGGTCTGTAGTTATTGGGTTGCTTAACGTCCCCTTTTTTGAACAGTAGGTATGTATTGCCCTCCATTAGAAAGTTAGGGAAAGTGTCTGGATTTATTAAAACCTCTTTAAATGCATTTGCAAGTACGGGATAGGCGGCTGTAAAGCTTTTAATCCAGAAGTTATGCAATCCATCTGGTCCAGGCGCCTTCCAGTTGTGAGTCTTCTTGACAGCAGTGCAAATATCAATCTCTGTGAAATCGTTAGACTCCATATCTGGGAGAGCATTTGTCTGTTCTTGAATGGTTTTAACCCAAGGAGCCAATTTTTCGTAGCCGTCTGATTTTTTCCAAACCAATCTCCAATATTCCGCAAAGGAAGACACATCGATATTCTTAAGTTCTGACTTGCTGTTACCTTCTGCTTCGAGTTGTCTATAAAATTTCTTTTGGCTGTTTGCAAATATTGAATTTTGATGTTTTCGCTTTTCTAGTTCATTATATCTTGCTAGCCTGGCTCCTTTCGATTTAGCTTTTTGCCTAAACCGATCTTTTAGATCCAACAATTTTTCTGTCAGGTTTGAATCATCGAAGTCAATACCAGATTTATTGGCAATTATTTTTGCTTTTCTCGCTACTTTATTTGACTGATTACCAGAAAGATACTCTGAGATAATGTCAACTTTCCTCCGGAACTCATTGATATTGTTTTCAAGGCGCGTTTTCCAGACAGGTGTATTTTTCTGGATACTACGACCAGCCGCATTATGGGTGTAAGTCTTTTGACCTGAAATTTCGATGACAGTCACTGCTGCACAATATAATGCAAGATGTATATCGCTTAAATTTGTCATACCAGATAGATGTGATTCCAAAACTCTATTAATCTGCATTAGAGTAATACGTGATTTTGCAATATTACGCAGTACTGGAATTTTTGGTCTATTCAATGGGTTTGAGCCAGTAAAACTGGCCAAATTGCTGTAAAACTTCTCTCGTATGTTAGAAAAGTTACGTTGCGAGATTGATTCTTCATTTTTAGACGATGATGCTTCTGGTGATACATTTTGAGTTTGTTCTACTTGTTTCTCCTCTGTATTCGAGTTAAGAACGTCTATAGTATCTTCTTTATTATTATTCTTATTATATTATTTATCTTCTTTTTTATATTTATATATTTATATTTATATATTATTATTCTTATTATATTATTTATCTTCTTTTTTATATTTATATATTTATCTTCTTATTTATTATTATTATTATTATTATTATTATTATTATTATTATTATTATTATCCTCGTACTGAACTCAGCATCTCAGCCTAAGCTGGTCTATATTACAATGCCAAAATGAGAAAGCAATTCAACTCCTCTCACTTACCATAAAATTTACGAACAATGTGGCACGTCTGCAAGAGCACTGCACGTTGTTCCACTATGCCAATCGATTTTGAGATACCAAGGTTCTTCAAATTTTTTGAAAAGTTCTTACTTATTAGGCCTTCGGCGGATATAACGAAAGGCACTATCTCTACCTTATGCAGTTTCCACTGGTTTTTCAAATCGTACGCTAGGTTTTCATACTTAGTGGTTTTCTCCAACTCGGTTTTCCTAATATTATGAGAGAGTGGCACTGCGATGTCAATTATAAAAGCCCTTTTCTCCTTTTTACTAATTAGAACAATGTCTGGTCTATTATAATCGACCGTTCGATCTGTTGTGATTGGTCTGTCCCAGTATAGGATTGAATCAGATGATTCCAATACGGGAGAAGGTGAGTACTTATAATATGGAGCAGGTGCGTTATCTAATAGCGAATACTTTAATGCAATTTGCTGATGTATAATTTTCGCCAGCTGATTATGTCTTCCTAAATAAGCATTAGTGGCTAGAACTGCACACCCACCGATAAGGTGTTCAATCGTTTCCCCCACTATACCGCACTTCCTACATCGGTCGACAACATCCATGTGTAGTATATGCTTTTCATAGTTCCGTGTTCTTACTACCTTATCTTGAATAGATGTCGCAAAACCTTCTGTTTCTGGGTACAACAGCCCATCAATCAGCCATTTTAGAGACAATGGTCCATCTATGGTATCATCCTCGAGTGACTTTGGATACCGTCCATGCAGTGTCTGTTGTTTCCATTCACGGACACAATCCGTAAGTGTTGTTCTACCATCAAGACGATTTAATTTATCTAGGTTCAACGGGATGAAACCCCGGTCCTCCTTAGCAACCAACTTCATTAGCGTGCTGCTTGAATTAATGAAGCGTTCTCTCATCTTACTCTCCTGGTTCAGACAAAGGTTCTTAATGTTCACGAGGCCTCTGCCTCCCAACTTTCTTGGAATGTACAGTCGCTTTATAGATGAGTTTGGATGCAGACATCGGAATTTTGTCAATGTTCGATGTTAATCTATCCAGTCCATCAAGATCTGTTTCTGACCATTTAACAATACCAAAGGAATAGGTCAGAGTTGGCACTGCCTATCCATTGATCGCTCTAATCAGGTTCAGTTTGATATTTAAAAGTTTTTTAAGCCTCTTTTCGTACATAGTAGAAAAGTCTTTCGTTAACTGGCTATGGTTAAATTTCTCGTTTTGAGGTATACCTAAATATTTATAAGGTTCTACTGGTGCCAGCTGTTGTATGTTACAGTGTGTTGAATGTTGATTATTGACTATTCCTTTCTGAATGCTAATGGTAGAGCATTTATCAAGTCCGAATGACATCTTGATATCCCTACTAAATTCTTCGACCATTTTTTTAGGAGTTTAGTTTTTCTCTAGTTTCCATAGAGTTTAAGGTCATCCATATATAGTAGGTGCGGGAGCTTTCGTGGATTCCTCATGTTTAGTTTGTATCCTATATTACTATTGTTCAGTAATGTAGACATAGGGTTTAGGGCTAGACAAAACCAAACTGGAGAAAGGGAATCTCCCTGAAAAATTCCTCTCTCGATATTCGCAGTTGTAATGCATTGTTGATCGATAAAGAGATTTGTTTTCCATTTCCCCATCAGGCACCTTAAGGAGTTAATGATGGGAGGGCTTATTTGATATATCTTCAGGACTTCTAGTAACCAATCGTGTGGAACACAATCAAAGGCTTTCCTGTAGTCTATATAGCAGATGTTTAGGTTGCGTTTTCTTTTCCGCGCTTGTTCGAGAACTACAGCATCGATCGTTAGCTGTTCCTTGCATCCCATACTTGCTCTTATACATCTTTTCTGCTCTTCTTCAAAAATATTGTTTTCATCACAATGTTCATTGATTTTTTTCATTGATTAGGGCTGTCAACAATTTATAAAATACTGACAGACATGTAATGGGTCTGTAGTTATTGGGTTGCTTAGCATCACCCTTTTTGTACAGAAGAAATGTATTGCCTTTCATTAAAAAATTCGGGCAAGTATCAGGATTTATCATTACCTCTTTAAATGCACTAGCAAGTGGGCGGTGGGCAGCCGTAAAGTTTTTAATCCAGAAGTTATGTAGTGCATCTGGTCCAGGAGCTTTCCAGTTATGAGTTTTCTTGACGGCGGTGCAAATGTCAGTCGCCGCGAAATCGTTAAACTCCATTTCTGGGAGAGCAGTTGTGTGCTGTTCAATTGTTTTAATCCAAGGTGCCGATTTTTCATAGTCATCTCTTCTTTTCCAAACCGATTGCCAATATTCTGCAAAGGAAGACATGTCCACATTCTCAAGTTCTGACCTGGTACTGCCTTATTCGAGCTCTCTATAAAATTTCTTTTAGCTATTTATGAATACTGCATTTTGGTGCTTTCGTTTTTGTAGCTCGTTATATCTTGCTAGCCTAGCCCCTTTAGATTAGCTTTCGGTCTAAACCGATCTTTAAGATCCAATAATTTTTCGGAAAAGTTTGGATCGTCCAACCCAATGCCAGATTTATTGGCAATTGTTTTTTTCGTTACTTTACTTGATCGATTGCCAGAAAGGTATTCTGAGATGACATCGACTTTCCTCCGGAAATCAACGATATTGTTTTCAAGGCGTGTTTTCCAGACTGGCGTATTTTTCTGGAAATTATGCCTAGTCGCATTGAGGGTGTATGTTTTTTGGCCTGAAATTTCGATTTTGACCCAATAAAATGGGCCAAATTACTGTAAAACTTCTCTCATACTAATGTATGAGACAGTGTGTTGGCGACAACAGAACTTGTCTAATGACAAGTTCTGTTGTAAGGTCACTTCCTCATTGCTAGACTTGCTTATTATTATTGCTTATTATTATGCATTGCTTATTATTTTTTTTTATTACACGATTAATTCGGTAAGTAAAAAGTAGAGCCAGAACTATGTTCAGGGCTCTCTTTCCAGCACTCTTCGGACCGTACGCACTGTTCCCAGAATAGCAGCTTTCAAGCAGTCGTCGCTGAGTTTACTATTCAATCTTAGCTTTTCCAGGCTTTTTACAAAGTTCTTCTGCACTGATCTATTGGTTGAGATAATAAATGGTAGTATTGTTACATCTTTTAGTTGGTATGTGTGTTTTAAATCATAGGCTAAGTCTTGATATTTTTGGATTTTTTCAGCAAAGCTCTTATTTACATTCTGATCCACAGCCACTGCAAAATCCATAATATAGGTTCGTCTATGTTCTTTATCGATTAACAAAATATCAGGCTTATTATGTGTTGTTAAGCGATCCGTTATCATTTGTGTGTCCCAGTATAATGTATACCTATTATTTTCGATTCATGATTGTGGTGTGTATTCATAGTACCTTTCTTGGTTTTCTGTTAACTTTAATTTTTTACTTAGTTCTAGATGTACTGTTTTTGCTATGTTGTTGTGTCTTTCTAGATAGTCGTGTGGTGCTAGAACAAAGCATCCAGATCTTATATGCTGTATTGTTTAGTTGTCTTATTGCACATTCGGCATTTGTCATTTATATTTGTATCTTTTAAAATATGTTTTCTGTATGCTTTTGTGCTTACTACTTGTTCATGAATAGCGCAGAGAAATCCTTCGGTTTCTCCTGTTAATGTCAAGCTCTTGAGAAATCTTAACGATCGCACTTTATCAACATAGGGCATTTCATGTAGGGCTTTTCGCTTAAGTTCATTCAATTTGTCATCAGTGCTGGACTCTTTTGGTGTGATAGTGACATATTTCTTCTAAGTTAATTAGACCTCTGCCTCCACTAATTCTGGGTAGGTATAATCTTATTGTTGACGATGAAGGGTGGTGCATTCTGCATTTTGTTCATATTCTCCGGGTTGATCTATCTAGTTCTTGTAAATAAGTAACACTCCATCTTAGAACTCCATAGGTATAGGTCAGTACCGGTACCGCCCAGGAGTTTATTGCCCCTATTTTATAACGTGAAGGTAAGTATGTTTCTGCGACCTTTTTAACTCTTGATATATATTTTTCTGTAGTAATCTTTCTCATTGTCATATCTTTGATCTGCCCTGTTTGCATCATCCCCAGATATTTGTAGGTGGATTCTGTTAATGTTTGGATTTCTTCATTGCTCATGAGTTTCATATTTGGAGTTTCTATAATTTTTCCTTTCTTATAGTGTATGGTGGCACATTTGCTAATCCCAAAGTTCATTTTAATTTTCTTGCTGTATCGGCTTACAATTTCATGCATGCTTTGTAATTGTGATTCACTAGATGCATAAATCTTTAAATCGTCCATATACATTAGGTGTGTTATTCGGCAGTTCTTTTGCTTTGCAATTTGGTAGCCGTATTTCGTGTTTTTAAGCATATTACTCAAGGGATTTATCGCTAAACAAAACCAAATAGGGCTGAGGCTGTCTCCCTGGAATCTTCCTCTCTTAATATCTATCTGAGGAGTCTCGTATGTAATCTGCGGTGTTCTGACTATTAATTTTGTGCTTCAATTCTTCATTACTTTTTATAAGATTCGTATAACTTTCTCATTAATTTTGTATACTTTCAAAACATCAATGAGCCAAGAATGAGGGACCGAGTTATACGTTTTTTGGTAATCTATCCAGGCAATTGATAGATTACGTTGTTTGTCCTGAGCTTGTTTTCCAACTATTGTATCAATGACTAGTAGTTCTTTGGCACCCCGTGCTTTCTCTCTGCAACCATTTTGTTCTTCAGCAATTATTTTATTGGTGTTTAAGTGCTTGGTGATCTTGGTGCATATAATTTTGGTCATTAGTTTGTATATGTTAGATAGGCAAGTGATCGGTCTGTAGTGCTCTGGACTGTTTGCATCCTCTTTCTTGGGTATCATGAGGGTTATACCTTTACAGATGTTGTTAGGCAGTAAGTCCGGGCACTCAAGAATATTTTGGAAGAATTGTGCCAACATTCCATGTATACTTGTTAAATACTTTATCCAAAAGTTATGCACTCCGTCTGGTCCCGGGTTTTTCCAGTTTGGTGTTTTTTTATGGCGGTTTTAACGTCTTCTTCTGCTATCAGGATATTCTCCATAGCTGTTATACTTTTAATGCGCTCTTGTTCGTTACCTAAGCAGTAATCAGATTCATGCTTTATTTCTGTACTCCAGATATTGCTCCAGAATTGGTACATTGCGTCACTATTTGGAGGTTGTTGATTCAGGGGTTTTCTCTGCTCCAGAGTTCTAAAAAATTGTTGTTGGTTGCTATGAAAAGCCCTAAGTTGGCTTTTCTTTTTGTTGTTTTCGTGATATCTTCGTATTCTTGCTCCTAAAACTGCAATTTTTTGCTTCAATAAATCAATATGCAGTTTTATGTCAGCTATTCTTTCCTTAGCATTAGTGGGTATTTTAGCTTCCTCTAGTTTTTTTTAGCATTTTGTTGAACTTTCAGCGATGGGATTTTATTTTTGTCCATATAACAAGTGAGAATGCCTATGCGTTTCCGGACTTTGTTAATGTTTTTCTCTAGTCTTCTTTCCCATGCCGGCTTTCTATCTGATACATCATGTCTAACTCTAAGATTCTTGTTATCTAATACCTGCAAGTTATTTGCTTCACAAACAGTTATAGCTGCTGCGTAAATGACATGATAGATAGTTTCTATATTAATGTCCAGAACTTGATAAATTTTAAGGATACTATCAATAATTTTTATATAATTGCTTATACTGGGCGTGACCTGACATTTTGGTATTCGTGGTCTGTTAGAGATTGGTATGCCTTCATATTTCATTAGATTAGTCTCCAGTTGTGCCCTCAATTTTATATGCGCATCTTCTAGTGGTGTAACTAGCATTGTGTTCAGCTCCGTACAATTATTTTTGCTAACGTTTTTGGTATTATTTGTCTCTTCCTGTGGTTCCTTTGGTTGATGTTCATCTTGTTCATTTGTTCCGTGTTTTCTGGCTTTTTCTCTCATCGCATGAATCTCCGCTTCTGACAATGCAGCTCTTCTTAGTATAGAGTTTACTTGGCTAGCTAAGTTTTGTTCCATCCAATGGGACTCGGGTTCTATTTGTTGCCATATTTCGTGAAGCCGTTTTCGGTACAGTGTCATATCAGTTTCGATTTTTGTTGCTATGAAGTATGCGTACATAAGCTGTAAGCATGATTCATCTGACCTTTGTTCGATCTGGCCTTGCGGTACCCTTAAACGAACTGCCGCCGCCGCCAAAACTCGCGCAGGGCTATCGTAACCCACTGCCGGAGAAGCCCCTACTTCGACAACATCCGAGGCATTTTCTAAACTATCGAAAGCAATTATTCATAGCTCCTAGGGTTGCTAGCCCATAGAACCGGTAGGGTCATATATAGAAATATATGTTTTTATTTTGGAGTGGGAAGGATTGTAGGATAATTTTTTTGAATTTTATTTAGGATAGCGGTTTAAGGTGAAGCTAGGGTACCTCGGGATCGCTAAACCCTTACCTATTTGGACGGAATAGGCCCCTGTAGGTCGAAAGGCCGTTTCTCTGAAATCAGACGCTATTCTGACCTAGTCTTGGTTCACCCTGGGTATTTGATTTCCCCAGTACCACCCATATCTGGGAAGCGTTCCCCTATCCACCACCTGGGGAGGCGCCCGGTAGGGGACTAGTTACCCCCCGCGTTATTATATTATTTTTTAAAAAAATTTTTTTTGCATACATCCGTGCTATCCGCGATGCACGTGTCTGCTATTTCATCACCAGTTACGCCAACATAAAGTTGGTAGGTGACTGGCGAGAACGGAAATCTAGCTATGTTGTGAGCTAGCTTCGTGAGCTCGTAGGATATGTAACGACCCAAGTATTGTAGCCTTTTGCATTTGAGTTGTAATGTTTGCTTGCTGTGATGAAATTATTCTTATTTTTTTCAGCTCGGTCACAAAATTCGCCTTCATGCTGTCCAGCACGCCTATCACAAGGGGGATCATGATTACTTTATATTTTGGATATAATTCACTTAGACTATAATTATTTTGTTATTTTTTTCTGCTTCTTTTCTAGATATATTGATATCTGCTCGACACGAGTACTCGACCACATAAAAGATACTTTCTTTTAAATCCTGTATTACTATATCTGGTTTATTAGCTTCTATTTTTTTTTTCGAGTTGTAAACAGAAAATTTTGCGCAGTTGGTTGCAAACCACTGATTCAATTTCATACGATACATAATCTGTTTTAATCTCTTTATCAATGTTATAGAGGAATCTAAAACGGTAATACAGAATCTTTAGCGCCGAATTGTGTCTCTCTGTATAAAGAGTCTGTGCCCAGTGAGAGCAAGCACTAAGGATATGCATTAATTTTTCTGTATGACTTTTACAAATCTGACAGGTTGTGCTGATGTTTTCGTGAAGTATTTCAGAGCGGTACCATCTCGTGGCAATAACTCCTTCCTGGACTGCCGTTATAAATCCCTCAGTCTCGGATTTCAATCCAGCAGAATACATAAACTGAAAAGTATGTTTTTTTTGATAATGCCTATGTTTCGATGTTTTTGTAAAACATACCATGCATGACTTTATTGTTGTGTTCTTCCTGTAGAATTTTCCTTTGCTGTGGCGTGAGGAGTTGTTTTCTTTTTTATTATTAAGACATAATAAAAGGCATTCTGGATTATCCACCTCAAGTAGAATTTGCAGTTGTTCAGCAGCTTTAATAGCGTGACGAACAAGGAATGCACCCTTGTTAGCCAGTTCATGCTCTTTTACAAAGCGTAGTAGTGGGTCTTCTGATTTAAGGATACTACATGCTGTATTTATTATCGCCCTGTTGTAACAAGCCTCAACACTCAACAAACCCCTGCCACCATCACTTCTGGGCATATAGATTCGTGGCACAGACGCGTTGGGGTGTAGTGATCGATGTCGTGTTATTAATTTTCTTGTAGTACGATCTAATAATTTTAGTTAATCAATTTTTCACTTAATAGTTCCAAATATAAATAGAAGAGTTGGAAGGGCTAAACTGTTCATGGCAGAAATCTTATTAAGTCCAGAAAGGCAGGAAGACCATATTTTTTCCGACATGGTTTTATATTTTTGAGCGAGTTTTGTTTTCAATTCCTCTTAGTTCAGGAAAATGCAAAAAGGCCGGTTGATATTTTGTAACTGTAATTGAAGATATAAGACTGAATAAAATTATAGCATCAGCTACTTTAGTAGCCGAACTAAAATTTATACATCAATGCAGTGAGAGAGCCCTGTTGGACGATGTTGTTGTGAATAAAACCTACCGGGGTAAACAATTGGGCAAATTGTAAGATGAAACATTGTGTTTTAAGATTGCGACTTTCAAATATGATTTTTTTCAGGATTGTTCTTACAGTTACTCTCCTGGCAAAGAAGCTGGGATGTTATAAAATGTCCTTAATTCGTAGGCAACTCCAATTCTATGATGCTCAGATATGAATCAAAACTTTGACATAAACAGATTTAGGAAGATCTGCTAATTTTTAATAGCTGTATTTATTCTACAATATTGTAATTAAAATAAACCTCATTACAATAAATAAGTCTGGTAAATCACACTTCAAAATGTGAAAAGCCGTTTTTAAATAAATATATTTTAAGTACTGCAAGATATTTCAATTATTTTCCTGGAAAAAATATTGAGATGTTATAAAATGCCTTTAGATGCTAATGATCCCCACCCACATTGTTTCTCAAATAAAAGTCTGATTTAATAAAAACCATTTTTTTGTGTACTCTAATCGGTTTATTTGAGAAATTGTTGACAATGCACCTTCGAATTAGGGTGATAACTAGGGCCATCTCTTTATATAAAAGAGAGGTATTTTTCGTGCGGCTAATCCAATCACAGCAGAATGAAATAACTAAAAATTGAAAGTAAAAACCGATTGAACTATTTGTGTATATTTAATTGGCTTTTATAATATGATTTATTCATTCCAATTTTAATAGATGTGAGGAAAAAGTGTCAATAAATAAGTAATCCAGCAATTTCCATGCCACTAACAATACACATAGAGATGACAATACAGCAGTTCTAAAACCTAAAATAGCCAAAATTATCCAACAATACGCCAGGTCAAAATTTCTATCTAATACAATCTAAATTTAAAGCATTAGTCAAAAATTAACGATTTTTTGAGTGTTAGAAAGTAATAATTTGATGATTTAAATTGTGAGAATATGAAGGGTAGCTGAAAATGTAAATTAATTTTAGTGAAATTTGTTGTATTTCTTAATTTTGGCTCAAAATATAATCAGCACCTTGGTATCTAGTAGTTGAATAACGTTGGTAATGGTCTTTTTGATGTAATAAATAAATTCCAATCATTAAAAAAAAATCATTGCAGCTGATACTTTAAAAATGATATTTAAATTTAATATGAAAAATCCATTTCAACGAGATTAATTTTGTCGACTAGAAATATTTACGATTAACTATTAATCAACTCTACCAGATATCTTAAATAGCAATTTAATGAATTTATCCGCCTTATGCAACCAACAATAACTTCTAAATAATTTTGTTCAATCAATGGTGACTACAATAAAAGTAATGGTAAAGAGAAAAAGCTAGTTTAATTATGTAACGATATCTCAAAATTCAAATAAATTATTTACTTATGCAATCTAGACATAATCTTAAGTTGATATGCAACTAGTAATACGATTAAGTGTGAAGTTCTGAAGCAATGTCAATTCTGAGAGGTTGCCAATGTCAATGTAAACGTCGATGAAATCAAAATAAAGGGAAAGGCAAAAATAGAAAAAATGTCAAGTTGAATCGCATTTAAGAAGCCGGTTTGTGAAAGTGTCGATCGTTCAAGGCTAAAATACATTCTTGAAGAAAATGTCCGAAATTTTGAATAATTACTTCCTAGATTCTGTGCACAATGGTCGCGAATGGGATAGTAAGTATTTAACCTGTATTGGTTGCATACCCATTAGACTAATTCCAAAGGTGTAGATTTTATTTTATGTTTGATTTGCTTAAGCTGTTCCACGAATTGCTTAAAACAAACAATACATTTTCCGACTGCTTTTTTTTGCTCTTTGAATTCGCGTGTTATCATTATACTTAACAGGTATAGATAAGTTCACAAATTGTGATGTATTATCTGTAAAAATTCTTTGGCATATGGAAAATAAAATAACGTATCAAGAAAAATCCATCAATTTTTATCAGTTATATCTTAATCATTTGAACAGTTTTATTTAATCTAGACCAATCCCGCTCAGATATATTTGTTTTAGCTTAAGGTAACGCGATGGAAGTTAGCAGATTGTTTTTCGAAAAAATATCAGTGCTAATGCCATTTTCTTTTCTAGTTAACCAATGGGGAACTTGAAGCTGCTTTTTTATATAAACCAAATATCTTAATTGGTCTTGACTGGAATTCCGAAAAAAAGTCGATTAAGTCCCTTTATTAGCAATGAAAATCCTTTAGAAGACTTTTTTCTCGTAAGGCCATTAATGATAGATGATTATGAGAAGGGTTATTTGCAACTTTCGAGTCAGTTAACGGCGGTGGGTGACGTGATAAAATCTGATTTTGAAGGTAAGAACTGTGATAATCAAAAAAAAAACTTTGAATTAATATGATAATGTATGCTGAGTGAGTGCCCCACCCTGAAAAATGCTTTTATTTAGTTCAGTTCAGGAAAATGCAAAAGGCCAGTTGCTATTTTGTAACGGTAGTTGAAGATATAAGCCTGAATAAAATTATAGCATCAGCTACTTTAGTAACCGAACTAAAATGCATCAATGCAGTGAGAGAGCCCGCTTGGAAGATGTTGTTGTGAATAATACCTACCGGCGTAAACAATTAGGCAAATTGTAAGATGAAACATTGTGTTTTAAGCTTGGGACTTTCAAATATGATTTTTTTCAGGATTGTTCTTACAGTCACTCTCCTGGCAAAGAAGCTGGGATGTTATAAAATGTCCTTAGATTGTAAGCATCCCCTCATACCTTTTTATCAATCCTTGGGATATACTTTAGAACCTGGCAACTCCAATTCTATGATGCTCAGATATGAATCAAAGCTTTGACATAACCAGATTTTATAAAGTTCTGCTAATTTTTAATAGCTGTATTTATTGTACAATATTGTAACTAAAATAAACCTCATTACAATAAATAAGTCTGGTAAATCACACTTCAAAATGTGAAAAAGACGTTTTTAAATAAATATATTTTAAGCACTGCAAGATATTTTAATTATTTTCGTGGACAAAAAATATTGAGATGTTATAAAATGCCTTTAGATCCTAATGGTCCCCACCCACATTCCTTCTCAAATAAAAGTCTGATTTAAGAAAAACAATTTTTTTGTGTACTCTAATCGGTTTATTTCAGAAATTGTTGACAATGCACCTTCAAATTACGGTGGTAACTAGGGCCATCTCTTTATATAAAAGAGAGGTATTTTTCGTGCGGCTAATCCAATCACAGCAGAATTAAATAACTAAAAATTGAAAGTAAAAACCGATTGAACTTTTTGTGTATATTTAACTGGCTTTTATAATATGATTTATTCATTCCAATTTTAATTGATGTGAGGAAAAAGTGTCAATAAATAAGTAATCTAGCAATTTCCATGCCACTAACAATACACATAGAGATGACAATACAGCAGTTCTAAAACCTAAAACAGCCAAAATTATCCAACAATACGTCAGGTCAAAATTTCTATCTAATACAATCTAAATTTAAAGCACTACTCAGAAATTAACGATTTTTTGAGTTATAGAAGGTAATAATTTGACGATTTAAATTGTGAGAATATGAAGGGTAGCTGAAAATGTAAATTAATTTTAGTGAAATTTGTTGTATTTCTTAATTTTGGCTCAAAATATAATCAGCACCTTGGTATTTAATAGTTGAATAACATTGGTAATGGTCTTTTTGATGTAATAAATAAATTCCAATCAATAAAAAAAATCATTGCAGCTGATACTTTAAAAATGATATTTAAATTTAATATGATAAATCCATTTCAACGAGATTAATTTTGTTGACTAGAAATATTTATGATGAACTATTAATCAACTCTCTACCAGATATCTTAAATAGCAATTTAATGAATTCACCCGCCTTATGCAACCAACAATAACTTCAAAATAAATTTGTTCAATCAATGGTGACTACAATAAAAGTAATGGTAAAGAGAAAAAGCTAGTTTAATTATGTAACGATATCTCAAAATTCAAATAAATTATTTACTTATGCAATCTAGACATAATCTTAAGTTGATAAAGACATATGCAACTAGTAATACGAGTAAGTGTGAAGTTCTGAAGCAATGTCAATTCTGAGAGGTTGCCAACGTCAATGTAAATGTCCGTGAAATCAAAATAAAGGGAAAGGCAAAAACAGGAAAAACTGTCAAGTTGAATCGCATTTAAGAAGCCGGTTTGTGAAAGTGTCGATCGTTTAAGGCTAAAATACATTCTTGAAGAAAATGTAGCGTTCACAAATTCTTGATCGCTACAGGTAGCATTCGTAAATTGTTGATTACCACTGGTAGGTTTATTTCGGACAAATTCTTAACTGAAAGAGCTCCGGTATAGTCTGGACAAGGCAAGACAGTCTAACTCCAAATCTCCAGGTGAGCGGACGTTTTCGCGCCTTACCCTTCCGACCGAGGTACGTAGGTTGGCTGGCCAAGTCACGCTTGGGTTGATTTTTCTGATATTCTTATAGAGGCAGCAGAGAATCCGATCAACAGACATCAGGCCATTGAACGACCACTTATTACAGAGTCCGACCATCATGGAAACCTTACACCTTTTTGGGGCCACATGGCACAGTAACCGGTTGGTCAGATCGAGATTATTTCGGGACCCCCGCATAGGGATACCGGACTGCCCGCAGTCGTACCCAGTGTTTTTGGACACCCAGTACCTTGATAGGCAAGGATAGACAACATCAGGAAATAAGGCCAGATAAACATTTTTTTTTATATTTTCATGTACCGTTAAGGATGGCGATTACCAGTTATTTTTCACAAATACATTATTACCATAATTTCTTATACTGATAATGGTCACGTTATCCCCTTATATTTTGTATCTATTTGCCGTCTGACCATTCTTGGTTACCCTAGCGTTATATATTTATCTTTTTACTATTGTCAGAATAGAGGAAATAACCTCTAATTTGTAAGTATAGGGACATAGAGACCAGCTGGTGTAATTTGGAGCTGTTTATTTGATTTTTGATTTCTTTTACGGTAAGGTTTGGAGAACCACCTTCCCTAAACCTTCCGGTGTCTTTTGTTTGATAGTTTTAGTTACTCTTTTTTTGTGTGCTTTTTGTCGTTCTTTTTTTGAGTGTGCTTTTGTAATATATATATATATATATATATATATATATATATATATATATATATATATATATATATATATATATATATATATATGTATATATATATATATATATATATATATATATATATATATATATATATATATATATATATATATATATATATATATATATATATATATATATATATATGTATATGTATAAAATTCTAGTAAACCGTTTTATTTAAGATAGACCTCTTCCCGGTTCCAGGGTCTTTTCCGATATATGAAGTAACCGGGTGGCGCTCAACTTTTGTCGTGGCTTCATTCTGTCCTGGACCTTCTTACCGGTGCTCCCGGCGAACAGCTGCCGTCGCTGTGATCTATATATTTTTTATTTTGTTTCAAAAGAGAAAATAATAGGTCCCATAAATTTGACGCCCAACAACGTGGGGCTTGATTTCAAGGACAGTTTGATGCTGGAGTTTGAAGCACAATCTCAGAAAGGAAAGCACAAGTACAGGAGAATTGTAAATTTGTTAATGAATAGAAACAGTAGAAGTCAATAAAATTGCTAGTTAAGACGGAAACGCGTTTCCAAATCTTAAAAAAAAACCATCGAGATAGCGAAGAACATTCCTTAGATGTACCGGAGAATGATACAGTAGTTTGGAAATTTTAAATGTCAAGGTCAAATTAAAATAACTAAATATCCGAAATAAATATATTTGCGAGAAGGAAGGAATTTTCTTGTCAGTTCGTCAACATTTTTTGAAAAAACAAAATTTGCCTTTGATAGCCTTCTTTCTATTTTATTTTACAGTTTTATTTTTGAACAATGTACAATGACCTTGTATATTTGCAATTTATGAGTTAATATAGAGTTAATCTATTTTCTATTACGGTATTGTATCTGGGATACCGGGAGAGTTAGTTTAGTTTTTCTGAATTTAATCCCTTTTTCGTTTTAGAAAGATTTAGGAATGTAAAAAAAAACTTTTTGGTAAACGTGATCTTACTCTTACATGTTGTTTTTTGATCTGGTTTCTTAAATTTTTTGAATCATAATGGCTGACGAAAGATTCCAAGTTAATCATTTATTAGGCTATGAACTGGATTACGAGTTGAGAATTCGCTCGACTCTTACAGATAGAAATGTTAGTGAAAAACGAAAAATATTAACAAAACTCTTAAAGAAAGAATCCCCAAATCCAGGTTGTTTGGTTAGGTTAGAAAACTATAATGTTGATTTTTCAATCGAATAGTCGGAAATCCTGAAAAGTACCGCCTCAATAGTAAATTTAATAGCAGATTTTGAAGGAACCGTCACTGATAGTGTATGTTTGCGTGCGAGGTCTAGACTTGCCCATCTGTCCGCTAGGATTCAGAGAATTATAGTACCGGAGGATGACAAGGAAAACGTAGCCGTGTTTAAGAACGAATCTTACGCGGGTTGTATTAAGTTAGAGTCAGATCTAGACGATAAGTTGTTAGAGGATCCTGACGCTACAAGTACCATAGGCAACGTAAACCAGATCCTGCCTCCTGTAATTCATGTCAGTCCAGTCGTTAACTGTTCTGCTGGCAACCGTCGGTCTCGACTTGGGGTGTTACGTTTAATGGAGATTCGAAAAATGTTTTTAGTTTCTTAGAGCGAGTTTCAGACTTATCCCAGTCTTGTAATTTTTCAGAGATAGAACTTTTCAATTCAGCTGCCGAGTTTTTCGTTGGCGACGCCTTTGTGTGGTTCCGAAGTGTTAGGGGTGTTGTGTCAGATTGGTCAGGTCTTGTTTCAAGGTTGAAGAGAGATTTTTTTGTTTCCTCGTGCAGACGATGATGTCTGGGAACAAATCCGGCAGAGGAAACAGAGACGCGCAGAAACAGTTATTATTTATGTGGCTCAGATGGAGAATTTATTCTCTCGGTTGTCCGTGACCCCTGCTGAAGTTACCAGAGTCAAGTACATCCGGAGGAACTTGTTGCCTGAATATGTGGCGCAGTTGGCGTTACACGATACTGTTACTGTCTCCGAACTATCTGCTTTGTGTAGGAAGTTGGAGGATGTTCTACCCTCTACTTCTAGAAAACCCTCTCAGTTGTTTGCTTTCGATGACCCTCATAAGAGTGGCCGGTCACGTCGAGATAAGAGAGAGAGTTCTGGTGGTTCTAAGGAAGATCCACTTCACCGTGAGTCAAGTTGTTCTAGTGGTAAAGATGTTCGTAGTTTTGGTAAAGATTCTGGAAGACCTCCTGCGGTTGTGTGCAAGGGAGATAGGAAAAATAACCCTAAACCTAAGGTTGTGTGTTTCAACTGTAAGGGAGTCAATCACACCTTTCGTTCGTGTACCGAGAAGAGAACAGTTTTCTGCTTCCGTTGTGGTGAACCTAAACTTAAGCTTGGTTCTTGTCCTAAGTGCTCAAAAAACTAGTTAGGCCTTCAGGTGTTGCATGCGGTCCTGATAGAAGGCAAACCGCAAGGACGCACGTTAACAGGTCGGGTTGGAACAAATGGTTAGAACACGTATCTAATTTTTATAAGACTTATACCCGTGATTCGGAAGTTTTACCATTGTTTCTAAAAAGGGTTAATGATAATCGTCCATATATTTCCGTCAAACTTTATGATCAGAACATCATTGTTTTATTAGATTCTGGAGCTAACACCTCTATAGTTGGTGCTAGCGGAGTTAAGATCTTAAAGAGACTCAAGATTAAAATTCGTCAAAGCAATAACTCTAGTGTGTTTACTGCCGATGGAACTCGACAGAAGGTTGCTGGTCTTGCAGACCTACCGATTTTTATTAGCGATTGTTGTCGAATCATTAAAGTCCATATAGTACCCTCTGTAACACATGCTTTTATTTTTGGTATCGTGTTTTAATCTAGTAATGAATTTTAAGAATAATGATTGGTAAATTCACAATGATGACTTCGTGCTAGGTGCAGTACGAAAAGATTCTGATAACTCTCCAGTATCCAAACTTTTTTCCATTGACGATCTTTCCGTTATCCAAAGGGCGGAGGCTCTAGAATTTTTGGATTCTTTTAGAGAACTTGACAGAAAGGATAGGTTAGGACGGACCGATAAGATTAAACTCTCTATAGATACGGGCGATAACAAACCTTTCAAAAAGAAACCTTATTTACTATCCCCCTATATGCAAGAAATTCTGAATAAAGAGTTAGATTCTATGATCCAGTTGGGCGTAGTCGAGGAATCTCATAGTCCATGGTGCTCTCCAACGGTTTTGGTAAGGAAGCCCACGGGTGAATATAGATTTTGTTTTGATGGAAGATTTTTGAACGCTCTGATGAAACACGATAGTCCTCCATTACCCCACGTAGACAGAATACTGAGTAACTTACGAAATGCCAAATACATTTCCTCCATTGACTTGAGAAAGGCATTTTGGCAAATACCACTTGAAGACGGTTCTAAAGAAAAAACCGCTTTTTCGGTTATCGGTCGTGGACAATTTCAGTTTAGAGTCGTTCCCTTTGGCTTGTGCAATGCGGCACAAACATAACAGAGATGGTTGATTCGATATTTGGACCTAAATACGAACCACATATTTTCTCGTATCTGGATGACATATTGCTATGCTCTCCTACCTGGGAACATCATGTGGAACTTTTAAAGACCGCTAAGAACCTACTTAAGGAAGCTGGTCTTACTGTTCATTTAGAAAAATGCCAATTTTTTAGGACATCCTTAAAATATTTAGGGTATATAGTCGGTAACAATTCTCTAGCTACTGATCCGTCAAAGGTTGAGTCGAACTATCCGCGTCCGCGCACTTCAACCGAGGTGAAACGTTTCATTGGTATGTGTTCATGGTACCGTAGCTTCATTAAGAATTTTTCTTCTCTTGTTAGTCCCTTGAACGACCTTCTTAAAGGCAAGAAGAAAAAACAAGCCATAGAGTGGAATGAGAGAGTGGAGTCTGCATTTTTAGCTATCAAACAGAAACTTATAAGTGCACCAATCTTAGTTCAGCCTGATTTTAGTCAGAAATTTTTTGTTCAGTCCGATGCGTCTGATGTCGGCATTGGAGGTATGTTGACCCAGTTTATAGACTGAGAGGAACGAGTAATCGCTTACGCGAGTCGCTGCTTATCTAGAGCGGAGAAGAATTATTCAGTGACGGAGCGTGAATGTCTAGCCGTTATATTCTGTATTGAAAAATTTAGGCCTTGGATAGAAGGTTCTCGTTTTACGGTCATCACTGATCATTTTAGTCTCCTGTGGCTTTTTAATTTAAACACTCCGTCAGGTAAACTTAGTCGTTGGTTACTGAGGTTAAGACAGCATACTTTTGACCTACTGCATAGAAAAGGTTCGATGCACTTGGTTCCTGATGCTTTGAGTAGAATACCGCATCCTGAGGCAGAGAGTAGCCTTTCAGCAGATTGCTAGAATACGTGTTTGCAAGTTTCATCCATCTCGATCGAAGTAAATTCTCTTGACCCCTGGTATATTGCGCTTCGTGAAAAGATTGTAAACAACCCGGACAATTTTCCTCAATGGCGAGTTGAGAACCACTACATTTAGAAATTCATTCCTTGTAAGCAGAATCATACTTTTAATATTCGAGAGTGGAAAACCTTGGTCCCTAAACCTCAGAGAGCGAAAATTATCGAGTCGTGTCACATTCCTCCCACTAGTGGCCATTTTGGTTGGTCGAAAAACCTTGTTCCGAGTACAGGAGATGTATTATTGGCCTAAGATGAGGTCAGATATTTTGAGATTCGTAAGAAGGTGTTTGATGTGTGGCGCTCAGAAACACTCAAACTTAAGTAAGATTGGTATTATGGGTAAGGAGAAGGTCCGACCGAAGGACCGACCTGGTCAAATCTTTTCGGTGGATTTCCAGAAAGTGGAACTGGATCGTTCCAGAAAGGGTAACAAATGGTTATTTGGAGCCGCGGATTGGTTTTATAAGTACACATTCATTTTTCTGTTGAGAAATGCCAAATGCCCTGCAGTCATGGACCATATAGAGAATCACATATTCCTTTCGGTTGGAGTTCCCCAAATTTGTGATAACGCTCCAAATTTCAAGATCAAGTGTAAGATCAAGATCAGTGTAACTTCGTGGAACGTAATAATAAAACCATTACGACAGCTATCAGGTGTTACATAGATAGACACGAGGACTGGGATTTGCATATTCCGGAAATCAGACAGGCCATCAATACCGCGATCCATGAAGTAACCGGTTTCCCCCCGGCATACCGGATGTTCGGAAGGCATGTTCCCTTATCTGGAGAATATTATAACTCCTCTTTCCCGGACCAATCTGTTGAAGTCGTACCAGGTGACAGGGGCACTTATGCCGAGAACTTGAAAGAGTTTCGTGATTTGTTTGTTGAGGTGCGTCGGAAACTTCACTCCGCATATGAAAGGAATTCAAAATCCTATAACCTCCGGAAACGGGATGTAAGTTTTAAAGTGGGTGATAGAGTTTGGCGTCCTAACAGGAAGTTGTCGAGTGCTCCCGATATGTTCGCATCGAAACTAAGCCCCAAACACATTCTTTCCTTTGTTTTTAAGAAGTTGTCTCCTTTAGTTTACGAACTAAAGAATATGGATGGGTCACGTGCAGGGAAATGGCAAGTTAAAGATTTATTACCCTGTGTAGAGTCTTCTGATGTTCCCGGAGTTGACCATAGTTAGACTAAGTGACGTTTTTGATTTTTTTTTCTGAGCTGGCAGTTTTTAGGTACCGCCTCGCTCAGCCTTTTTAGTTCTTTTTTGGAAACGTCACTTTTCACTTTTATTTTTCTTTTCCTTTTTGTACTTTTTCAGACTTGTTCAGTAAGAACAACCCTGTGTTACGTTATCGAGTTTGCGCTAGACGCATCTTATTTGAGAGGAGAAATCTTTGTTCCTCCGTTTTGAGTTTGTCTAGAATTATTTGGAGAGTAAATCTAGGTTTTGTTCAGTGAAGTAAGGGCCTTACTTCGTTTTGTCGACATATGGCAGTGTTGTCCACCTTTGGTTCCGCTGTGCCCCTGCGGCGATTTACCTCGTAACCTTAGGATCAGATGACATTTCCATTGCATGTCGCTGGCTTTAGCCAAGTTACGTTCGGTAGAAGTTTCGTGTTGGCATAAATTGCCACGGAATAGTTTTTGTTTTGTCGACACTGGACGTTGATGTCTGCCTTTGGTTCCGTTGTGCCAGAGTGGCGATTGAGCTCGTAATCTTAGGAACAGCTAGCGTTTCAGTTCGGTGTCGCAAGTTTTACTTAGCCAGGTTGGATTTACTTGGGAAGTAAGTCATGAATTGGCTGTGCGAATTTTTCGCGGTCGTTCTGCATTAAGTTTCGCGTTGGCGTGAATTGCCACGGAGACGTTTTCTTTGGTTGACACATGGAAGTGCTGTCTTTCTTTGGTTTCTTTGTGCCCGAGTGGCGATTGAACTCGTAACCTTAGGACCTGATAGCATTTCCATACCGTGTCGCTGGCCGTAGCCAGAGTGTGTAGATTTACTTGAGAAGTAAATCATGAGACTATATCTGCGATTTTTCGCGGTGATTTGCGTTACGTTCCGTGTTGGTGTGATTCGGCATGGTATCGTTTTCTTTGGTCGACACTTGACAAAGCTGTCCGCCTTTGGTTCTGCCGAGCTCAAGTAGCATTTGAGACTCGTAACCTTAGGATTAGATAGCGTTTCCGTTTGGTGTCGCAGACTTTAGTTAACTCAGTTGTATTCGATTGGGAAGTGAATCTAGAGATGTTCCTGCGAGCTCCTCGCAGCGAGGCTGCGTTACGTTTTGCGTTTGCGTGATCCGCCACAGCAAAGTTTTTTCGACCTTTGGTAGTGCTTTCCGCCTTTGGTTCCGCTAAGCCCGAGTGGCAATTGGATTCGTAACTTTAGGATTAATAGCGCTTCCATTCGGTGTCGTTGGCCTTTGGCCCGGGTTTGATGGTGAATATGTTGGTACTACCTTTCGTTAGCTAGTTTGGCGCAAGCCATGGGAAGGATTTAGGCAAATATAAATATATTTATGCTTGGATTTTAGGCCTTTCTCATAACCAACAACTGTAGCCTTCAGCCAATAGATTTTTCTTTGTCTAGACTTTTAAATGGGACGATTGAATGTTTCTAGGGAATTACGTTATTTTTTCTCAGCGACAAGCTTGTTTGGTTTTCTGGTTTAGAAGTCCGCGCCAATTATGACCTACCGAATTTGACCTACTTATTGTGACTCCCATAGAGACGTGTGATACGCGAAAGTTATCAAGACTAAACCTACTGACAACCACGCTTCTGGGTTTTACAAGCGCTCGTTATTGCTTATTCCGCTACTCGTATTCTCTCAGTCCTATTTCTAGACTCGACTATGTTGGTTTTCTTTATTTTACCTCGCATCTTAGTTCACTATCATGCAGGCTTTAAAGTTATTTTTTTCAGTGTAGATCACTGAGTATTTTTCCATTTTTAAGGTGCCCTAGGATTTCGGGATACAGTGCTTGGACAATTCTCGGGGAAGGACACACTACGGGGGGTGATCATCTGGTTGCCACTTCGCCTCGTAATTGGGTGTCACTACTCGGTGGCATCTCAGGTCCCTCAGAGTGCGTTTCGGAAGGCCTATGGCAGTGTCTGTTTTACGGTTCACCTTGTAGATTATCATTTAATTTCGTTCGAGTTTTTTTGTAAATTTTAGTTTGGTGAAAACTATATTTCACTTCCTTATTGTGGTGGATTTAGGGGTTATTGTTACGTGTTTTCCACGTTTTGGAAGTTCACTTGCTCTCAGATCGTTTTAAGGGAGGTTTGGAGATGTGTTGTGTTGTTCAGCTGAGGTTGGTAAACGAGGTGTCTTTCCTTTTAGTTTTCGGTAAGGACCCGCAATGTCAACTGAGTTACCGTGGCACCCACCTAGCCGTTATGATCTAACCAGCTTGATCAGCATGACGTCTGTTAACTCATAGCCCTGGGTTCCTCGATGGCTTTCTGGGTAGATGAGTTATCTTCCGAAATTTATTTGGTGTTGTGTTTTGAATATAGTTTGGTATGTACTTTAGAGTGCGCACGTTGTATCTATATTCTCTTTTCGTATTTGGTATACAAGAGGATATTTCCTTTTTTTGGTATTTTCTTTTGGGATAGATTGGGTATTTCCTTACCACTGTTCCAGTTTTCCAGTGTTCCATCTCATAGGGATACGCTTCAGGGTAATCTCCGATATGGACCGGTCAAAATTAAAGTGTTGATTTTTCTGATATTCTTATAAAGGGTTTTACGACCCGGCAACAGAGAATCAGATCAACAGATATTAGGCCATTGAACGACCACCTATTAGAGAGCCCGACCATCGTGGAAACCTTACACCTTTTTGGGGCCACATGGGACAGTAACCGGTTGGTCAGATCGAGATTATTTCGGGACCCCCGCCTAGGGATACCGCACTGCCCGCAGTCGTATTCCGTGTTTTTGGACATCCAGTACCTTGACAGGCAATGATAGACAACATCAGGAAATAAGGCCAGATAAACCCTTTTTTTATTATATTTTCATGTACCGTTAAGGATTGCAGTTACCATTTATTTTTCACAAATACATTATACTGATAATGGTCACGTTATCACCTTATATTTTGTCTCTATTTGCCGTCTGACCATTTTTGGTTACCCTAGCGTTATATATTTATCTTTTTACTATTGTCAGAATAAAGGAAATAACCTCTAATTTGTAAGTATAGGGACATAGAGACCAGCTGGTGTAATTCAGAGCTGTTTATTTTCATTTTTGATTTCTTTCACGGTAAGGTGTGGGGAACCACCTTCCCTAAACCTTCCCGTGTCTTTTGTTTGATAGTTTTAGTTACTCCTTTTTTTGTGTGCTTTGTGTCGTTCTTTTTTTGATATACGTTATATCTATATATGATATATCTTTTTTATATATATATATATATATATATATATATATATATATATATATATATATATATATATATATGTCTAATATATATATATATATATATATATATATATATATATATATATATATATATATATATATATATATATATAAAATATATATATAAATTTCTAGTAAACTGTTTTTATTTAAGATAGACCTCTTCCCAGTTCCAGGGTCTTTTCCGATATATGAAGTAACCGGGTGGCGCTCAACTTATGTCGTGGCTTCATTCTGTCCTGGACCTTCTTCCCGGTGCTCCCGGCGAGCAGCTGCCGTCGCTGTGATCTATATATTTTTTATTTTGTTTCAAAAGGGAAAATAATAGATCACAATGTCCGAAATTTTGAATAATTACTTACTAATTACCTAGATTCTGTACACAATGGTCGCGAATGGGATAGTAAGTATTTAACCTGTATTGGTTGCATACCCATTAGACTAATTCCAAAGGTGTAGATTTTATTTTATGTTTGATTTGCATAAGCCGTTGCACGAATTGCTTAAAACAAACAATACATTTTCCGACTGGTTTTTTTTGCTCTTTGAATTCGCGTGATATCATTATACTTAACAGGTATAGATAAGTTCACAAATTGTGATGTATTATCTGTAAAAATTCTTTGGCATATGGAAAATAAAATAACGTATCAAGAAAAATCAATCAATTTTTATCAGTTATCTCTTAATCATTAGAACAGTTTTATTTAATCTAGACTAAGCCCGTTCAGATATATTTGTTTTAGTTTAAGGTAACGCGATGGAAGTTAGTAGATTGTTTTTTGAAAAAATATCAGTGCTAATGCCATTTTCTTTTCTAGTTAACCAATGGGGAACTTAATGTAACGGTATCTCAAAATCCAAATAAATTATTTATTTATGCAATCTAGACATAATTTTAAGTTGATAAAGACATATGCAACTAGTAATACGATTAAGTGTGAAGTTCTGACGCAATGTCAATTCTGAGAGGTTGTCAACGTCAATGTAAACGTCGGTGAAATCAAAATAAAGGGAAAGGCAAAAATACAGTGCTGTGAGTACCTTTGTCTGAGCAGCAGTGATTTTGTCCTGAATTAGCTTTCAGTGGAAAATTCAGAGGCGATACTAACTTTTGCATCCTGTTTAGTGGGTAAGTTGGGTGTTGGCTCTCGTGGTTTTCATTTGCTTTCATTTTGTTACATAGCTAATTAGATTTAGTATTTAGTGGATCATCGGCATCATAAATTTTTTTTTGGTAGGCTCTCAATATGAACGGACCGGAGGGCGAGTTATCCCCCCCGACCATAGTTCGGTTCCCAGAAATGATTTTGATGTACCAGTCAATATTGTTAATTCTCGTACGCATTCCAATCCTAAACATGGAAAAAAAATTATAACATTCACAAAATGACTCTGGTCCCTTCGTTGTTTACCTTGAATCCTCGAAGGTTTCTGAGGTTAAGGTTGGTACCTTCAATAACATTAAAATAGCTAGGGATGTATTTAATTTTAATCTAAAAGATCTCAAAAAAACTTGTAGCAAAGGTCTAAATCGAGTTTCTATTGAATTCACGAATTATTTGACAACCAATTTGTTCCTAAAAAACAAACCGCTTTTGGACAAAGGTTATAAAATCTACATCCCTTTCAATTTTGTAACATGTAAGGGTATTGTGAGACAGTTAGATACAGACTTTAGTGAACAAGAATTGTTGCAGTGTTGTAGGACTGGAGATGAATGTGTTGAAATACTGAGTGTTAGAAGAATGAATTGGAGGGTGTTTAAAGATAATATAGTATCCTACGAACCCACTGGAACAGCTCTCTTCACCTTCAAAGAGTCCTTTTACCGAAATCAGTATATTTTTACGGCCTCCCAAAACTTGTAGATGTATACATAGCCCCAGTAACCCAATGTTATAATTGCCTTTGATATGGACATACAAAAAATAATTGCAAGGGGAAAGCCAGGTGTCCTAACTGTGGGGAAATGAATCATATAGAGAAAGGGGAAGAATATACATGTGAAACAAAACAAAATCATAAATCATTGGATAAATCATGTCCAGAGTTTCTGAGACAAAAAAACATTAACTAATTAATGTCTTATGAAAATCGAACGTTTTTTGACGCAAGTCAGCTGTTCCTAAATCTTACATTGAAAAAAATAAATTTGTCTATAATTCAAAGGATTTTCCCCATATCAAATACAACAAATCTTTACTGATTCAACCTTCCACCACTCAGGGAACCGCCAATACAGTTAATCTCGTGGATCCTGCTCACAGGAGGATTCATAACTTTAAATCTTCCTCAGTCAAACGCTCTTACAATCAAGTAGTCTCTAATATAGATAATAAATGAAGAATTATTCAAAAGGGCTATGATAAAAAACTTCACGATCAAAACCTCTTATTTCCAAATGGAAGACTCGAAAAACAAGTTCACAACAATAGTTCCTTTTCTTATGCCAAGACACTAGTAGATCCTTCGGTAACAGATTCCCAGCATACCGAATTCGAATTAGCCTGGTCTTCCAGTGCATTGCATAGTTATTAAAAAAAAAAGTTCTACACATCATCCTCCCCAAGAGATCTTAAATAATTGTATCGATTATATACTATCCTTATCTTCGGATAACCAAAATAAAATTAAAAATATCTTATTATCCCAATCACGCTTAATGTCCTACATAGACCTGGATGAAGTCTCCAGTTCCGATTAATGTTTCCCCTATATATTAATTAATGTTTCCTAAAACAAACTAGAAGATTCTACAGTGGAATTTAAGAAGCTTAAAAGCAAACATGGATAATTTAACTAACCTTATTTTCAGAGAAAACCCAGATTGTATTCTCTTAAACGAAACGTGATGTAACTCAGATTTTAAATTTGTCGTCAAAAATTTTAATATCATCCGAGTCGACAGATACGATGGTTACGGAGGAATAGCAACACGTATCAAAAGTTCAATTGTCTTTTCTAAATTTAAAAGCTCTAACTCAGATCAAGTACAATTCTTAATTATTAAAACCGGAACGCTATATTTGACTAATATTTACGCGAACTCAAATTCCGTTATCTCATTTGAATTTCTCAAAAATATGACGGATGGTTTACCCTTGAATAAGCTGATTATTATAGAACATTTAAATTGTCACCACTCAGCTTAGGATTCAATTCCAGCCAATAAGGGAGGCAGTATATTATATGAATTTGTCTCCGATAATGATCTTGTGATCATGAATGATGGGTCAGCAACTATGTTCCAACCTACTTCAAACATAAAGCCTAGTGCAGTCGATTTATCCCTGTTAAGCAGTGGTCTGTCGGCATTTCCAGAATGGCAAGTTCTACCAGATTGTGGTAACAGCGACCATTTTCCTACAATTTTAAATTTCCCCTTTTCAAATACCCAACAGTCTGAGAAGATTTTTCTGTACATCCCACAAATATAGAAATTTTAATAAAGCCGATTGGAGAGTTTTCTATGACAACGTCCTAGTTTCCATGCCTGTCAATGGTGAGAAGATCAACTATGAAACACTTTGCGAAATAATCAACCAGGCAGCGGATGAATCCATCCCTTACAAAAAACAAGACGGTGAGGGTAAAATAATAAGTCCATGGTGGGATAATGAATGTACTAATTGGATTAATATAAGGAAGAAAGCTATCCAAAACTTTAACTTTTTCCTCTCTTTGAACAAATATATCAAGGCCAAACAAGTCATGGCTCAAACCAGGCGAAGTCTCAGGGCTCGAAAGAGAGATAAGTTTAAATCCTTTTGCGAATCCTTGAACAAGGACTCTAGTCTAAAATATATTTGGAACAAAAATTTTCCAACTCCAAGTCTTCGGCGCCCAGGCACGTTTCTTCTGACGACATTAAAAAAGAAATCTTATCTAAAATGTCCTCTGTAGATATAAATCCAGATTTCACCCTTTTACCAAATGAAGAGACCCCTGCATTTTCCATGAACGAACTTGTTTTCGCTTTCCACAACAAGGGCCACTCCGCCCCAGGTTTAGATACCTTTTCATATTCAATGCTGAATCACCTTAATTTAATAGCCAAACAATCCTTATTAAATATCTACAAAAATTGTCTTAGAGACTCTAACTTATCTGAAGATTGGAAACAAATGTATCATTATCGGCTTCTTGAAGTCAAATAATCCCTCATTGGTAGATAGTTTCAGATCAATTGTTTTATCTTCATATGTTCTTAAGGTACTTGAAATCATAATTAAGAACCGCCTGGACTGGTTCAGGGAGCATGGCGACAGATTAAAGCATTCGCAGGTGGACTTTAGGAAATGAAGGGACACACTAGATAATCTGGCTCTTTTACACTCCAGCATTCTAGAGGCTTTCGGATCTTCATAATGGTTAATCGCTATATTTCTTGACATTAAGGCGGCCTATGACAACGTGCATATCTACAAATTATATCGCAAATTATGCGAATTGAACTTCCGTCCCGCTTTAAATAACTTAATCTTTCAAATTCTTAGCAATAGACTACTGTATTCTAGAGGCAATGATGGTGACTTATAAGGACCCATGATAGCAACAAAGGGTCTTCCCCAAGGATCCCCATTGAGCACAGTGTTATTCAACATTTACACTGCTGATCTTTTTTCTGGCCCCCCTGAGGACGTTAAGCTGATCGGTTATGCGGACGACTTAGTCGTTTTCTCCAAAGGATCCAATGTGGAGAAGTGTACAGAGAAAATTAATGTAAAACTAGACAGGGTACAGAGATGGCTGTTCGAACACGATCTTAGTCTAGCTATTGACAAATGCGAAGGAGTGTGGTTTTCCAGAGGTCAGAAGAAATCTCTCCCCACAGAAATTAAAATTAATAATTTTCTATACCTTTCAAGAATCAGGTAAAATTCCTGGGTATGATCTTTCACAAAAACCTAAAATGGGATGCCCATGTTGAAAATACCGTCGTCAAAGCCGGAAAGGGTATAGATGTACTAAGGGCCATTTGTAGTGTGTGATGGGGTGCAGATCCAAGAACAATTTTAATGATCTTTAACGCACTGGTTCGCCCGCATTTAGATTACGGGTCTATTTTGTTCAAACCAATAAGTAAAAAATGCTTCAACAGATTGGAGGCGGCTTTCTTTCGGGGTCTGAGAGTTTGTCTGGGGTGCATGAAGTCTACCCCACACTTAGCTATCCTATCTGAATCATCTATGATAGATCTTGAGCACAGATGGGAATTTCTAGGAGCCAATTACTTAGCAAAAATAATAAGTATTTGGGATCATCCTCTAATTTTAATCATTCAAAATCTACGAATATACCTTCCCCATTTTTGTAAAAATGGCAATACAGCCTTTCTTGTGCAGGCTTATGTGCTCTATATTCCTTATTTTCAAAGGATCCATAAAGGCTCCAGTTTTTATTGTTACGATATAAATCTAAAATATCTTATTTCCCCTCTAACAACCCTAAACTTGGATTTAAAAAAAATGATACTATGACCAGAGAAAAATTCCTGTACGGAATAAATAGATATAAAAATGATTTTACCTTTGTTTATACCGATGCATCAAAATCCAATGAAAAAGTGGGTTTAGGTTTGTACATTCCAGAATCAAACTATAGATTTTATAATGTGTCTATAAACAATCGCCTTAAGAAGGTCATAATTTTCTCTGACTCCCTTAGCGCGATTTCCAAGATTAAAGGGTTTCACTTTTCAGCTGCGGCGGACTTCTGGGCCCTTAGAACAAAAAGGCTAATTGCAATGGCCAACGAGAACGGCTTCAAATTTCTCCTCGCTTGGATTCCAGGGCACGCGGGTATTCCTGGTAACATGGTAGTGGATACTTTGGCTAAAATAGGTAAAAATTTGAATATACCAATGGACATACCATTGGACGCTAAAGATATCTTACCGGAAATTAAGAGAAATAATGTTTCAGACTTTCAGGATTGTTTCCTGAAACAAAAGGAAGCTTTTCCTTAAAAAACATCAATACATGAGGGTGTAACCATTTTTTTCCAATAAATACTAGTTCCTTGACTTCCCTTATAAGAACCGGAGACATCCCACTACGGTGATTAGAATGCGTACAGCTCATTGCTCCACGAAACTTCACCTCTTTAATACCCCAATTTCAATCTATACCATTTTATTCAACCCCACCAAAAGCATTGTTGATATGCAGATGAAATTTCTAGCGATTAATAAAATTAATCTATAAACGATTGCAAACCTCAACTCAAATTTACCTATGTTTTTCCTTCCAGATCCTTTCGTGTTGATGTTATAGTTTCTGTCCTATCTCAACACCTTTGTTGTGATGACCAAACTAACCCCTAACCTCTTTTACGCTATAAAAGAAAGCTCATCGTTTTTACTTCACTCACAGCACTATTATAATCACATAAAGAAACAGATGTTTGATTGCGTACAAGAATATTTCGGTGGCCTCGGCATGGTTTAGAGCCAGGCAGACTGGGGTTGCTACGGAATTGTGCTGGCGAATTGCCTTGAAGCAAAGCCATAAATTAAAAAAAAAATGTCTTTATTTTATACGCCTGCGCCAAATCATTGGTTAGAAGATAATCCGGAAATCGTTCTGATAGTTTTCGGACAGTTTGGAAACTCGGTTGGAACAGAAAACGAATCGTTTAGTAACTGTTAGTAAGGACGGTTGGAACGGTTTTTAACTGCGCCGAATCCTGATTGTCAGAGACTGTTTTTGACGCTGGTTGGAACGAACCTATTAATAATTGAAATTGAATCTGAATTATTATAAACTAACGAATTATTTTTTGGCAACACCATTATTCTCGGTTTGCTTACAGACAGACGTCGCTAAAAAATCACTGAAACCCCGGAAGCACTCGGATATTGTCGGTGAATAACCCTTGAATTTGATTTGCAACAGATTGTGATTGTTTCATAAGACATTTGTCTTTAGGGAAATGGATCGCTGCAATAGTAGGCTATTGGAAGCTATTTTATCTATTGATAGATAAAATCGTAATCTATTTATTTTTTAAATGAAAACTTCTTTAGCCGCGTTGACTTGTTGCACCAGACTGGCGACGCGCAGCGACTTGTGTACATTTTTGTTTCTTATTTCAGTTACCATAAGCCGATTGTATCTTTTTTAGAATATAATGCAATGCGATGATAATAGTTTCGTTTCAGCCAGAGTCAGAAACAGTTTCTGACAGTCAGGATTCGACGCAGTAACTAAAAACCGTTCCAGCTATCTTTACTGAGTCGAATCCTGACTGTTAGAAACTGTTTCTGGCACTCCTTGAAACGAACCGATAGATATTAACAATGAAAATAAAGTTCATTAACATCTATATAAATACAAATACAAAGTATAAATTATATAAGTGTATATTAATTATTATTTTAAATAAGTTGTATTTATATTTTGTACTGGGCTTGCGCAACCCATCACATGTTTTGATTAATAAATAAACTATTTGAAAATGTATATAATTAATGCTCGGAGTGCCAATAGATGTGAAAATCAAACTAATATTAATAACCCGAATTTACGAATTATGAAAATTTAATTATTCAGACCATAATTAATTAAAAATTCGAAAAAAACGCAGTTATTCCTAAGCTTCAAATTTTCACTTCTGTCAGCAGTCCCCATGACTTTCCGTTCTTGTTTTATCTATTTTGTGAAAAGTATCAAGTATAGAGACCCAAACTATCCAGAACAAAATTTGTCCATTCTGCAATTTGGTGTTGTCCAGTGTTTCAATAATGAAAAGACACTTAAAAATATTCACAACAAACAGCAGGATTTCCGTACTAAGAAACCACATATTATTTGCCCATTGTGTTTTGAAAATCAGGTAGTCTGTGAAACTTAAAATAAACTAGACATATTGGGAGACAAACTACAACATAAAATTAAAAATACAATCACATACCTTTGCTAGCCGAGAAAGCTTTAAACAATGGATTGAAGAGCAGAAATTTGAGAAGACCTATGCATGTATCGGGACAAATAAATATGATTATGGGGAAAAATCCTATGCATACAATCATAGTAATTTAATTGGTAAAATGTAGAATGCAGACTATTTCTTTATTTTAGAATATATTTCTATTCTTCAAATACAGCAAATTATCTAAGCGGATGGAAAAAAATGGTGGTTCGATAAAAATGTACGGATTATGCCCATATCGTATAAATATAAAGATCTGGCAAGCAGGTATATTATTTTATTAATATAATTATGTGTTATAAATGTACTGGATAAAAATAACCAAGAAAATATATAATTTCTTATAATAGGGAAGACTATTCTAAAATTATGGAAATCACATATACAGAAATTAGAAGCCAGCCTTTGACAAAACTTGAAAAAACTGAAATTGTTAAGAAATTTGATAGTGGTGTAATCATAGGCAGAATTATCTCCGATGCCAGAAAAGTGACATCCCAGAAATTGCAAATATTAAATATGTTAAATAGGAAAGATGTGGTATATTTAATGAAATGGAAACAAAAATAGTATAATTGCTGCAGCTATAAATGTAAAAGTATGGAATGCCAAAGGAAAAAATTACTGCTTCTTTTGCAAGCAACAAGGTTTGATGTACTTATTACAAAAAATGTTGAAAACTAAATGACTATATTGTATTACCTATTTCATAATAATATAGTTTAATTGTGTTATAAGGAATATATTTTAGATACAATCAAACAAAAATAACAAGTTATTTACCGCCCTTTTACGGAGTTGTTTTGAACCGAATGTAAACCCTAAATATTTCTAATTGAATTTATATTTGTAAGAAGATAAGGAAGATAAGAACATACTTAGAAACATTTATTTCTAGGAACTAAACAAACTGTCTGTGTTCATTGTGGAGAAGGGGAGAACTAGCATCAGCGAGGAACGCTTGAACAGTTAACATTGATGGAACGGTGGGCCAAAAGCGATTCTGCGAAATTTTTGGCGAACGAACGGGGAGGGGGATTTGGGTGGCAGAAAAACTTTTTTTTTTTTAATTGTTGGTCTGTGTGTGACACCAAGATATTGAGCATTGTTTTGCCAAGTGATGGGGGTATTTTGGATAGAGAGGGATGGTGGGTTTGCCGAATTTTCAATAAAATAACAAGATAAATAAATTTATGTAATAACAAGATGGCTGCATTATATTACCTCGAACAGCAGCTTTCGATTGATGAGTCCATGGTGTTATGGCAAGATCGTTTGTTGTTTCGCCAATACGTAAAAAATAAGCACGGAAATGAAATGGTGGAATTTGTGGATAGAAGAAATCGAACGAAAGTAAAACCAACCCCAATTTTTCACTACAGTAAGTATATGAGTGGGGTAGATCAAGATCAAATGAGCATTCACTTGATGATATACCTTGCGCCTTTAGTAGGAAAACACTAAGATGGTATAAGAAACTGGGCATTCAGTTGATGCTTTTAAATTCTTATTTTCTGTACAAGTAATACTCAAGGAGATCCATGTCATTTTATGATTATAGAATTTCTATACTAGAGAAATTGTTGGATATACAAGTAATGAAAGCTACCAAGAAAACAGACACAACCACTCATATGCTGACAGAAATTAGAAGTGTTAATTAAAAACATGAAACCAACAGAAAACGTTGTAGAGTTTGTTCGCAAAATAAAATTCGAAAAATGACATATCATTATGAAAAATCTCTCGAATAACCAGGTCTTTGCGTAGGAGAATGCTTTGAAAAATTCCATGCGGAATTCTTTTGTTCTTCATATTTGTAAATTTGTATTTGTTGGTTTTTATACTAGTATTTATTTTATTTAGCGTTATTTTTTTTAGTTTATAACCAGAAAAAAAATGTATATCCTTTTTTTTAGTCTTTATACATACGTTCAATTTATTCTTTTGTAATTTATTTACCCCTTTTCTCATTTTGATTATAAATTATGTGCCTAAAACAAAAAAAAAATCTCGTCACGGATCTGTCGGCTAGCACTGTACGATAAAAATGTTGCTAAGTACGCCTGACACGGATCCGTGACATATGGCAAAAATGACAGAAAAACATTAAATTTGCATAACTAATGACAAATAACGACATTTCTTTCTCTAACTTTCCCGCTTCTGAGTGTGGGATACCTTCATTTAGTAACAGTGAAATGGTTAATTGAAAAATTAAGGCTTAGTAAAGTTTTTGCGCTACAAGTCGACGAGTCTACTGATATTTGTGGTCCCGCGCATCTCATCTCAAATGTGAGTTACACTGACGGATATGAAATTAAAGAGGACTTTTTATTTTGTCTGTCACTACCTGTTATACCACTGGAAAAGAAATATTCAAAGTAACAGATCAGGACTTCAGTAAAAAGTTACATTGCTTTTTACACAGGGAAGCATTGATGACGAAGTCTCTGCCCGATGAATTGTTGTATGTCCTTCAAGTCGTCAAAATTGTCAATTACATCAAGTCGTGAGCGCTAAACTCTCGTCTGTTTAATGCAGTGTGCATTCAGATTTTGCTTCTCTGTTTAAAAAAGAAGAATGGGTAGTAAAACTTGCATATCTGGCGGACATATTCGCTCAACAAAAAAATGCAAGGCAGGAATTATAATATTTTATCGTCATCGGACAAGATTGAAAGCTTTCGCGCTATGGTGGTGTTATGGATCAGTCACGCTACCAATGGTAGTAATGAAATGTTCCCAAATGTCATGGTTACTGATTCAGAAAATAATGTGCAGGCATTGATAGTAAAATTCTTGGAGCTGTTAGCAGAAAAAAAATAACTCTTTATTATCCCAAGTGTGTCTTGCAATCTATGGACTGGGTACGAAATCCATTCTCAGATAGCATATCCCTTGGACATTTATCGATAAACAAACAGGAAGAATTCATGGGACTAAATCTGATAGGACATTAAAACTAAAATTTTCCGGAGTAGAACTTGAGAATTTTTGGCTGCATATAAAAAATGAGTATCCACTTGCTTTCAGCAGCGTGCTATTGTAATTCTTTTTACCACTTGCCACAATCTACTTATGCGAATTGGGGTTTTCAACACTCACTACGAATAAATCAAAAAAAGAGAACACCTGAGGACAATCGACGAAAATATACGAACAGCCTTATCAACGATTGCTCCAAATTTTGATCGCCTGTACTCAGTTAAGCAGGGTTACATTTCTCATTAAACATCTTTTCATTTTATATTAATTTTAATAATAAATAAATATTAAATAAACATTGTTTTTTTCTTTGGTTTACCTCTAAAATTTCTTGATTTGGTAGGTGTACCTTGAACATAAAAAGTTTGCGGAACACTGGTCTAGGTGATAATAAATTTACGAAATAGTAATTTTTCCTGAAGAACATTAATATTGGATTTATATAACAGCAGGTCTGTTTTAGTTGCAATTACATTATGTCTGTTAAAAAAAATAGAATAAGAAAAATTTGATTTGTTTTTCAGTGTTCTGGATTGAGTGATTTTATATGAATATTCTATTTTAAGAACATAGGTTATACAACATATTTTAACATATTTTAAGAACATAAGTTATTTACATTTTACAGACAGGTATAAGGTGTAGACGTACTAGCATAAACTACAAGTTGATCGACAATTAGACACTCACAGTAAGCTGCAGATATATTAGAAGAAACTACCCCTGCAGTTTACTAGCCTTTTTATTGGCCAGATTAATGTTAAAAAGCAGAATCATTTGTCTATCCGTTGTTCGTCTGCAGAATATGTATATACCCATGGGGTGGTTTGAGTTACCCAAGTTTTAATGTAATTAAAATTTGTGAAAAACAGAGCTGTTTTTAAAAACTAACAATCTTGCTATATAAAAATTAAGTGTCATTAAAAATTTTGAAATTTTTTCGAAAATATGATTGCTCATAATATATACTCCATTAGAAAATCATAAACAGTTTTGCTGACAAAGTCTGTATTTGTTACCTCACTACAAGAATTAATTATATTTATAAAAACGCTGTAGTAGATGAAAAACTTCGTAGTATGTATACAAAGTTAATTTTTTTAAGGGACAATAAACACATAAAAATGTTTTTTAATAATTTAGTGAATATTATGGCTTTTATGTCATTTATGAATATGTATACCTAATTTACATATGAACATCAACTCGGTGCAAGATGTAACTGATTACTTAACCAATTTTTGGGAATTATATGATTTTATGACATTTTCATAGGACAAAAATCAACATCACCTGATGATATATTACTCCTCTTCTGAAACTATTTTAATTTATAATTGAGAATTAAATAGAAGTTGATATTCTCTGCCGTATCTAATAAGTCTTCATTAATTTAATACAATAATTTATTGTTTTAAACAACTGTAAACTTCTATCAGTTTTTTGTTCTTATCCAGACTGCCAAACCGGAAACAGTAGTCGGCTATATGGAGTTAGCATTCTGATCCGACTCCCAGAATCATGTTAATTCCTGTAGTTTTCTATTCAAAGTTAACAATCCTTCCCAATGGCGTTAAAAGTTATCTCCTATTTTGATACCTGCGGTGGACAAAATAAAAATACGCACGTTGCTGTTTTTTATTCTCTCATTCATGTAACAAATTTCAAAATGACAAAACAGCCTCAGTACTGAAATAATATCACGAATTACAAGACATCATTTTGTGACATAGGCGATTAGTAAACATCAATTTTGCAGCTTAAAATGTGGAAAGCTAAACATTTGATCGACAACTTCAGGTTTTCAAATATAAATCTAGCAAAAATTAATCAGCTGAAAAACGATTAGATTCATGGATGGTAAAATATCAGCTTACCAAATGTTTTTATTGATACCGGAGCACCAATTAACTGTAGAAAAGAAGCAAAAAAAAACCTTAAACCTATAAGAAATGATACTTAGTAATAACAAAACATTGATACAATCATATTCCATAGCAACTCATTTTGTGAAACTATTTCATTGCAACTCTGTGAAAATATTTCATGCTTTATATACTACTGTTAAAAGAGTAGTTTTCGACCAACAGCTAAAAGAGTTTCCAACCAAATCAACAGCCAACAAAGTTTCCAACCAAATCAACAGCCAACAACGTTTCCAACCAAATCAACAGCCAACAGAGGTTATATATATATATATATATATATATATATATATATATATATATATATATATATATATATATATATATATATATACACATATATATATATATATATATATATATATATATATATATATATATATATATATATATATATATATATATATACACATATATATATATATATATATATATATATATATATATATATATATATATATATATATATATATATATATATATATATATATACATATATATATATATATATATATATATATATATATATATATATATATATATATATATATATATATATAAGATATACATATTATAAGATATATATATATATACATATATACATATATATATATATATATATATATATATATATATATATATATATATATATATATATGACAAAAAAAACAGAAATTGTAAATAACTTCATACAAGTATCTAAATTAAGAAACACAGTAACATTTTCAGTGAACTTAAAGGGATTTACCACTAAATACTAAATCACTTTAATTATTTAACGCTCCTGACGATGCTAACATGGTTAGCGAAACGCGCATTGAAAAAATAAATAAAGTGATTTGGTGTTTAGTGGTAAATTTCTTCGAATTACTGTTTCGCACCAAAGGCTCCAATACAGGCATTGATTCTTCAGTGAGTTGTTTTAAATGCAGCAGGCAACTGGATATCTGAAAAAAAATTAAACATAATGTATAAATAAAATATTGGATAAATTGGAGGGTTAATTAAATTTTTTGCACAAATGAAGGGAACGTTTTTAAGGTTTATTTTCCTTGTATCTTCGCGGTATTATGAACTCTAAGATATTAAAATAAAAATGTCATTTGACGTGACAAAATAATAATTCATGATTAGAGAGTTAAATGAAGGAATTAAAAGTTAAAAGGAAGTAAAAAGAAAGATGTACTAGTACTAGTCCAGGGGTCAGCAACCCATCTATCGCGAGCTACCAGTAGCTCGCGTGGACAATCTCGGTAGCTCACGGCTATAAGCAATCCACAGATATCGAACCCATAATTTTTAAAAACGCGAATATCGAAATTATAATACTGTTACGGATTACGGCTTGATCAGCACATCGTAGGCGCCGAAGATCAACCGTTACCATACTAGAATCCGCGAAACCACCCCGAAAATTGTAGCGAGTAGCGACCAATCAATCATTCAGGAAGAATATCGGATGCTTGTAACGTAATATATAGATAGATCTGTGCGATGACGCCACGTTCAGTGTTCAGTTACGTTACAATTACTAATATGACCAGCAGTAGTAAAAAAGTTAAGGCATGCCATCTAAGTGGGAAGAACAATACTTCATAACAGAAATTAAAAGTAAAAGAGTGTGTTTGTTGTGTAACGCTTCTGTATCCCTTGCTAAAAAGGGAAATTTTGAAAGGCACCATAAAACTGTTCATTCGACTTTTGAAAAATCATATGCTTTACATTTTACCGCTAGAAAGGAAAAGTTGAAACAATTGAAAAATCAGTTAATTGGACAACAATCAACATTTTTAAAAATATTTGACAAAAATAAGGCTGCAACTGAAGCATTGCTATCGCATGTCGCGGATAATTATACAAAGTAAGGAGCTGTATAAAAAAGGAGAAATAATAAAACATGCACTTTTAGAGCTGCTGATGCATTATTTACCAACTTTAAAAAAAAATAGTGTCTGTCATAAAAACAATCAAACTTTCTGCCAAGTGCCAGTGATGAGACGAGTAGACATAACGAATAGTGATATTTTTTGATCTCCTATCTGCTCTATTTGAATTTTTTAAAAACAACGCTATAAACCCATTCCTTAACTGGACTTTTTGTATTGAAATGCCTAAAACGAACTATAGCGCCATAATTAAAAAAAGTGTTGAGTAGTCTGAGTGCCAGCATTTTCTTAAAAATGATAATCTGTTCTACATTTGCTTTTATTTAAATTTTGAAGACGTTACTTTTTTTGTTATTTACATGAGTCATGTGACTTAAATTTTTAAAAATATATGACCTGTCATTGCATCAAAATTGTAATTATTTTCCAGACATATACGATTGGTATATAAAGTTTATACACCGAAGAAAAAAACCAAACCCAAACATATTGCTATGTTTTTACACCACGAAAAGACGTTACTTTTTTGTTATTTACATGAGTCATGTGATTTTAATTTTTAAAAATAGATGTCCTGTCATTGCATCAAAATTGTAGTTATTTTTCAGACATATACGATTTGTATATAAAGTCTATACACCGAAGAAAAAAACTAAACCCAAACATATTGCTATGATTTTTCCACCACGAAAACGTTCCTTAAATCTGGTACAGACAGTAACCTATAAAAGTACTTCCCAGCTTAACTGTTTTTTCATGGTTGATAACACTATGAGGTCTTAGATTGTCCATGTTATGGAATAACATTGTTTTGATTTATTAATCTTGGACGTTTTTGAATCAAAGCCACGTTTAGTTGATCAGGCTGATAACAATAATATTCGGCACTTATAGTTTCATGAGAATTCAGAACCTGATACTGAATATCTCCTGTAAAATTCCACCATAGTGACAGTAACACTATTTTATGGTGAAGACTTGATTTTGGACTAAGCAATGGTGGTTGTCCTGGTACTAACCAATAATTTTCTGTATGTGGAGTGTTGTATAGAATCTACATTTTATCCCCAGTAACCATTTATTGAAGAAAACCACATCTACATAACCCTGACAAAAGTGCACTTCAGATGGTTACACACTGAATTTTGTTTTCAACTGAAAGTGGATATAGCATCAACATTAATTTTCTTGAAACTTCATTATATTTTATCTAATATAGTCTATTTTATCAATATTTTTTTTAAGTTAGTCTTTTCAACTTTTATTTCATTAGATTGACCCCAGGAGAGGCCTTTCGAGAATTTTTCATATATAAGATCTCTATCAAATAAACATGACACCCAAAATATTCAACTATGAGGACAAAGATAGAAAACATGTTTTGGGATTTAAGTAGAAATAGTTAAAAAAATAATATATAACAAAACAAAAACAATACAAAAAATAAGAATAATAAGAATCACCGAATTCCAAATGCCTGATCCAAAATATATCCAAAGAACCATTTTAAGAAAAGCTATTCTATGTAATGTTTAAAATGACCATTTGTAAAAGATTAATTATTACTTACCTCATTCTGTTCAAAAGTATTGAATCTCACACAAACTATATATTTTTCTAACATCTCAATGTGACCATTTATGAGACATTCTTATCTAAAATATTAAAATATATAAGCAATTCTATTCACACCAATTGAGGTATTCAAACAGTCAAGATCTCTATTAAATAAACATCACACCCAAAATATTCAACTATGAGGACAAAGATAGAAAATATATTTTGGGATTTAAGTAGAAATGGTAAAAAAGATAATATATAACAAAAACAATACAAAGAATAAGTATCATCAAATTCTAAGCGGTTCCAATATCCAAAGATGGATATTAAGAAAAACTCTCCTGTGTAATGTTTAAAATGTCCATTTGTAAGAGTTTAGTTATTGCTTACCTCATTCTGCTCAAATGTATTGAATCTCACGCAAACCATATATTTGTTTAACTGACATCTCAATGTGGTCATTTAGGAGACATTCTTATCTAAATTATAAAAATATATAAGCAATTCTATTCACACCAATTAAATACAAAAGTCTTCAACTTCCTTGATCTGAACATGTAAAGTTGAATGAACAAATTTATTAAAACGATAAAATTGGCTTTAACTGTTGAAATATTGTAACGTTTCTGCTGTTCGTTTGGGTGTGACATTAAACTATCGTTCAGTCTATTACAAAAGAGTTTATTCATTAACTTAAAATTACAACACTGTATTTATTTTAACACACTATCAAACTACTCTTATTTATTTTTGACAATGCTATCGCGACCAACTCTAAACCGATACTAAACTAAAACTATTTATAATGAATTTCCTTTCTTCTTTTTGCCGACTATGCCGCCGTCGGATCGTCGGCGGGTGGCTTTGAACAATCCGAAAGGACTTCAGCAGCTATACGGGGGCGCTCGGTAAAGAATCGTTACAATATTATGAAATCTGTCCTAAAAGTTTAAATTAATGTTTTCTTGATGCATTTATATGAAAAAGAAAATCTTTTTCTTATTTGAGGTTACAGCCACATCTGATATTAAACAAATGACAGATTTAAGACCGAAATACTTAAAGCATACTCACATAGTGTATACATGATAATTTTTATATTAATGGTCAGTTAATTAAGACCACACATAACAACCGCTTTAAAAGAACACGAAACAAAGTGAAAATCTCAAGAGATAACAATATTAGGTCTGTTCTAGCATAAATTTCTGACGGTTTGAAACCAGTTTAATGGATTAATTAACTGCGCATGTTCGTCCCTAAACTTGGTTGCAAACGCTATGAGATTTTTTTTCTGTTAGAACGCTTATTTTGATTGACATTTCTCTGCGTTGTTGAGTCAAAGAATATTAACGTATAGCTTGCTTGCTTGAGGCCATCCGAAGTGGACCTTTTGGCTTCACATTTCTTACACTAGGTAAACTTTTGGTCTGAATATCAGCAATCATATTATTGGTAGGCAAATACTTCATACTTATAATGTTTGCTGATTCACCATCCCTTACAAAGTGATGTCTAATATCAATGTGCTTTGAGCGTTCATGAAAAATTGGATTAACAGACAATTTTTGAGCAGCTTGGTTATCATTAAATATTGTTATACAATCCAACTTTCCTGTCAACTCAGAAAGCAAATTTCTCAAATACATGGCTTCTTTAACAGCCTCGCTTAGAGCCATATATTCAGTTTCTGTGCTAGAGAGAGCCACAGTATTTTGCTTACAGTTTTTTCATGATATGCTGCCACCCACAAAATACAATAACATAACCTGTATAAGATCTACGATCGTTTTATCAGATCCCCAATCTGCATCTACATACCATTGCAATCTAAATAATCCTTTGTAAATGTCATACAATGACTTTTAGTACCTTGCAAGTATCGTAGTACTCTTTTAGCACATTTCCAAGTATATGCATTGCTACAGTTATTGTATTAACTCAAGAAACTTACACAATAAGAAATGTCGGATCGTGTTAATACAGCTAAATACATTAAGCTACCAACTAACCTTTGATATAATGAATTTTCCTCTCTCTCACTTGAATTACATTCATCATAATCAAATTTCTCCATGGGAGTATTTACTGGCTTACAAAACCTTCAGGTTGTGTCATGTAAACTTTTTCTTGCAAATGCCTATTTAAGAATGCAGTTTTAACATCAATGTGAGTTATTAGCCACTAACCGAGCACGATAATTGATTTTATTCTGACTGTCACACTTTTTTTTATAGCCTATCTGGTCTGGAAAACGCTTCCGATACCGTTATAGGAACATCTTCTAGATCTATATCACCAATACACATGTATGTAACATAGTCATCAAAATTCTTCGGTTTTCTTTCCCTTTTTGACCGTCTAGTGGGGTCACACTGGTTTACTGTGTCATCTGATACAAGCAAATCACTATCATTAGAATCATCCATGTAACTTTCAGAGTCATCATCCATGAGCTCATTGCTCTCTATAGATGTCTCCCCCACTGGTTCAATATTCTCTGGATATCAGTGGGATATCAGTGATCATGATGAAGTTTTTTGCTCCTTTTCCTTTTCTATTATAATGACATCTCTGCTTGTAATAATGTCTTTTGTGTTTGGATCATAGAGTCGGTAACCTTTTATATTTCCATAAAATCGAACAAGTATCATTTCTCTGGATTTTGGTCAAATTTTCTACGCTTTTCTTTTGGAATATGAACCATCACTTCACTTCCAAATATGCCTATATGGCTTACATTTGATTTCTTACCATTCCATATAGTAAAAGATGTACTCTTATTTAAACCCGCTGCCACACTGCGATTACGCAAGTAGACTGAGTAGTAGATAAACGCCCTCTGCCCAAAAACTTTTTGACAAATCTGCATCCAAAATCATACATCTTGCCTTTTCCACAATTGTCCTGTTCATTCTTTTAAGCATCCCATTTTGTTGTGGAGTATAAGGGTTAATTCAAAGGGATCTTCAAAGAAATCTTTCAAATTGTTCGCTACAAAATTCTCCGCCATTATCACTTCGTAGTATTTTTATTTTCTTGTTACATTGATTTTCAACCATATCTTTAAATTCTTTAAAGAAATCTATGACTTGATCTTTCCTTTTAAGAAATAAACAAAAGCCATTCTACTATAATCGTCTTCAAATAATAGAAAATACCTTGATCCTCCAATAGAAAACTTCATCAATTGGTCCACATATCTCAGCATGTACCACTTCCAACAAGGATTCTGCTGTTTGTTAAATCAAAGTCTTGATTGTTTCCCTTGACAGCAAACCTCACAAACTTTACTTCTATTTAAGTTTTCATTGCACGTAAGCCCTTCAACTGCTCCCTGCTGCATTAGTTTTAAATCTGTGTAATTTAAATGAGCAAACCTCCTATGTAAAATATCAGCTGTTACTGTTAAGTTAACTACAGGTTTTTGATATTGTTTTACATATTTCAGTTCAAACACATTATTTTTAATGTCAGCAACAGCAATAAGACCTTTGTCATTAAAAATTTTACAACCATTCTGTTCAAAAATGTTTCTGTTTCCATTTTTAGTCAACTCATCAATAGACAACAAATTTGTGGTTAAATCAGGGACATATAAAACATTTTTTATAACAACATCATGCTTTTCATTCTTGACAACTGTTTGAATTTTTACGTCTCCAGAAACACACCACTGGCACAACCATTTTGTTGGGAATCATAATTTCTTTGGGCTTTACATGGCAATTTATGTTTTCAAGCCAGTCCTTTCTTGAAGTTAAATGTACCTGAGTCAATATACCCCTCGTTTTCTGTATATTGTCCACTTTAGAACATTGCACTGAAAGCACTAGATGTTTTCTTTTTGCCTGAGTTCTCGTTTCGTTTATTTTCGGGCATTTATTCATAAGTGACCAACTGTTTACAACGAAAACACTTTACGTCAGTGAGATTGTCTTTAGCGCCATCTCTCGCTCGACTCTTGCGTTTGTTTACTACGTATATAGAGCGCTTGATTTTCCGCTACTGCCATCTACCTCCATATCCAAGAGTTTTAGCCTTAATGGAATCTGTAGATATGGTAACACCAGAATTTTCAATCCCCTTTTCGAGCCATATTTGGTGGAGTTCAGTCGGTTGGCAAGTGGGTTCTTGGTGATACAGAACCAAAGAGAACTGAGTGAAACTCCTTGAAAAATACCTCTTCTGATTGGAATTTCTGTAGTTGTTATATTATGGTCAGCCTCTCTAAGTTGGATTTTGGTTCTCCACACTGACATGAAGCTCTTCAAGAGACTTATTATAGGCTGATTTATTTTATAGATATTTAAGATTTCTATAAAGCAATTCGTGCGGTACAGAATCCAAAGCCTTTTATAATCGATATATGCCATATTAATATTTCGTTTCTTGAAATACGCCTGATTGCAAACGACTGAATTAATAACCAACTGTTCCTTGCATCCCATTGCTCCTTTAGTACAGCTCTTTCTGCTGCACGGTGATGATATTGTTGCGTTCACTAGTGCATATATTCGATCACTAATGCAAGCTGTTATGACTTTATATATTGTGGGAGACAGGCTTATCGATTGTAAATGGTTCATCTTTCATTTCATCGCAGTTTTGATAGGCTTGACGTTCCTCTCCTATCCAGCAAACGTTGTTGTTGTGTGAAATATTTGTACTTAACTGGTTGCCCCAGCATTACTCTATCTGTTCTTTAGTCGGGAAGCCATTGATCGGGTTACTAGCAACTGAATTGAGATTCCTGTAAAAAGTTCTTTCTGATTTCTGGACTAATTTGTTATCCATATTTCTTTTATTGCTTTTCTTGTATTTTTTGCAGCCTTGTCACATATACTGAAAGTTTCTGTTTTAAGGTGTCTAGGCACTGTTGGGGTATCGTATCAGTGCGTGTATTTCATTTCGCCAAATGATTATTTCAATTCTTCTTTCTAGTTTTGCAGTTCTTCTTCCACTCGTCCATTCAGTCAGTCGTCCAGTATCTGTCCTAAGTGAGCCAATTTTCTTTACGAGCCTGTTCTCAAAGTGTGGTATCTGAGGTTGTGCCTTTGCATTTGAACGTGCTATTGTTGATCTGATCTTAATTCCAATGACTTTAAAGTACTGAGATTGCAGCATAGTAGATCAACAGATGTAGTTTTTCAACACAAGAGATGTTGAAATGTTTAGATCAACACAAGTAGATGTAGTTAGCAGGGTATTTTTGTTCAGTTCATCTAATGCTACTGCAAACTTTTTAGACGCATTTACTTTGGGAGGTGGTGGTCTGCTAAGCGGATCTGTGCCTCCGAAATTGATTTTCCAAATTCAAACAGAAGACATGTATTAACCTGATCAGTGCTCTCTGGCCGTTGTTCACTAATTTCCTCTAAATGTGTAGCTTGAGTTGTTTGTTCGGACATTATAATTTTTGGATCGTTATTATTTTCTGAAATATTCTGTCCTATTACAGTCTGGTTCTGGTCAAAACTACAGTCTGGTCAGACTATAACAGCGGGAATGAAGAGCAGGGTCAACGACGAGAAGGAACAGACCAGCGAGGAAGAAGAGACAGAGGAGGAAACGGAGGAAGCCGAGGAGCAAATTAAAGGTTATTGTAATGAACTTTATGCCGTTGATTTTGTATTAATATTTGAGGAAATAAATAAAGAAACAAAAGAGATGAGAAGAATGACCTCGGCCCGGTATGGGCAGACGGGTAAAGCCAAGTTTACGATTGCAGATCAGGGGAAGGTAAAAAAAATACTAGATAAAATAGATGAATGTTTGATGGAGATTAATAATAAAATAAAAAAATTAAAAGCGGATAAGGGGTCTGGGGAGAAAAAGGCTAAGTTAGAGGAGAGAATAGAGGAAATGGAAGGGGGAATGAATGAGAGAATGGACAAAATTGATAAGCTGATTAGGGAAATGAGCGGGAAAGGCAAAGGGAAGAAAGTAGAGAAAGAACGAGTGAGGATAGCGAAAGTGAAGGAAATGGAAGGTCGTACGCATGAGCGGTAAAAAAGATAGGAAACAAGCAGGTGACGAGGAAGGAGGAATGGAAACCGCCACAGCCCAAGCAGGAAGTTTGGATTAAGGGGAAGGCGGGCGGAAAGGCAACAATAGAGGCGGTGAAGAAGAAATTAACGTATGAAGAAATAGGGAGAGAGGGGATAAAGAAGTGCAGAAGATTGAATGGTGGCGGGGTGGTTTTGGAATGCAGGGACGAGGAGCAGAAGAGGAAAATTGTAGATAAAATAAAAGGAATGAAAGATATTGAAGTAAGAGAAGGGAAGAAGATTAAGCCGAAAGTTAAAATAACACGAGTGGAGAAAGGATACAAGGAGAGGGAGCTAATGAATGAGATAATTAATGAGATAATTAATGAGAATGAGGAAGTTAAGCAAATGGTGGGCGATGAGCGTGAGACGAATGTTTTTAAAGTAATTAGGAAATTCATCTGCAAGGACGTGACCAAGGAGAATTGGGTTATGAAAGTAAGGCCTGATGTGTGTAGGAAGTTGATTGAAAGGCGAAGAGTGAATGTTGGGTTAATTAGTGTATATGTAGAGGTTTTCGAAGAGGCTTTGCAGTGTTTCAAGTGCTGCAGGTTTGGTCACCTGCAGAGGCACTGCTCAGGAACAGTAGCTAGCGGAAGATGCGGAGGAGAGCATGATAAGAGGAAGTGTGAGAAGAATGAGAGGAACTGTGTGAATTGTTTAAGGAGTGGATTGAAAGATGGTGTAAAGCACGGAACAAATAACAGAAGATGCCCGATTTTCGTTGCCAAGATGGCTGATACTAAGAAACGCATCGATTGCGGATATTAGGATGAGATTACTTCTGATCAATTTGGAAAGAGGCGTGCAAGCGGATAGATTGATGAGAATAAATGTGGAAGAATGGGGAATGGATGTGGTGTTGGTACAGGAACCACTACGAAGAATGGGCTCATGGGACGGGTGGGAGGTGTTTAGACAAGGGTTGAGGGCGAAAGCGATACTTTTGGTAAAAGAGGGTCTCAAGGCAACAATTATAGAAGAAGAATCTAGCAAGAACGTAACTACTGTTCAAATTGAGGACATCAAAGTAGTTAATGTATACGAGGAGTCCAGTAATGGAAGCCTTGTATTCGCTGATGAAATAGGGAAATTTGGAAAAGGGAAATTAGTAGTAGAGTGGGATTTCAATGCAAAGAACAAAGGATTTGGCGAGGATGTAGAGGATAAGAGGGGTGAACAACTTTTAATGTGGGCCGTGCAGAATGACATGACCCTGGGTAATGACAGCGACAGCCGACTTTTGCGGGGAGTATGGTGAATAGTTTTATAGATGTTTTGTGGTACAGAGGTGTAGAGCTGAACGAATGCGTGGTGTGCGAGGACGAATCGTTAAGCGACCATCGGTATGTGAGTACTGAAATATCGGTCATTGTAGAGAAAAAAGAGAGAAAAAGGGAGACGTAGGACTTTAAAAATACAGATTGGGAAAAATTTAGAAGAAAAATTGATGAAATAGATATAGAAATTGGAAACATAGCAGACGAAGAGCAACTGGAAGAGGCAACCAGGAAATATTAAGAGGCAATAAAGAATATATGCCAAAGAACCATAAAGAGAAAGAAAATAAACATACAAAACGGTAATGAATGATGGGATGGAGAATGTGCCCAGCAAAAACCAAAACTCAGAAGGCTCATAAGAGAAATGAAAATGAAAACGGTAACATGAATGACAGATACAATTACAAAGCAGAAAGAAAGAAATACAAGGAGATGATAAAGGTAAAAAAGAAAGAGTATGATGAAAAAATGATTGACGAGTTAACAGAAAACGAGCCTTGGAACAGAGTATGGAAAGTATTTAGGAAATTTGGGACCAAACAAGGAAGAAGGAAACAAGGGAATCAAGACGACGAAGTAATAGAGATGGGAAAATTGAAAAGATATCACCCGGCGTCCGACGAGGATGAAATAGAGGAATATAGAATAGTGAAGAATAAGATAAAAGAAAATGAATGGGAGCGTGATGAAGTGGGAAAAGATGATATGATAATAGAAGAATTAAATGACGTCATTATGGACTTGTTAAAGAATAAAGCCATGGGGGAGAATAGAATACCGAACGAAGCGGTGAGAATGATGTCCGAAAGAAGCAAAGAGAGAATATTGGGAATATATACTAAGTGCTGGGAGATGGGATACTTCCCAAAATGCTAGAAGAGGGCGAAAATCTGCTGGTTGCCAAAAAAGCGAAAGGTGAAAGACCGATAAGCCTCATACCGACGCTAGGAAAGATTTTAGTTAACATTATTAATGGAAGGCTCGGAGCGTTGTGTTAGGCGAACGAAACATTTGATCAAAAGCAATATAGATTTGGGAACGCAAAAAGAACGTTGGACGCAATAGAAAGGGTGACGGAGAAAATTAATGAGTTTAAGGCAAAAGGAAATCACGTGCTGGTGGTGGCTCTGGATTTGGAGAACGCTTTCAACACGGCCACGCAAGTGGAAGTGTTGGAAGAGTTAATGAGAGCGAGGATGAATGAAAGGATAGTAAGAATAATAGATAGCTTCATGAGCGAACGGGTTGCAATAAGCAACGGAGTAGAGATAAATGTAGACCAAGGTTGCCAGCAAGGGTCATGTTTGGGACCCACATTGTAGTTACTAAAAAAGAATGGGTGGTTCAGAAGAATGAATGAAATGATGAGAATGGATGAAGAACGTAAGGAAGGAGAAGGATGGGTGCAGGCGTTTGCGGATGACCAGGTAATAATTTTAAGTCGAATATCGGTGAAAAAGATTGAGAGGAAGTGGGAAGAATACTGGTATGAATGCAGAGAATGGGCAAAGTCGGCAAGGGTAAAATATAGTACCGGAAAGATCGAGACGATGTTCGTGTGGAACAGGCGGAAGATAAGAGCGCCAGTGGTCAAAATGTGTGATGAAAGAATAGTAGCGGGGAATAAAATTAAATATCTGGGAATAAAATTAAATATCTGGAAATAACCCTAGACAGGGGGTTCTTATACCTAGAACACGTAAAAAAGAAGCGAGAGAAATTGGGCAAAGTGATTGCGAGGATGAGTGGAATGCTGAGGAGGAAGCCAGGGAAGATGCCAAAGCCAAAGATGCCAGGGAAGTGGTTAAGAAAATCTACGAGAGAGAAGGTTGGAAAAGAGGCAGGAGAACTTCAGTATCAAATAGTGTGTATGCAGAGAGAAGGGAAGAATGTCAAAGTGGAATGGAGACCGAGGAATAGTGAAATTGAGATGGTAAGGGCGGACGAGTTGGCGAGTGAAGCGAGGGAAAAGGAACAGGTGGACGTCGAATGCGAAAAGAAATGGAGGAGAGAAAGGATGAGAAAGAAAAGGAAGAAAATATTGTGCGAATTTGGCAGGAAAAATGGGACAGAAGTGTGAAAGGAAGAAAAATGTACGAATGGTGTAAAAGAGTGGGAGTTGAAAGAATGAATGTGACGTGGAAAGGTATGCAGATACTGAGAGGCCATGGCAACATGGCGGGGTACAGAGAAAGGTTTAGTATTAAGAATGATAGCGGAATGTGCTCTTGTGGGAGCGGAAGAGAGGATGTCGAGCATGTGAGAGTAAGCTGTATGAATGCTGTATGAATAGAGTAGAAGGAAGAGAGAACAGTCGGCGAGATCTGGATGGAAGGAGAATAGAGATGAAGAATGAAGAGGAGAAAGTGGACGAAGAAATTGTTGAAATTGTAAATAAATGGGGTGAGAAAGTGATTCAGGACGAAAATCAGATCGAGGAGCCGGGGTCCGCCTAGCCGGGGCGTGGTGGTCTTTCCACGCTAATTTTGGGAGAGCAACGGGTGTTGGGTGTTGTCTTCGCAGTGGTCTTGCTAGATGGTTGGTATTAACCGGGTTGAAGCCGAAAGGTATAAACTGGGAGGCGAACGGCATATCTGTCCCTACAACTCAGTTCGCTTTTGATAGCCGTAGAGGACAGACGTGTTTGTGTGACGGGTGTAGAAAAGTGGTTAAAAAGTGGTAAAAATTAAATTTAATAAGTGCAAAAGGTACGGAAAGGGTAGTTGTGTGAGTTAAGAGACTAGTAGAAGAGAAAGAAGGATGAGATAGGACGATTTAGAGGTAAATTAAACTGTTTAAAAAAGTTTAAGGTTACAAACCGTCTAACGTTTTTGCAACGACCGTTGGAAAAATTCTGATCGAACCGAAATTTTCGAAAAAGCACAAAAAACTGTGGACAAAAAATTGCCAAGTGCAATTGTAGAAAAGTTGCACAAAGAATCAATAGCGCCAACCGATCGGGTGGGAAGTTTGGAAAACGACCATTTTTGTTCGATCGGAAATAATTCGAAAAAGTCGCCCTCCATCCACCCGAGATTATTTTCTAAAATAATCCCGAAACTTCACTGCTGGTTAGATGGGATAAGGTTTCCGTAGTCGTAACGCTACTCACAAAACCATTATCTTCTCTTCCATTGGTGTTTCCGCTGCTTGGCCGCCGGACGGGGTGGGCCAAGCGCTTCGCACCACTCCCCTCTGGGGGACATGTACCAGAGGGGGGTGTAGTCTTAAGATATTATTTTATTTGCCGATGACACTGAAGGTGTTTCGGCGTAAATTATCTGTCTTACCTTTTACCTGTAAGAGAAAAGAACTTTCACTTCACATTTCACCAATTTTCTTTTTTTCCCCAAACCGGGACGTGGTGTCCCATTCCTCGATGTTGATCCCTCGTTGGGCAACAGTCAACCTAGTCTTCCAAAAGTTGGAGTTTCGGTCTTCTGTGCCGTCTGCCACCCAAAGCTGCGAAGTCTTCCGGACGATAGTCCGTTAACCTTCGCAGTTCTTGATTTGGGTGGTCACGCATCTTCAGGAAGGCTTTCTCTGCCTTTTCTTGCATGCACTGCCTAAAGGGAGTCCACATCATCTCTCTGTGTATCTGCACATTGGAGATGTACCAGGGGGCATCGAGAGCTAGTCTCACTAGCTTATTCTCATAGCTTTCCAGTTTCTTGATGTAGGATTTTGCCGCGTAGCCCCACGCGATCGATTCGTACATCATGACGCTTCTCACTAATGATCTAATCATTAGGATCTTCAGCTTCACGTCTAATTTGCTGGTTCTGCAAATTTGCGGGTAAGCTATCTTCGCAACAGCCACGGCTTTACACCGTGCGTTCTTTGCATGTTGCCTCCATGACATCCTCTTGTCGAAGGTGACACCTAGATACTTTACAGTATCTTTCCATATCATTCTTTCGTCTTCGATTTCCAGCTGGTGACCGGGTCTGCTCCTTCTCTGCGTGACGTAGATAGCCTGTGTCTTGGCGATATTGGCCTTGATCTTCCAGGCTATCAACCATTCCATCAGATCGTCCCGGTGATCCTGGACATATCTGACGGCCTGGTCCGGTCTCTTGTGCCTGCACACGGTCTCTTGTGCAAAGCATCCACGAATCTCTCCAGTCTTCTTCCGTTGGGGTTATACAACCTGCTATGCCAACCCGGTGACTTGCAGTTGAAATCCCCAATGAGTACTTTTCCTACATTTCCCTGTAGGAGTTCCTCAATATCTTCTCTTAGCAGCTGATCTGGCCTGCCAGGATGGTAGATGGACTGCACCTCAATGTAGGCTCGCAGTAGGCTCTTGCCTATTCTGCCTCTTCCCACTCTTGGTGGGGGCATTCTTGCATCCCATGTAAGATGCGGGATGTTTCCCCCCGCAATTTACACAGGTCGCTTCGTCCTCTTTTGACCGTGTACAGTCGGAGCTCCTGTGCTCTTCTCCGCATCTCACGCATCGTACAGGGTAACCGCAGTTACTCTGCACGTGCCCGAATCGCTGGCACCGGTAGCACTGTACCGGTCTGTCGTTCTTGACTTTTCTTACAGTCTTTACCACCAACCTATCTAGGTATTTGATGGCAAAGACCTTATCACTCTTGCTTTTCACCAAGACCATTGGGAGTTCACGGCCCTTGGTGCCCGCTTTTCTAGATCGCAATCTTGCGACTTCTACGTCGTCGAAACCCTGGTTCATCAGGGTTTCTTTTATTTCTTCAACAGGAGTGCTTTCTGGCACTCCTTTTAACACCACCTGGTGCTTCTTATCCTCCTGCAGCTTGTAGGTGAAGTAGCTCACCTTCTTCTGATCACAGAACTTCACCATAGCGCTGTGATCTGCTGCAGTTTGGGGAGTGACTTTTATTCCCTCCCTTGTCATCTTAGCCTTGGTGTAATTGATCTTTTTATCACCAAGGCTCTTGGAAAACCCTGACCAGTCCTGACACGCAATGGTGACTGGCGGTAGGGCTTTTTTATTGTCTTGTTCATTAACTGGCCTTTCTGGCACAGTTTTTGTCTTCTTAACCGGCTGTCTCTTGACTTTTGCGGCTTCTTCTAAAGTCGGAAAATCATTTTCCGACGTATCTTCGTCAGTGGACGTTGCAGGCCGCTTTTTTGCCTTCTTGGCTTTTTGGGCGCCGGATGTGCCGGCCACCATCTCGGCTGACGTCTTTTCCTTTACATCTTTCTCCGATGCGACCTCGTTGAGTTTTGCCGTCAAGGCATTTACCATGTTCTCCAGGCTCTTTATATTTGCCTGGAGGTAATCAATCTGTACCTTTTGTTCATCCAGAAGGGCGTCACGTTCGGCAACCTGGTGCTCCATCCATTGAGCCTTTTGCCTCTTATCGTGCTTGTCTTTCTTAGACATTTTTGCACTAGCACTAGCACTTCCACTATCGCTTATTTTTTTCATAAACATCGCCTGCAAATGCAGCGATGTCTATCGCGATATCTCACGACGGCACGAAATAGGTCGGCAGTTCCAAGAAACTGCCAACTAATTTAACGTACCAACTTTTTTACAAAATTTTCGGATCGGAAAATTTTTAAATTTTTGTCGATCGCAACCAACTGCAAATGCAGTCAGCCTACCGCTTTCACGGCCGATTCTTTTTCAAAAACCGATCGCGCCCACAGTCGACCTTACAACCGAACTGCAGTTTGCGGTTTACTCCGCCGTTAAGGGGAGGAGTCAATCGCTAAAAATTTTCGCAAAGATTTTTCTCTGGGGGCGTTGAAAAACGCCTGTCGTCTCTGCTTGGCACCAAACCTAACCTGCAAAAATCACTCGAGAAAGACACAACCGTTCACCTCGAGTGCTAATCGCGTACTGAACGTGACAAGTGCGATTGAGAGAGAAGGTGTACCAGAAAGCTTGCAGTGCCGTCCGATCGAGTAGCGAATTTTGCGAACGGTCGTGGGCGGTGCAATCAACGAGTGGGCGGAGCCAACTAGGTAGGTCGGAAAGTACGCCATCGGAACGCGGTATACAGTATCTCATCTGATAGTCACTGACTAGTTCTCGTAGAGTGCGTATGTGTGATCTCTCGAGTGCCTTTTCAGGTTAGGCGACAAGCTGAGAATTGGTGGACAACGCCCCCCTGTGGCAGCAGAATTCTGAGGATTTTTTCGGCGAGTCCGGCTGCGCCCTTTTTTGGGAGGAGCAAAACCGCATACACTCTAGGCTGGTAAGGCCGATCAGTGACGCGATCGGGCAAAACTTTAGCTTTTGTCCGAAATGCGGGTCGATGGGCTGTTTTTACGGCCAAACGCGATTGAAAATTTTCTAAATTTTCCGATCGAACGAAAAATTTCTTACGTTAAAAATGGGTGGTAGTTTCGAAATTTTGAAGCTGCTAGCCGTGATTACGCGAAGAATTAGTGGCAGTGCAGTTTCTAGTGAACTTGTGAGACACAAAAGAGGAGGGCAAGGTAGAATGGCACGGAAAGAAGCAGAAGATAAAGTGGCTAGAAAGTCAAGTAGCAGAGAGAGACTCGCTTTTGGATAAGCGACAAACAGAGATTGATAACCTCCAGCAAAGAATCAAGAAGCTGGAGGAAATGGTTAGTGCCATGATGGCAAAAGAACTGAAAACTTCTTCGGTGGAGAAAACCGGCAAGAAAAAGGCCAACGGAATCCACGGACGAGGACAGCGTGTCTGACGTGGATTTCCCGACACTGGCTGTAGCAACGAAAGTGGCAAAGAAAGCCAAAGCAAAAAGGCACGATTGTGTGTCAGGACTGGTCTAAATTGTCCAAGTCTCTGACTGGAAAGAAGATCAATTATACCAAAGCAAAGATGACGAAAGAAGTCGAGCAGCTACTAGCTGACTATGAGCCGGATATTTTTGCCCTGCAAGAAACAAAATGTCCGCCGGGATTCAGGATGAACTTCCTGAATTACCGGACATTCAGATTCGACAGACCGAATCCAGTAGGTGGTGGCGTTGCCATCCTGGTTAAACGAAGTCTGAAATCTGAGCCATTGAGAGACAACGATGGCGAAATTGAGGCAATTGGAGTAAGGGTAGAGATGGCACATGCACCCATCGAGGTGCAGTCCGTCTACCATCCAGGAAGGCCTGAAGTGCTTTTGAGAGAAGACATCGAAGAACTCCTGCAGGGAAATGTAGGCAAAGCTCTTATTGGGGATTACAACTGCAAGTCACCTGGGTGGCATAGCAGATTGTATAACCCCAATGGAAGAAGACTTGAAAGGTACGTGGAGGCTATGGGAGCAATTGTGATTGCTCCTGAAGAGCCCACGTACCAGCCAATGGAAGGACTACCAGATGTACTGGACATTGCGGTCATCAAGGATATCCCGGTGGATATCGACATTGAGACCGTATACGACGGGACATCCGACCGCAACCCAATTTTCTAAAATTGGGTTCTGGTGACGGACAAAGGGATGTAAAGGTGAGGAGTTGGGTGAACTGGGACTTGTTCCCGGAGAAACTCCATTCCAAAATCCTAATCCCGAAGATAAATATGACTGAAGAGTTGGAAAGCGATCTGGAGAGACTGGAAAAGGCTATCGTTGATGCAGTGGATGAATGCACGACGAGGACGACAGAAAGGCAAATGCAGCACCCCTAGGGACCTGTCCCTCAGTACATTCGGAGGATGATTAGAAAGCGTAGGGTGCTGAAGAGAAGATATCGTGCCTATAGGACAGCAGATCTGGCCAGGGAGTTGACCCGATCTACAAATGTCCTGAAACATGCAGTGAAGAACCTCGCTGAAAAGAGGTGGACAGACCGCTTGACTGAGCTTGAAAACTCGGATGGCACACTATGGGGAGTCCACAGGGCACTCAAGAGAGATCCAGAGGTAAGGATGATCCATGGAAGGAATGGACTAGCCTACATTGACGCTGAAAAGTCTGAAGCTATGGCCGACGTGCTTGAAAGAGAGTGCGTCATCAACACACACGACGAAGATGACGAAAACCTCGAGAGGTCAAAAGGACCGTGAGGAACTTCCGCGAGAGGATTGGGCCCAGGCCGCCTAGGGAGTTTGCAACTCCGAAGGAGATCAAGGGTATTATCCAAAAGATTCTGCTCAAGAAAGCTCCAGGGTGCGATGGTGTTACCAATCGCATGCTGGAAAAGGAAAGGAATTGCCGCCATCACCGCCATTGCAAATGCAGTCATTAGACTGCGGTATTTCCCGGATAGATAGGAATACGCAATGGTGAGAATAATATCGAAGCCAGGGAAAGATAAAAAAGTTCTCCAAAACTACAGACCGATAAGCTTATTGCCATCAATAAGCAAGGTCGTAGAAAGAGTGGTTTTAAAGAGATTAGAGAAGGTGCTCGAAGATAATAGCATCCTGCCACCCGAACAGTTCGGGTTTAGGAAAAGCCACTCGGCCGAAGATCAACTGTTATGTGTCACCGAATACATAATAGGAGACACGGCGCGGCTATCGTCCTACTCGATGTCGAAAGGGCTTTCGACAGGGTATGACACGATGGCCTGAGTTTCTCTGTGAAAATGGGTGAAGTCAAATCGGCCAGAAGATGGGTGGAGGCTGGAGTGCCGCAGGGAGCGGTGCTAGCGCCCCATCTCTACAACATATACACTAGTGATATTCCGAAGAGGAATAACACTACGGTAGCTCTGTATGCCGACGATACGCTCATCATGGCCAGGCATAAGAGACCGGACCAGGCCGTCAGATACGTCCAGGAACACTCGGACGATCTGACGGAATGGTTGATAGCCTGGAAGATCAAGGCGAACATCGCCAAGACACAGGCTATTTACGTCACGTAGAGAATGAGCAGACCCGCTCATCAACTGAAAATAGAAGAAAAAAGAGTGGCATGGAAAGATACTGTAAAATATCTAGGTGTCACCTTCGACAAGAGGATGTCATGGAGGCTACATGCGAAGAACGTACGGTGTAAAGCCGTGGCCGTTGCGAAGATAGCTTACCCGCTAATTTGAAGGACCAGCAAATTAGACGTGAAGCTGAAAATCCTAATGATTAAAACATTAGTGAGAAGCGTCATGATGTATGGATCGATCGCGTGGGGATACGCGGCAAAATCCTACATCAAACAACTGGAAAGCTATGAAAACAAGCTAGTGAGACTAGCTCTCGATGCCCCTTGGTACGTCTCTAATGTACAGATACATAGAGAAGGCAGAGAAAGCCTTCTTGAAGATACGTGACCACCCAAATCAAAAACTGCGAAGCTAACGCATTATCGTCCCGAAGACTTCGCAGGTTTGGGTGGCAGATGGCACAGAAGACCGAAACTCCAACTCTTGGAGGACTAGGTTGACTGTTGCCCAACGAGGGACTAGCATCGAGGGAAGGGACGCTACGTCCCGGTTTGGGAAAAAAGGAAATTAGTGAAATGTGAGGTGGAAGTTTTCTCTTACAGGTAAAAAGGTAAGAAAGATAAATTACGCCGAAACACCTTCAGTGTCATCGGCAAATAAAAAATAATATCTTAAGACTACAATTCCTTCTGGTACTTGTCCCCCAGAGGGGAGTGGTGCGAAGCGCTTGGCCCACCCCGTCCGGCGGCCAAGCAGCGGAAACACCAATGGAAGAGAAGATAACGGTTTTGTGAGTAGCGTTACGACTACGGAAACCTCATCCCATCTAATCAGCAGTGAAGTCACGGGATTATTTTAGAAAATAATCTCAGGTGGATGGAGGGCGCGAAACGCGAAACGGAACGCGGACGGTCGAAAATCACGTTTGGCGGTCCGATGGACGTTCGACGGGACAAGTCGCAGAGGGTGTTCTTTTTCCGATCGGGCAATAATCAAGTGCGGACGAAAAAATCCAAGTGAACAAGAATTAAAAGGGGTAAATTGAAGAGGAGGACAAGGGGGTTAAACCAGTTGGGGAAAAAGGGAGGAAAAACAACAGCGGGAGTTCCAGAGGAGGAAGAGAAGAAGAAAGGATGAAGAAACAGGGAAGCGGAGTGACGACGAAAGGACAGATGAGTGAAGAGGAGGATGGTGGACCAAAGGAGAGAGGAGCGGCGAATGTTGGGACCAGAACCAGAGAGGAACGAGGAAAAGGGCACAAACCAGGGGATGAGATGGAACAGGAACAATCAGACGAGGACGAAGAGACGGATGATGGATCAGTGGTGACAGATGAACTTTCATCTGAAAACATTAAAGAGACTTGTGATATTGATTTTTGTAATTTTTTTGTAGAAATAAATAACTGTGCTGCCGAGATGAGGAGGATCACCACAGCACGGTACGGGCAGACTGGCAAAGCGAAGTTTAATATCGCATATCAGGACTATGCCTGTAATTTACTATATAGAATCTGTGATAGCGTAGGGGGTATTGACAGAAAAATAGAAAGTTTAAGAGCTGATAAAGGGGTGTTAGAAAGAGAGATTAACTTAGAGGAAAGAATGAACAGGATGGAAGAGCGCATGAATGAAAGGATGAATAAAATGGAGAATTGAACAAGGGAAATGAACGGGAAAGGCAAAAGGAAGAAACTAGAGAGAGAAAGAGTAGAAAAAAGGAAGGAAGTAGAAAGCGACAGCAGTGAAAAGAGCGAGAGTGAGGGGAGCGTAAGAGAAGAGAATGGAAGGTCATACGCGGGTGCGCTTAAAAAGGGAGGAAGTAGACAGAGGCCGAGAAGGGAGGAATGGAAACCGCCACAACCAAAGCAAGAAGTGTGGATTAAAAGGCAGGAAGATGGGAAGCGATGAAGAAGAAGCTGATCTATGAAGAAATAGGGAAGGAGAATAGTAGAAGGCTGAATAGAGATGCGATTGTGTTGGAATGTAGAGATGAGGAACAAAAGAATAAAATTTTAAATAAAATTAAGGGTATGAAAAATATTGAAGTGAGAGAAGGTAAGAAAATTAAACCAAAGATAAAAATAACAATGGTGGAAAAAAGATATAGAGAGCGTGAACTGATGAACGAGATAATAAGTGAGAATGAAGAAGTGAAGCAAATGGCAGGAGAAGAAGTGGCGACAAACATATTTAAGGTTATAAGGAAGTTTACTTGTAGGGATGAATCAAATGAAAATGGGTTATGGAAGTCAGGCCTGATGTGTCCAGGAAGCTGATAGAAAGAGGAAGAGTGAATGTAGGGCTTGTCAGCGTGTATGTGGAAGTGTTTGAGGAGGTTCTGTAGTGCTTTAACTGCTGCAGATTTGGCCATCTGCAGAGGCATTGTACGGGGACAGTGGCCTGTAGTTAATATGGAGGGGAACATGACGCAAGAAAGCGTGAGAAGAACGAAAAGAGCTGCGTGAATTGTATAAGAAGTGGAAGAAAGGATGGGGTAAAGCACGGAGCGAGTGACAGGAGGTGCCCGATATTCGTAGCCAGGATGGCCGATACCAAAAAAAGAATAGATTACGGGTATTAGATGAAAATGTTGCAAATCAATCTGAGAAGAGGAATACATGTGGAGAGACTGATGAGAGCGAACGCGGAAGAATGGGGAATAGATGTGGTGTTGGTACAGGAACCGCCGCAAAGAATGAGCACATGGGATGGGTGGGAGATTTTTAGACAAGAGTTGGGAGCGAAAGCGATAATTTTGGTAAAGGAAAGCCTCAGGGCAATAATGATAGAGGAGGAATCAAATAGAAACGTGACTACTGTGCAAATTGACGACGTTAAAGTGGAACCCAGTAATGGAGAGGAACGAGGAACCCAGGTTACGAGGAACCCAGTAATGGAGGCAAAAAGAGAGGAAAAGAGGGCGTTGGGACTTTAATAATACATATTCGGAAAAATTTAGAGAGAAAATAGAGGAAATAGAAATGAGATTTTCGAATATAGTGGATGAAGAATAGCTGAAGGAGGCAACCAGCAAATACCAAGAGGCGATCAGGAAAGTGTGCCAAAGAACCATGAAAAAGAAGAGAATCATTATTAAAAACGGAAATGAATGGTGGGATGGGGACTGTGCCCAGCAAGAGAGATGACGTCAAAAACAACAACAGACCAGCATGATAGAGAGGAATATAAGAAAGAAAGAAAGAAATACAAAGAGCTGATGTGACCGACGAAGATGAAATAGAATGATACAACGCACTAAGGAACAAGATAAGAGAAGAAGTGGGAAGGTATAGAATAACAATGGAAGAACTTAATGATGTAATTACGGACCTAAAAAAGAACAAAGCCATGGGACATGATAAGATATCTAATGAAGCAGTAAAGAGAGTGTCGGAAAAAAGTAAGGAAGTAATGTTGGAGATGTATAACAAATGCTGGGAAATGGGATACTTCCCAAAGTGCTGGAAGATAGCGAGAATTTGCTGGTTGGCAAAAAAAGGGAAAGGTGAAAGGCCGATTAGCCTGATACCAACGCTGGGAAAGATTCTCGACAACATAGTGAACAGAAGGCTGAGAGCGTTGTGCGAAGTGAATGGAATTTTCGACGAAAAACAATATGGGTTCAGAAAAGGGAAAAGAACGTTGGACGTTATAGAAAAGGTGGTTGATAAGATCAAAGAATTTAAAGGGAATCACGTGCTGGTGGTGGCTTTTGATTTGGAGAATGTTCTTCCAACACAGCCACGCAAGTGCAAGTGTTGGAAGAACTAATGAAAGCAAGAATGAACGAAAAGATAGTAAGAATAATAGATAGTTTTAGGAATGAAACAAGAGTGAATAATAATGGAGTTGAAATTAAAATAGACAAAGATTGTCCGCAAGGGTCGTGTTTGGGGCCAACACTATGGCTTCTAAACATGAATGGATGGTTTAGAAGAATGAATGAAATGACGAGAATAGACGAGGAACGAATGGAAATAAAAGGATGGCTGCAGGCCTTTGCGGATGATCAGATAATAATATTGAGCGGAATATCGGTGAAGAATATAGAGATAAAGTGGGAAGAGTATTGGAGTGAATGTAGAGAATGGGCGAGGTCGGCGAGGGCAAAATACAATACAGGAAAGACTGAAATGATGTTTGCGTGGAATAGAAGGACAATCAGAGCGCCAGTGATAAAAATAGATAGGCTAGTAGCGATAGATTGGCTAGTAGCGGGTAGTAAAATTAAATATTTGAGAGTAACTTTGGACAGGGGGTTCCTGTACCTGGAGCACGTAAAAGAGATAAGAGAGAAACTTGGTAAAGTGATTGTGAGAATGAATGGAATACTGAGGAGGAAGCTAGGGAAAGAGGCCAGAGTAGTAGTAAAGAAAATATACGAAAGAGTTGTTAGACCGGCGGTGTTGTATGGTGCTGAGATATGGGGCGAAAAAGCCATTGATGAAAGGGTTAAAAAAGGATTAAGAGCTTTACATAGAAGGGTACTAAAGATGATGGTACAATCGTACAATACAGCACCGACGGAGGCATTGGCGGTAGTGACTGGCACTGCTCTGCGCATAGAAGCACAAGTATGGGCGAAAATGTGGCGTGAAAATAAAGAGCAAGAAAGAAATGCAAGAGTGGATTGGAAGAAGCACAGATGGCCATGGGAGGTAATAGAAAATGAGGAAGTGAGTGAAAAGCAATTGAGAGAAGCAGTGCGAATATGGGTGGATGGATCAACTAAGGAAGAGAAAGGAGGAATTGGAATGGTAATGAAAGAGAATGGAAGTGTACAGAAACAAAAATGCACAGTGAGTAACGGACTAAGCTCGAGAGAATGTGAACATCAGGCTGTGAAAAAAGGGCTAGAATGGATGGAAAATATTGGAAAAAAGGAATGGAATAATAATAACTGATAACAGAGAGGTAGTTGGGGAAATCGAGATGAGGAACACAACAGGAAAGGAATCAGGAGAACTGCAGTATCAGATAGTGAGAATGCAAAGAGAAGAATAGAATGTGAGAGTGGAATGGAAGCTGAGGAACAGTGAAATTGAGATGGTAAGAGCGGATGAATTAGCGAGTGAAGCGAGAGAAAATGACCGAGTGGACGTAGAATGTGAAAATAGATGGAGGAGAGAAAAAATGAGGAAGAAAAAGAAAGAGACAATCATACAGGAATGGCAGAATGAATGGGATGGAATTACAAAAGGTAGGAAAACGTATGAATGGTGTAAAAAAGTAGGAGTAGAGAGAATGAATGTGTCAAGGAAGGGTGTGCAGTTGTTGACAGGCCATGGCAACATGGCCGGGTACAAAGAAAGGTTTAAGTTAGGAAACGATAATGAAAGGTGTACCTGTGGAAATGGAAGAGAGGATGTCGAGCATGTGAGGGTAAGCTGTATGAACGCGGACATAGTGGAAAGAAGAGAAGAGTGCCAGAAAGAGTTGGAAGGTAGAGGTATTAGCATGAGGAATGAAGAGGGAAAGGTGGACGAAGAGATGATAGAGATCGTGAACAGATGGGCGGAGAAAGTAATTGGAAATGAAAACGAAATGGAGGAGCCGGAGTCTGCCTGATCAGGAAGTGGTCTTCGTCCCCCGCTAATTTTTGGAGTGTGAAGGGTAGTTGGGTGTTCTCTTATCGGTGGTCTTGTTCGATGGTTGGTATCAGCTCGGTTGTAGCCGCGAGGCAGAAACCACATAAGCGAATGGCAATACTATTACAACTACAACTCAGTTCGCTTTGGTTAGCCATGGTGAACAGACGTGTCTCGATAGTCGTGCTGAGAAAAGGTGAAAAATTGAGTGGTAAAAACGGTTTTAAAAGTGGAAAAGTTGAGGAAAGGTTAGTTGAGGGTGAGTACGTGTGAGTTAGAGAAAAAACTACGAAAAGGTCGAGAGAAAAACAGTTGAAAGAAGGAAGGATGTAGAAGGTGACAGCAGTGAAAGGAGTGAGTGCGAGGGTAGCAAAAGTGAAGGAAATGGAAGGTCGTACGCAAGAGCGGTGAAAAAGATAGGAAACAACCAGGTGACGAGGAAATAGGAGTGGAAACCGCCGTAGGAAGTTTGGATTAAGGGGAAGGCGGACGGAAAAGCAACAATAGAGGCGGTGAAGAAGAAATTAAGGTATGAAGAAATAAGGAAAGAGGGGATAAAGAAGTGCAGAAGATTGAATGGTGGCGCGGTGGTTTTGGAATGCAGGAACGAGGAGCAGAAGAGGAAAATTGTAAATAAAATAAAAGGAATGAAAGATATTGAAGTAAGAGAAGGGAAGAAGATTAACCCGAAAGTTAAAATAACAGGAGTGGAGAAAGGATACAAGGAGAGAGAACTAATGAATAAGATAATTAATGAGAATGAGGAAGTTAAACAAAAACGCACGGAGCACATGACAGGAGATGCCCGATATTCGTTGCCAAGATGGCTGATACCAAGAAAGGCATCGATTACGGGTATACTTCAGATGAATTTGGGAAGAGGAGTGCAAGCGGAGAGATTGACGAGAATAAATGCGGAAGAATGGCAAATGGCTGTGGTGTTGCTACAGGAACCACCGCGAAGAATTGGCTCATGGGACGGGTAGGAGGTGTTTAAACAAGGATTGGGGGCGAAAGCGATAATTTTGGCAAAAGAGGGTCTTAGAGCAACAATGAAGAAGAATCTAGCAAGAACGTAACTACTGTACAAATTGAGGACATCAAAGTAGTCAGTGTATACGAGGAGCCCAGTAATGGAAGCCTCGTGTTCACTGATGAAATAGGGAAATTTGGAAAAGGGAAATTAGTAATAGCGGGGGATTTTAACGCAAAAAACAAAGCATGGGGCGGGGATGTAGAGGATAAGAGGGGTGAACAACTTTTAATGGGGGCCGTGTAGAACGACATGACCCTGGGTAATGACAGCGCCAGCCTGTCGACTTTTGCGGGGGGTATGGGAAATAGTTTTATAGATGTTTTGTGATACAGAGGTGTGGAGCTGAACGAATGCATGGTATGCGAGGACGAATCGTTGAGCGACCATCAGAATGTGAGAACTGAAATATCGGTTACTAAAAATACAGATTGGGAAAAATTTAGAAGAAAAATTGATGAAATAGATATAGAAATTGGAAACATAGCAGACGATGGGCAACTGGAATAGGCAACCAGGAAATATCAAGAGGCAATAAAGAAAATATGCCAAAGAGCAGTAAAGAAAAAGGAAATAAAAATAAAAAACGGTAATGAATGGTGGGATGGAGAATGTGCCCAGCAGAAAACAAAAATCAGAAGGCTCATAAGAGAAATGAAAATGAAAACGGCAACAGATGACAATGATAGAAACAATTACAAAGCAGAAAGAAAGAAATACAAGGAACTGATAAAGGTAAAAAGAAATAGTATGATGAAAAAATGATTGACGAGCTAACAGAAAATGAGCCTTGGAACAGAGTTTGGGAAGTAATTAGGAAATTTGGGACCAAACAAGGAAGAAGAAACGAGGGAATCAAGACGATGAAGTAATAGAGATGGAAAAAATGAAAAGATAAAAGAGAAAGAATAAGATAAAAGAAAAGGAATGGGAGCGTGATGAAGTGGGAAAGGATGATATGATAACAGAAGAATTAAATAACATCATTGCGGACTTGAAAAAGAATAAAGCCATGGGGGAGGATAGAATACCGAACGAAGCGGTGAGAATGATGCCCGAAAGAAGCAAAGAGAAAATATTGGGAATATACAAGTGCTGGGAGATGGGATACTTCCCAAAATGCTGGAAGAGGGCGGTACTCTGCTGGTTGCCAAAAAAAGCGAAAGACGAAAGACCAATAAGCCTTATACTGACTCTAGGAAAGATTTTAGACAACATTATTAATAGAAGGCTCGGAGCATTGTGTGAAGCGAACAAAATATTTGATCAAAAGCAATATGGATTTAGGAAGGGAAAAAGAACGTTGGACGCAATAGAAAGGGTGACGGAGAAAATTAATGAATTTAAGGCAAAAGGAAATCATGTGCTGGTGGTGGCTCTGGATTTGGAGAACGCTTTCAACACGGCCACGCAAGTGGAAGTATTGGAAGAGTTATTGAGAGTGAGGATGAATGAAAGGATAGTAAGAATAATAGATAGCTTCATGGCTGAAAGGGTTGCGATAAGCAACGGAGTAGAGATGAATGTAGACAAAGGTTGTCCGTAAGGGTCGTGTTTGGGACCAACATTGTGGTTACTAAACATGAATGGATGGTTAAGAAGAATGAATTAAATGATGAGAATGGATGAAGAATGGATGAAGAACGTAAGGAAGGAGAAGGATGGGTGCAGGCGTTTACGGACGACCAGGTAATAATTTTAAGTGGAATATCGATGAAAAAGATTGAGAGGAAATGGGAAGAATACAGGCATGAATGCAGAGAATGGGCAAAGTCGGCAAGGGTAAAATATAATAACGGGAAGACCGAGACGATGTTCTTGTGGAACAGGCGGAAGATAATTGCGCCAGTGGTCAAAATGGGCGATGAAATAATAGCGGGGAATAAAATTAAATATCTGGGAATAACGCTAGACAGGGGGTTCTTGTACCTAGAACACGTAAAAGAGACGCGAGAAAATTTGGGGAAAGTGATTGCGAGGATGAGTGGAATGCTGAGGAGGAAGCTAGGGAAAGATGCCAGGGAAGTGGTTAAGAAAATTTACGAAAGGGTCGTGAGACCGGCGGTGCTGTATGGGGCCGAGATATGTGGTGAGAAAGTGGGAAATGAAAGGGTAAAGAAGGCGTTAAGTGCACTACACAGAAGGGCACTTAAAATGATGGTGCAGGCCTATAATACGGCACCGGCGGTGGCAATGGCGGTAGTAACTGGCACTCCTCCTCTGCACGTAGAAGCAATAGTGTAGCATAGAAGCACAAGTATCGTCGAAAATGTTACGTGAAAATAGAGAGCAAGAGAGGAATACAAGAGTGGATTGGAAGAAGCATAGATGGCCATGGGAGATAGCATAGAGGACAAGGAAGAGAATGAAGAGCAATCGAGAGAGGTAGTGATAATTTGGGTGGATGGGTCATCAATGGAAGAGAATGGGAATATAGGAATGGTAGTGAAAGAGAATGAAAGTGTACAGGAGCATAAGTGAGTGACGGAATAAACTCGAGAGAATGCGAACATTAGGCTGTGAAAAGAGGGCTGGAATGGTTGGAAAACACGCCAAAAAGGAAAGGAGTGATAATAACGGACAGCAGAGAGGTGATTGGAGAAATTGAAATGAGAAATAAGGTTGGAAAAGAGACAGGAGAACTTCAGTATCAAATAGTGTGTATGCAGAGGGAAGGGAAGAATGTCAAAGTGTAATGGAGACCGAGGAATAGTGAGATTGAGATGGTAAGGGCGGACGAGTTCGCGAGTGAAGCGAGGGAAAAGGAACAGGTAGACGTCGAATGCGAAAAAAAAATGGAGGAGAAAAAGGATGAGAAAGAAAAGGAAAGAAAGTATTGTGCGAATTTGGCAGGAGGAGTGGGACAGAAGTGTGAAAGGAAGAAAAACGTATGAATGGTGTAAAAGAGTGGGAGTTGAAAGAATGAATGTGACGTGGAAAGGTATGCAGATACTGACAGACCTTGGCAACATGGCGGGGTACAGAGAAAGGTTTAGTATTAAGAATGATAGCAGAATGTGCACTTGTGGGAGAGGAAGAGAGGATCTCGAGCATGTGAGAGTAAGCTGTACGAATGCGAATAGAGTGGAATGAAGAGAGAACAGTCGGCGAGATCTGGATGGAAGGAGAATAGAGATGACGGATGAAGAGGGGAAAGTGAATGAAGAAATTGTCGAAATTGTAAATAAATGGGGTGGGAAAGTGATTCAGGACGAAAATCAGATCGAGGAGCCGAAGTCTGCCTAGCCGGGCGTGGTGGTCTTTCCACGCCAATTTTGGGAAAGCAAAGGTTGTTGGTTGTTGTCTTGGCAGTGGTCTTGTTAGATGGTTGGTATTAGCCGGGTTGAAGTCGAGAGGTAAAACTGGGAGGCAAACGGCATATGTGTCCCTACAACTCAGTTTGCCTTTGTCAGCCATGGTGAACGGATGTCTTGCAAGCTGTGCAGAAAAAAGGTGAAAAACAGTGGAAAAGTTGCGCGAAGGTAGTGTGTACGTACGAAGGAAGGTGTGTGTTGGAAGTTGGGAGTGTGTACGTGAGAGATAGAAGAAAAGAAAGACGAAAAAAGGACTATATTATAGTGAAAAAAGCAAAAAGAAAAGTGTGAGGTTGAAAAACCGCGTAACGGTATTCTTTACGGTCGCCGAACATTTTCTTTGCGCGATCGGAAAAAACCAGTAAAACATCGGTACCGAAAATTGTCAAGTGCATTTCGGGCGGAAAGTGCACGGATCGGATTCGGCGTCGACCGATCGAACAGTGTAGTCAGAAACGGTCGAGAACGACCTAAACGACCGGTGAGCGGGGCTAATAGCCAAAATAGAAAGTGACGTACAGAACTGTGAAAACCGGGAAAGTCTTGGTTGAGCTGTTGGAGAGAACGCATCTCTTCGTCGCGTTCGTACTTTGTGACAAAGTAGTTACCAAACGGGGTGACGGCGAGTCCTTAGGGGTCCACCATCACAAAAGATGCTTTTGATGCGCTTCAGCGCTCACTAGCGGAAAAAGAGAAACGTATTGCCGTTTTGGAAGAAAAGGCACAATATACAAAGCGGACAAATCAAGAAGCATACAATAAGTTAGATATTCTCAGAAACGAGAACCAAAAACTCTTTGAGAAAATTGAAGATCTCCAAAACGAAATTGATCATTTGAGAGGAAACGCAGCTAAGGACAACGAAAAGCCAGAAGTTTTTATCAAAACTAATGGCAGTGAAAAAGAAAGAAATCAAGCTATGGAAGAGGATGATATACCACACAAAGGATCATCAGAAGCGGACTGGACATCAGCGTCCGAGTCGGACTACAGCAGTAGACGTAGAAATAAAAAGAAGCAGACGAAGCGAGCAGCGGAATCGAGCAAAGAGCCGGCTTCCGAAGAGCCTCTTCCTCTCAAAAAGCCGGCTCCCGAAAGCTTCTCGCAGGCACCAGTTTTCAAAAAGCCTCAACCTCCAAGTCAAAAGGAGACTTCCAAACATCAGGAGCCCAGCTGGGATGCAAATGCCACCCAGAAGAGTGTTAAAATTTCGCCGGTTGTCCTTAGAGACAAATCGGCATATCTTTAAATTCTTCGATTGTGCAAGGAGAAGAACATCAAGCTAGGAACAACAACGACTAAACCCAATCGACTCATGGTCAAACCACCGACTAGTGACGACTATAGGGCGCTCATCAGATTACTTGACGAACGACAATATAAGTATCACTCGTACTGCACTCCGGATGAACGCAATTTACGCGTGATCATCAGGGGTGTAGTGGAAACGATTCCTGCAGCCACAGTAAGATAAGAATTGATCGACATGGGTCTTCACTCGATCCATGTCGAACAATGGAAGACCATCAAAGGAGCACCTATGGCCATAGTAGAAGTAGTCATCTAAGGAGGAGAGGGAAATATATGACTTCAAGACATAGTTCGATCAAGAAGTCAAGATACAAGGACAAAGGTCGAATTGCCGAATTGTGCAGTGCTTTAACTGCCAACAGTTCGGTCATTCGGCGAAAAAGTGCCACGCAGATCCAGTGTGTCAAGTGTGCAGAACGACATCCATCAAGAGAATGTAAGAAGGATAAGGAGAGTCCAGCGACCTGCCGCAACTGTGGAGGCTCGCACACCGCGAATTTCCAGGGCTGTCCGGCGAGGCCAAACAACAACCAGGCAGCGCGAAGATCAACATTTAAAACCAATAGGGCCTTTTCTGGTCCGAAAATTAATAAAGTTATTCCCCCACCAACCTTCGTGTGGGGGTCTCAGCGGAACACGGTTCCTGCCACCCTGACCGCTTCACAAGCAAATAATCCCTTCTCCGAGCTTGTGGAGCAACTAATGGGACAACTGGGAGGCAGTTTCAGGCTCAGATGTCCATCGCCCTCCAAACGCTCCTTGGAGGGCCACAAAACTAAGTCCGTGTTCGTCCCCCAATCTCAGGCAGCAGGCCCACGGGACCCGAATTTCTCGAGATTTTCGAGTCTGCGTAAGACACAGAAAGTAACCGCTATCAATGTCCCTATGTCCCGTCTTCAAATAGCGGACTGTCGGCGCTCGTTGGCCGTCAGCCCGGCATTTGGACGCGTACTCGTTCATTTTCCGATAAAGACAAAAGTCTAAATTTCTAATTAACCTCCACGAAGTTTGCCTGGACTTCGAGAAAACAATCTAATTCTTTGTCGAACTCTACCTTTTCACGAGAAAGTTCGACATTCCAAGGGGTGGAAATTCACCCACATAAAAGGGAAACGTCAGTACCCGTTTCGGGTTAGTTAATTCTAAGAGGGTAAGGGCCGGGACGGCTAGCCAAAAACCAGGGTGAGAAAACGGTGTGTGTGAAAACCGGTGGGCGGAGCAAAAGCAAGTGTCCGATCGGAAATTAGACGTATCGAAAAAGCAAATTGCGCGTTCGATTGACGTTTGAGTGCGAAAGTGTAAATGGTTTTTTTTTTCGAACAAGAAAAAAATTTTAAATTGGGATTAAGTATAGAAAGACAATAAAAGAATAAGTGAATAAACGGGAAAAATGGACGAAGAGGGCAAAGGGGCAAAATTAGCTGGGATAAAAGGGACGAAGATGGTCAGTGGGTTACCCAAAGGAGAAAGAGAAGAAGACAGGATGAAGAAGCAGGGAAGTGGAGCGATAGCAAAAGGACAGATTGTATTGATTATATGAGCTATATGCTCATGAAGAATTTGAGATTATCGCTTACGCAGACGACTTGGCCATCGTGGTTGGTGAAAACAGTAGACTGGCACTAGAGATTAAAATGAATCAGGCTCTGGAAGTAATTAACAACTGGGCTATCAACAATAAACTAGAGATCGCGGCCGATAAATCCACGTACCTGGTCTTTGGTAGAAAGCTGACAAGGAAGACCCACGATTAGAATAGGACAAGAAGGACCCACGATTAGAATAGGTGCAAACACCATCAGAAGATCTAGACAGACGAGGTATCTGGGTGTGATGATTGACGATAAGCTATCGTTCACCTTGCATATCAAGATGTTGTGCGATAAGGGGAAAACACTATTTCAGGCATTAAAGAGAGCCCTTGGCAGAATATATGCTTTTCCGGCCGAATCTTTAAGAACAATATTTTTCGGCGAAGTCGTTCTGGTTCTGACCTATGGGTCGGAGATCTTTTCAGACAGGCTCGCTCATATTAGGAATGTAAGGAGTTTGGAGTCTCTAAGGGGTGCAGAGTCTCTCGCACAATTATTGGGGCATACACGACAACTCTCACGGCAGTGCCTCGGTGCTGGCCAATATTCCATCGATTGAAGATCTGATATACGAGCACTTGGATGCGAAGGCCTACCGAAGAGGAACAGTTATCGACTGACATGGACAGTACATTGCAGCAGATCCCAGGCTCTCAAGAAAGATTCTAAAGAACATGCTTAGGGAAAGAACATTACTTAGATGGCAGGAAGCATGGAGGACTGGATTGACTGGGAGGATTGCCTTCAAATTCATCCCGGACATCAATATCATACAGGAGCTCCGTCCTGTCTTCGGCCAGGCGGTAACTCAGGCATTGACGGGACACTGTCAATTCGACATACACTATGTGAGGATTGGGAAAAGAGAAGACCCAGGATGTACATATTGCCTCGGTGACATTGATAAACCGCTCCACAGAATTTATGACTGCTGAACTTAGTGGAACCCACCTCTTACCGCTTCACGGTGGAGTTGTGCATATTGAATGCGAGATTTTATTTCCGCAGAAGTAGATAGTGTTGCTTAGTAGATAGTGCTTTGTAAATATATTTAAGTAAATAATAAATATAATTTAGCAGTGGAATGAGAAACAGGGATTACCTCGTTCAAGATGTTCATTCCGTTAAGATAAAAGTGCATGAGTTTTAATTAAGAATTAAAAAAGATAATATCAAGAGGGGCACCGTCTTTTCTTTTCGGGAACTGGCGGTGGGGAGGAATTTGGTGGGCCTTCCCTTCTTTTTCTTCTTACCCTAGATGACCGGAAGAATGTAATCACTAAACAAAGATAGGAGGGTTATAGGTACCTCCTGGACCTTGATCCGTACTTAGAGGGACCCAATTCTTACCGCTTCACGGCAGAGTTGTGCATATTGAATGCGAGAAGTTATTTTTGCATAAGTAGATATAGTATTGTGTGCTTTGTAAATATACTTAAATTAAGAATAAGCATAATTTAGCAGTGGAATAAGAAACAAGGATTACCTCGTTCAAGATGTTCATTCAATTTAGATAAAAGTGCATGAGTTTTAATTAAGAATTAAAAAAGATAACATCAAGAGGGACATCGTCTTTTCCCTTCAGGAACTGGCGGCGGAGAGGGATTTGGTGGGCCTTTCCTTATTCTTCTTCTTACACTAGATGACGAGGGTAGGTTAAAGATACTTCCCGGACTACTGTCCAACTTCTGGGATCCACCCTCAGATCTAAGATCTAAGATCTACTGTCAAATCTAAGAGATCAAATCCACACTAGTTAATTTTGTTAATTCAATAAGGAATCTACTCGAGAATAAGAAGCATTAATCATACTACCTCGTTCAGAGTCTATTGATCTCTTATTGTAGAACCTCAATTTTCAAAAATTAATCAATAATAATTAATTAAGCATAGACCAAGAGGGGCACCGTTTGACTCCTTTAGGGTCAAGCGACGAAGAGGGATACGGTGGGAGCCCCGCTTCTTTTTCTTCTTACCCTAGATGAGAAGGCAATATAGAGATGATCTGTGGTAATCACAGGACAATAGACAAAGTTAGAGACTGGGACATTTCAGAAAACTCGTTGAGTGACCACAGACCGATGTCTTTAGGTAGGGCATCTCGCAAATCACAAAAAAGCCTATCAACACCAAGATAGACTCAGGCAAAGCAATGGGGACATGGCTATCATCGGGATGCCAGAATTGAGAGACTGTTGTTGGAGCCCACCGAGGCCCACATAGACGAGAGGGTCCTTGAACCGGAAATTCTCTTGAAAGAAATAGCAGAGGAAACGTTTCCCAGATAGCACAGCTATCCTAATAAACCCATATGGTGAAGCGATCGCCTAGAGAGACTGAATAAAGAGTGCTACGGGGAAAGAAGAGTCTATCAAAAAGAAAATAGTAATGAGATTAAAAACAGGCTAGAAAAGAAACATCAAGACAACATGAAAAGGCTAAGAGAGGAAATAACAAAAGCTACAGAAAACTACTGGAGAGTTTTTGCGGAAGAGAAAGTGCGGGAGGACCCGTGGGGTATCCCTTATAAACTTGCGAAGGGCAGCCTGAAAGGAACATCAAATGTAATAAACTTGGTAGCCAAAGGCGAGGGAGGAGAAATCATGGTGGACTTCGTGGAGACAGCTGACCGAATCTTGAACGAATTTATAATAGATGATGAACTAACTGAGGACCCTGAGATCCATGCACTTCTGAGGATGACTGCAGAGGACTATGATGGGCCTGCTGTTGAGATCAAACATATAACAGGGGAAGAGGTCCAGGTACATTTACTGGGACTAAATATTAAGAAGGCACCCGGCCCCGGCTGTTTCCGATTGAGGACAATCCTCAGCACTATGGACAATTTGGGTTTGTAAAGGGTCGGGGCACCCGTCAGGCGCACCAGAAATATACAGAAAGTATTAAAAACAGCAACTTCAAAAATACTTCAAGCATTCTCCTTGACATAAAAGGCGCCTTTAACAATGTATGGCGGCCAGCGGTACTGCACGCGTTGAAATCTAAAGATCCTCCGGCTTACCTATTTAAGACAATGATTTCCTATTTCAACAACAGAGGTGCAACTCGACGTATGACCGGACGAAGCTAGGAAGATCCTACAGAGAGGCTATCCACAAAGATCTAGGCTGGGGCCCAACATTTTGAATCTGGTAGTAGACACGTTATTAAACAATTTTGATGAAACCGGACATAGAAGCAATTGTTTTGCGGACGGTCTGACCCTGATCATGGGGGGCAACAACATGCCAGAATTGGGAATCAATATGAACAAGGCACTAGAGGTGGTGCATAGCTGGGCAACAAAAAGTAAGCTGGAAATTTAACCAACTAAATCTACATACCTGGTGTTTGAGGTAAAGTAGACAAGAAAATCTACGGTTAAGATCGGCAAAGACAAGATCAATAGATCGACATAGGCAAGATAAGACAAACTCGCTTTAACAGCCCATATCAGTCAGATGTGCGAGAAAGGAAAGAATCTCCTTCAGGTTTTAAAGAGAGAGCTCAGCAGAGTTTACACTCTGCCCTATAAAGCACTATGCTCCATCTTTATAGGGCGGTGATGCCAACCCTAAAGTACGGAGCACACGTGTTCTCAGATAGATAAACAGATGCAAGAAATGTAAACAGATGCAATCATTAAGAGAAGTGATTTCCAGAACCATGTTTGGGGCCACTCAACTACATCCACGGAAGCTGCAGTAGTCCTGGCGAACATTCCACCAATAGATGACTTTATCCTTGAGGCACTGGACATCAAGAGGCTTTTGGCCGAGCCTAGGGTGGGCAATAAATTACTCAAAGAATCACTCAGGGGCAGAACAATCGAGAGGTGGCAGCAAGATTGGGAGACCGACACAAAGAGCAGGACGACCTATAAATGTATCCCCAACATAAAGGATAGACAGGACTGGTGTGCGGATTGGAGAAGGAAAGGCATCCAAATGGTAATAGGACATGGTCAGCTTGGGGTCCACCTTAAAAGAATAGGCAAGGTAGGGAATGCCGAGTGCTCAAATTGTAACAACATAGAAGAAGACGATCCAGCGCATAAGATCTACGACTGCGCTGAATTTAGAATTGCTAGAGACGAAGTTGAGAAAGTACTAGGCCACGTGATGTCCTTGCCACCAGCAGCATTGCTTAGCGAGCTAATCCTCAAAAATAGACTTAATCTCTTAGACGGCTTCACAGTGGACAGGCTGGCAATATCCCAGCTGTTTTGGAATTTCATTATTAATTTTCTGTAGAAAATGGTATTTTATTTTCAATGGAATTTATTTTTTAATGCATGGAGCCAGCCATACGCACTAACAAACACAAGCAGAGGCCACCGGCGAATAAGAAATCAATGTTAAGTTACATCCTCACTGGTTAAGCTTAGCGCTGCGCTAAGTTCACAAGTTTATGCAATACCAAATTACT
>JARFXV010001762.1:0-128356 GCA_031761425.1 Cosmopolites sordidus | reverse complement strand
TAGTTTATAAATGAAACCGCCGAGGTGCCGTTACATTCCAGCAATAGTTTTTTGAAGTTTTGTTCAGTTTTTCAAATGGAATGGTACAGCTTTTATTACATGGCTAGAAAGGTAATTTAAAGAGGAATCATCCAGTGAAAATCCGAAATCGATATCTCTGATATGTCAAGAGATATTTCGATTTTTTCTGATAAAAATCAGTTAGTTTTAATTTTTACCGTAATATTAAATTAAAAATTGATCTTAATATGGTACAGCTTTACGAAACCACTTTTTTTTTATGGTACGAAAAATCGAAATATCTCTTGACATGTCAGATATATCGATTTCGGGTTTTCACTGGATGATTCCTCTTTAAATTACCTTTCTAGCCATGTAATAAAAGCTGTACCATATTAAGACCAATTTTTAATTTAATATTACGGTAAAAATTAAAACTAACTGATTTTTTCAGAAAAAATCGAAATTTCTCTTGACATGTCAGAGATATCGATTTCGGGTTTTCACTGGATGATTCCTCTTTAAATTACCTGTTTAGCCATGCAATAAAAGCTGTACCATTCTATTTGAAAAAACTGAACAAAACTTCAAAAATACTATTGTTTGAATGTAATGCCACCTCGCGGTTTCATTTATAAACTAAATAATTTATCTCCCAGATTATCTGATTGTCCCAGCAATTGCCTTTTAAATGAATCCAAATTGAGGCAAATCGGTTTTAGGCAAACGGACATTAGACGACTTTTTATCTAAATAGGTAAAACTCTCTCCCCCCCCCCCCCCCCCCCTCCTTTCTTTATTCGCGAAGTTACGACAAAATGTCATAAAACAAAGTTGTAGGAGACAGTTTGCTAATTATAACTGAGAATTTTTCTTACTCGGTTAACACTTGAAAATACACAAATAAAGGATTTTTAAAAGTGTTTAGCTCGTCACGCCCCTCTTGCGGTCGTTTTAGAAGCTTAAAAATATTTTTGGTGGAATTTCTCTCACGGTCAGTTTTAGTATAATATTTTTCCCCCAAAGCTGTGGGATAAATAGTTTTCAAGATACGGCCGCGATCCATCATTAATGGGACACCTGGTACAATTACCTTCCAAATTGGTAGTCGAATTTTGTTCTTGTCTCCTTCGCGCTTTCTTGAATATTCTTATTTGTATCCTACAAAATAGACGATCCTGTAGAGCTTTCTTATTGTTTCTACTCTGGGTTGTGTTGCTACATGTAGATTCTTTGCGGACACTCTGATTAGTTCTTCCTATAAATTTGGCATGTTAATTTGTTTTCCCTACATGGATTAAATAATAGAAATAAAAGTTATAAAAACGAATGCAAAAAACAGTAAATATATATGAGTATAACGTCGAAAACAGAACCGAAAGCCTAAATAACAATTAAAAGTAAGCAAGATTTTCAAATCGCTAGCACACCAACAAATGCAGTCAAAGATATAAAATAAATTGTTTTATTTACTCTAGATGCGATTTTTTTCGGAAAGAGAGCGAAAGAAAATTTCGGTGTGACTTCTGAATTGTTCCGAGCCCACCCGATATTGGCCATATTGGCCCTTCGTTACTAATGTGAGGTCACATACTCTGGATTTTTTTCAGGAACTGTTGGCGTGTCATCGGCATCAGGTTTAAACATTTATTTTCAATTTGATATAACTTTTTAATTATACGGAAAAATAAAAATAGTTTTGTTATAAACTTATATATGATATGATCTTTCCATTTATAACAAGAAAAATTGTTCAAAAGCCCAATTGTGGTCGTCGTTCGCTCAGGAACGAATTTAAAGAAGGTCGTCCAAAACCGGTTGTTGCGCCAGAAAACATTGATACTGTGCGCGAGCTGATATTACAAGATCGTCCTGTGACACACCGTGAAATTAAGGCATTCCTGGGCATTAGTACGACAAGCATACACAAGATTTTACATGAACATTTAGCCGTGAAAAATATTTGTGCGCGATGGATTTCGCATAATTTGACAATCGCTCACAAAAGGGCTCGCGTCGATTGGTGCAAAGAAATGCTTAAAAAATATAATCGTGGTATAATGAAATGTGTGAATCTTGGGATCTATGCGTATGAGACCGAAAGTAAACAACTGTTGACTGTACGGATTTTTCAAAATGAGCCAACCCCAACAAAAGTTGTTCGCGCAAGAAACACTTCGACGCAAGTTTTTTTTGGGATAAATGTGCATGTGACTACAGTGCTACTAGAAAATCGTAGAATGGTCAATTCTGAATGCTACACAACCATTTGTTTACCAGAAGTCTTTGAAGAAATAAGATATTACAATCAGCGACATTCTTCGCCATGATAACGCGAGATCCTCGCACATCGGACCGAACAACTCAACATTTTACCGGTCCAAACATCGAATTTGGTGGGTCATCCACCGTACAGTCCTGATTTGGCACCCAATGATCTCTTTTTGTTTTTGTCCGTGAAGACTAAACTGCGTGGTCAACGATTTTCGACATTAGAAGAAGCGGTTGATGCGTTCGAAATAATGTTTTGGAGGTACCTCAATCGGAATAGAAAAATGCTATGAAAAAATGGTTCTAACGTATACATTAGTGTATCGATCATCGCTGAGAATATTATGAAAAACTATAAAACCATTTTCAATAATAAATATTTGTTTTTATTTCTTATACCGGATACAATAAATAGCAACATTCGTATTACTTTCAGTATCGTGGAATTTTACAGGGAATTATTTACTATGGGGTTCTGAATCGTAACGAAACTATAAGTGCCGAATATTCTTGTGCTCAGTTTGATAGACTAAACATGGCTATGATTCAAAAACGTCAAAAACTGATTAATCGATAAGGTGACATTCTGCAACATGGACAATGCAAGGGCGTTCCAGGGCCAGAATCAACCAAGGAAAAATCAGAGAGAGTTAGGGTGGAAAGTAGTTCTTCATCCACCATATTCTACTGATATTGCACGGTAGGATTAACACCTTTTCAGATCTATGAAACATTTTCTTCAGGGAAGAAAAAATGCTACTGCCACACCGATCAAAACTTCATTCGGAGAATATTCTATCTCCAAATCATCCCCATTTTATAAAAAAGGAATAGAAAGTTTGCCAGAGAGATGGGCGAGAATGTCAATAATAACGGACATTATATTGCAGATTAAAACTGTATTATTTCTTAAATAAAATCAAATTTTGTACAGTATCAAAAAAAGAAATTACTCAACACAACACACAACACAACACGACACAGAGTTGCACGTATTAAAAAATAAAATAGGATGCTTGTTAAGTTCGGTCAAATTTGTCACATAAAACTAATTTCTTAAACTTGAAAAAATTCCCAGAGATTTGGATTTATACGAAAAACCAAACCAAGCAATAGTCACTGAAAAATTTAATTCGGAAATTAATCCTCAAAGTTTATTACGTATCTTGATCTGACTTCACTTGATAAATTGAACTTGTCCAGATGTAATTGGTTGGAAATTGAAGAAATTGAAATTGATTGATCTTTGGTCTGTTCAATATGGATATCGAAACAAGGAAAGAGTTGGAATTAAATGAAATAGAAAGAGTATGAGTAAAAGTAACAATATCAAAATTATGGAAACGTGGAATTAAATTCCAGACATATTTAGTTGTCTGAAGAAGCTGGCTTTTGCTATCTTAACAATATTTTCATCTACCTTCGCATGAGTCATTATTTTCAGAAATGAGTAACATTAACGACTCGCTTAGAAACCCTTTGTCAGATGACTCCAGCTCAGCTCGTATTCTGCTAATAGTAACAAAACATGAACTTAATATAAGTTATTTGGCATCTAATTTGCAACAAGAGAAGTCGCACTTCCATTTTTTTCTTTCATTTAAATAAACGTAAAAATGTTAATATTACTATTGCTGTACAAAATGTATATTTTTGGTTGCAAATAAAGACTTTTAAGTTGGTAGTATTTTTTTATATTTTTTTCTCTTTTTTGGTTTTTTTCGCCACGATCTAAAAACTCAAAAAATATTAAAAATATCTGTTCTTCTGTAAATAATGAATCACCGCATAATAAACCAAAACAAAACGGAGACAAATTTCTAAGTGATTCTTTGTCTGTAATAAATTTGCCTAATAAACAAAAAATTTAAAAAATACAATTTTTTTAAAATAAATGCAAACTTTTGAACGTGAACTCCTCCCGTTTTCGAAACGGATCTAAAAAATAATTTATATTCATTTCTATTAGTACTGTACAGATAATAAGTAAAGTAAAGTTTTGGGGTTAGAGGCGCATCAGCAACTGAAAAGGCTATTTAGCGACTGGACCTACAGCTTAACGTGGGTTGCGAACCACGGTCATCAGCTACTGAAAACCCCGGTCAGCACCCCGCCTCGGGCTATCAACCCTTGGTTTTGTGCTTAACCGAAAGTATCTCGAGAAGCCTACCGACTGGCGAGTGACCACCGTAGTACACCTCTCAGAAGGCATCCGGCCTTTCCCAGCCTCGAACTGGCGTGACTGAGGGGTGATTCCTTGTCAGATTTTACACTCTTACCTAGAAACATTCACAAGAATTTTTTGTTTTTAGAAAAACTTTTGCCTAGAATGGGAATCGAACCCGCTCCACATTAACTGCCATATCGGAAGGCTGTCGTCTTAGACTCCACAGCTAATGTGGCTCCAGATAGTAAGTAAATCTATTTTTTTTTGTATATGACAATGATATTTTTCACTGACAGTGACATACGACCAAAAAATATATATAGTTAACATTTACTGTTTGATTATTGTGTATTGAAATACTTAAACGTTTTTAATTGTATTCTTTAGAATCGAAAACCATATTGAACTTAAATCCACTGAAGGCATAGCAATACAATTCTTTTTATTTAAATTAATTATAGCGGTTTCTTTTAATCTTCTGTATTTTATTACCGATTCTTTTAATACCGTTTTGGAATTATTCCAATATAGCAATTTGTATTTTTATTATTTTTTGTTTTTTTAGGAAAATTTATTACAGAAAAAAAATCACTGATAAATTTGTCTCCATTTTGTTTTTGTTGTTTTTTTACCCAGTGATTCTTTTTTTATATAATAACAGATATTTTTGATATTTTTTGAGTTTTAGATAATGGCAAAAAACTCAAAAAAGAGAAAAAAATATATGAACACGCCACAATCAATTAGACAATACTTAGTATTTAGTTTTATTTTTTCTCCATTAATCACTAAGTCAAAATTGTTTGACGGCACGTCATGGCTCATTAAACATTTGTTTAGAAAAAATTGCACGTAGATCGACAAAGGTTGTAGGGGATTTATTTCTAAGTCAATTCTTAGATTGAATTCCTACTAAATGTGAAACAATGTAACATACGTAGATTTAAAATTTGACATGGGAGATCGATCAGAGACATGGCAACATTCCAAATTTGTCTCGTCCCATCCGCCTGCCCACTAAATCAAACCAGCAGCAAGGTACGCAAAAGTACCACCGAAGCGACCGAACTGTAATTGGACCGCTTGCCAACCATCCTGATTGATATACGATCTCTCGTATGACGTTTCTCTTAATTGTCGGCAACAAATTCCATTGTTGCCGGATCGAAGTTCCACTACCGTCTGTGACGTAATAAATGGACCATTGTGCACGTCTCGCAAAAATGTCCACGAGAGTAATAACACGTGTGATGGACGTTGGCCGGCGGTATTGACAGAAGACGCGGCTATTCAATCGGAATCGTAGTATAGTGGACGCGTCTTAATGGCGCAGTGCTTGGACATGTGGAGTTTTGGATACGAAATCGTCGAGCATTTGCAAATAACGTTTGTTTTTTTAGATGCTTTACTATGCGATGAAGAAAACGTTTTAAATAAAACACAAAGTGTTTATTTCTTTATCCATATTTATTTTGTCTCTTTTGAAGTCTCCAGTCCAGTTTTCGAAATAGATTTTATACTCCATTTTTAGTATATTCTTTATAGCGACCAGCGAACTCTCTTGAGGGGCTTCCATGGATTCAAAAGGGCGCCCAGTGGCTTCTTCAATCGAGAGAATAAGGAAAAATCACATGCTGCCATATCTGGTGTTTATGGTGCCTGTGGAGTGTTATTTGTTTGATTTTTAGCTAAAAATTGACGAACAATTATTGCGGTGTGCGTTATCGTGCCGCAAAAACCATTAATTGTTTTGCCGCAAATCTGGATGTTTCGTCTCTAATGCTTAATCGGCGTTTACCCAGTACAATATCCTTGATTTTGGTAATATTTTCCACTTTGGTTGACGTGGAAGGTCTTTCTGAATGTGCTTGATCTTCAACTGTTACTCTAGTATCAGTCCTTGTACGAGGGTAAATAAAATATAAACCGAAATTGTATTATATATATTTATTATTTATAAAATAATACAAAAAAACTATTGATCATTTTTCGACATAGTCTCCTCCACGCTCTACACATTTTTCCCAGCGGTTTGGAAGCTTGTCGATTCCTTGCTCGTAGAAACTTTGAGTTTGAGTCATCAGCCAATTACGCACGACGTCCTCAACATCTTGATCGTTATTGAACCATACCCCTCCAAGTGCGTAAATACAAAATATTCGCAGGGTGACAAATCTGGGCTGTATGGAGGGTATTTAAGGGTTTCCTTCAATGCAATTCTCCTTCGTCAAAACCGCTGTGTGTGGCCCGACGTTGTCATGGAGAAGGAGGACGTCTCTGATGGGGACATCGCGTCTTTTGCTCTTGTAAGCGGATTTTGTGGCCTCCAGCAACTGGCAGTAGTAAGCAGCGTTAACCGTACGTACGTCGATCATGTATAAAATCAATCAGCAAAACTCCCGTCCGGTCGAAAAAAAAAAAACGGTCGCGAGAACCTTACCGGTTAAGAGACCCGTTTTGGCCTTCAGGTTCACAGGGCAGGTTTCGTTTTTTCTTCGCCATTCCTTACTCGCCTTTTTTGATTCTGGAGTGTAATAATGCACCAACGTTTCATCACAAGTCACGTTTTAAAAAAGTGTCTCCGTCGAAATCGATTCAGAAGTCTCTTACTGATTTTCAATCGGATGTTTTTTTGAACTTCGGAACCCATCGGACACATATTGTATTGACGCCAATTCTGATGATTGTTTGAGTTCTTCCTAAGCTAACACTCACTTTTAAAGCGATTTCATGAATACTGACACTTGACTTGGGACGTAGATTATGACTTACATTTACCACTCTTTATCGTCCACTATTAAACTTCTTGGCATAACCAAACACCTGAGTCTTAGACAGGGTATTGTCCCCATACTGAATCTTTAACCGAGTTAATATTTCGGATGGTTTAACGCCTTCCTTGATTAAAAACTTTATTATAACCCGTTGCGCAACGGACGATGGAACCTGTTGCTCATTCATAACCTTTTTTCTGCACTTATTTCAACCGTCATATCATTAAATATTTCTAAAATAGATACATCTTTTATTACAAACATTTGTTAATACAAATATATATTTTAATACAAATATTTTAATACAAAAAATGTTTCGTAATGCATACGCATATCTGTTTACACAAACGTATTTTTATTTATGTCTACTTAGCAAACTCTGAAAAAGATCTTCTATAACTACAATAAAAAGTGAATTATTGCTTATTGATGTACATGATATACCGAGGCCTTATAATAATTCGTACGAAAAATAATACATATACGAGCATGTTGATATTCTTAGAAATTAAAATGTTAAGCTATATACTATATACTACAGCCGATCGTTAAGTATTTGTATCTAAGTTATGCAACCAGTTATGCGAGAAAAGATTCAGTGGGATTCGAGAACCGGCTCAGGGATCCGGAACTTTGAATTGATTCGGAACCGGTGATTCGACTCTCCAAAAAAATCCGTATTTCCCATCACTAGTACTGACAAAAGAACTGAGTGAAACAGCTCATCGAGCATTTCCCCCACTCCTAATACATTACACTGCAATGACCTACACTGACAACCCGCTTGTGATTGGCTGAAGAAAGTAATTGTAAAATTCCGGTTTATATGTGATTCACCCTCGTAACACTTGTGATTTTTTGACATAGCTTAATTGCTTTAACACTTTTTTTAAATATTTTCATTGTATCAGACAAAATTTGATGCACATTTTTTTGCTCGATAAATTTGTTTTAAAAGATTGCCAAAAAAAATATTCAACTATTACAAAAGACGTTATAATTTATAATTTCCCATAGTGAAATAATATGAAAATTTTGTCACATGTCAAGGTCGGTCATTTAATATAACGTTTAGTTTTTTAAGTTGGTATGACAGAAAAAAAACAAGTTTAATTTTCTACAAGCTTCTTTACCTCTCGGCGTTAGGCTGTCTTAGAGCTGAGTTTTTGTTCTTATTAACTTCTAATACCCGCTTTTCTTTTGGGCAAGACTTCCTCTACTTAATTCCATTCGCCTTTGCCGCCTGCATGAGTTTCTTACGAATGGTAGAGAATAAAGTAAAAAGATAGAATGAGAAGTGAAATATACAGAATGAACGTACAAATAAAGCCAATAAACACAAAACTGACAACTGGGACAACATAGATAGTTCGGATACATGTGCAGAATGGCAGATAACAAGCTCGAAAAGGCAGAAAACGTGGATTGAAGGTCAAGAAAAAGGTGGTTTGAAGGGATTCTGGAAGAAACAAAAAATAAGGGAAGAGTGGGAATGCTTTAAAGAGATGGTTCAGTATAGAAAGGGGTGAAGAAGAAAAGGGAAAATATAAATCAGTTTAAGTAAGGAAAAGCCTTAGACCAAAAGATAGATAGGTATAGAAATAAAAAACCTTTGCCGATCCTCTCACTTCGTCCATCAGGTTTTGTATCTTCCTATCCGTCTTTTACCTAATTCTCTAATCATAAATAATTTTATCACCCATTCTTCATCCATTCTCTCTATATATTCCAACCACCTCACCTTTATGTTCTTCAAGTATCCAATAATATTGGTAGTACTACGTTAGTTAGACAGAAAAACATTAGAATAGAGCGCAGCATTTGTCACGATGTCTATTTGTCACGCACAATATTCTGATGATCATTTCTATGGCAACCTTTGGTCTGAAACACTAAACTCAAAAATATTTACCACTAATCACAAAACAAAAAAAATAAAAGAAGTGTTTTGGTAAATTCGAAGAAATTTACTACTGCACACCAAATCACCTCATTTAATTTCTCGACGCGCGTTTTGTTAACCATGTTAGCATTATCTGGAGATGATTTAGTCTAATTGATGATTGATGATTGGTTAGACTCAATCATCTCCTGATGATGTTAATATGGTTAGCGAAACGCATGTCGAGAAGTTAAATAAAGTGATTTGGTGTTCAGTGATAATTCTCTTTGAGTTTAGTATTTCACATGGAACATTTCAGTAGAAGAATTGAAGTGTTTTGGTGTTTAGCGAAAAATCTTTTTGGAGTTTAGGTCTTGATAATGTTAGCATGATCAGCGAAGCATACGTCAAGTGTATTCAAGCAAATAATTATGTTCCTTAATTAATTTTCTGCTTGTTTGAAGACTACCATTTCAAATACCTTGTTCTTGAATTGGAATTTTGAAAAAAATGACTTAAATGGAAAGATCATCTATAAGTTTTAAATTTGAGAAAATCTGTGACCATAAAAATACACCAGGTATACTAACAGAATTGGCCTAAATCAACCCTCTGTCACCCATTACTAAATTAAATTAGTAACTAACAATATTTTTTTGCACTAAACTTCAATAATTTTGGGAGTATATACTAAAAGAGATTCCACTGATAACTTTGTTAAAGATAACACTTTAACATAATGACGTCACAAACATGGCAATGAATTGTGGCGCTTTGGTAATCACGTGATGTTATTTTAAATTTTAATTCATTTATAATTAATTTTCAAAGTTTTTCGCATTGATTATCAATATTATTTATGATAAAGTTTTAAAATGAAGTAAAAAATCGATAATTATATTTTATTTAAAAATCCAATTGGAATAATCAGATACTTCTGAAATATATCTGTCCATTTTTGTACAAGAAATTTTTTGCAGATTTCTACTAATCTGTATAAATAACACGAACAAATCCCAAAAGTCTTTGATTTGCGTATTTTGTATGACCCCATAAATTTACCAGGTGTGTCGGTAATTACTTTCCGGTTTTTGTAACAGATTTCATTAGTCATAAGTATGCAGTGTTATGATTTGATACATATGTCATTTTTTTCTACTGACAATAACCTCAAAACTACACGTTACGTTCTGCCAAAATTACAGCGTTATACATTTCTAATTTTTTTGGAAATGTTGAGTTTTGCGCCTGAAAACGTACATTTGCGGTACGCATTACTTTTTTTGTTGCATCAAAACAAAAAAGCCTCTAAAAGTCATCGTTTGCTGGTAGAAACTTATGGTGAGCATGCTCCAACCATAAGAACATGTGAAACGTGGTTTCGTCTATTCAAATGTGGTGATTTCAACGTTCAAGACAAAGAACGTCCTGGTAGGCCGAAAACGTTTGACGATGCGGAATTGCAGGAGTTATTGGATGAAGACCCAATACAAACTCAAAAACAATTGGTAGAAAAGTCGAATGTGAACCTAGTCGCAATTTGTGAATGATTACAAGCGATGGGATGGGAACGATCCAAAAGATGGGAAGATGGGTGCCACATGAATTGGATGGCAGACAATTAGTCAGTGAAATGCTGCTTCAAAGGTATGAAAGGAAGTCATTTCTGCATCGAATGGTAACGGGTGATGAAAATGGATTTATTTCGAAAATCCTAAGCGAAAAAAATCATAGTATCACGTGGTGAAGCCGGCCCATCGACTGCAAGACCAAATCGCTTTGGGACCACCAACTTGGGTGGTTATGAACTGTTGAAACCTGAAGAAACAGTTAATACTTATCGCTACCGACAACAAATGATCAATTTGAACTATGCATTGATCGTAAAACGTCCACAATACGCGCAAAGACATGATAAGGTGATTTTGCAGCATGACAACGCGCCGTCTCATACAGTAAAACAAGTCACGTTTTATCGCACCCGCCGTACTCTCCAGACCTGGCTTCATCCGACTACCACCTTTTCGCATCGATGGAGCATGTTCTTGCAGAGCAGCACTTCGCCGATTTCGAAGAAGTTAAAAAATGGCTCAATGAATGGTTTAGCTCAAAGAAGACACTGTTCTTTTGGAATGGCATCCATAAATTGTCTGAGAGATGCGCAAAATGTATAGAATCAAATAGCCAACACTTTGAATAGATACATTTTGACTACTCATTGTAAATAACGTGTTTTTTAACGACAAGACCAGAAAGCAATTACCGACACACTTGATAAACTATATAGTTTCATTCTACCGATGGGTTCTTGAGGCACAGCGAGAATATAAAAAAGAACTAAAACTAAATTAAGATAAAAGGACATCACTTGAACATTTGTAAAATTAATGGATCGGATATGAGAGCAGCTCTTAATTAAGTCAATAGCATGAAGTTGTTCGAAATGAAAAGAAAAAAAAATGATTAGGCCAGAAGGCAGAGCGGGGAAATTTTAAAGATATATCGCATTAAAAATTCGATAGGCTTCATTAATCATACCAGAAGATCTATAAATATTAATAGACCGTTCCATTGTGTTACACTGAACTAAATTATATAAAATTGTAATTTTATTTAAATGAATTTTTTACCTTCGGTGTCGCTCTGATGTCAGACTTGAATAAAAAATTGCCGCGTTATGATATATTGTTATCAACAAATTTTGTGCAAGTTCTTTTATATGAACATCTAAAGTTTCTAAAGAGTTTTCTAATAAGAATGTTCAAACTTTTAAACGTAATAGCGGCAACACTGAAATTTAAACACCACTCATAGACTGTTGTTTTTAGTACATTGTATGTACACGATACACGAACTGGACTCTAGAGCAGTTGCAAGGTGAAGGAAAAATAATCTTTTGGGCACACTTTCGGCTTAATGGGTTTGTAAGCAAACATAATTCCTGGATTTGGGTCGATGAAAATTCTCAAATGATTCAGGAGTTACCTTTTCATTCTCACTGTTACTGTTTGATGCGATTTTTGATCTGAAGCAGTGATATAATCTTATTTTTTTCATGACGATGGCTTAAACTGATAAATGTGGATTTAGACAGTGTTTTATTTCGACAAGACGGTGCGGCTTGACACACATCTCGCCAGACAATTGATTTGTTGCAAGAATTCCTGGATGCGTTATTTCGTCCTTCCATTATTTTTGTGCGCTTGCTTTAAATCTCTGGTTGCTTTGAATCTTAAAACCCTAAACGAAACATTTATGTCACCATTGAAACAAATAGCATGCGATATCTGTGAGAGAGTAATCGAAAATTGGGCCTCCAGAATGCATTTCACCAGACAAAGTCGATGGGAGCGTTTGAACGACATTATTATCAAAACATAATGCCATTATTTGTTCTTCAAGATAGAATAAAAATCACCGGATTATCGCTTGCAGTTAGCTTTGTGTCTCATTTTAAAGCTCTGACTCTCTTATTGGAAAACCCTATATCTTCTTCTGAATTAAGGTAAGATTGTCTATAGTATAACAGTCTATAGAATAATACATAAGATTAAACTGAAAGAAATATAATTTATTGATTCTTATTTCTTCTTCTTCTTCTTCTTCTTCTTCTTCTTCTTCTTCTTCTTCTTCTTCTTCTTCTTCTTCTTCTTCTTCTTCTTCTTTACTTATTTATCACTTTTAGTGTTGTGTAGTGTAGTTTTATTTAGTTTAGTGCTTATGTCAAGTTTTGTTCTTGTCTAATGAAAACCGTCCACTTGTTCATCGTCGTCTTCCTTTCTTTCTAACTCGTCGCCCACTCTTGTTTTACATTTCTTGTTCCATCTAGATGCTTCAACTAACCAATCTGCCTGTCGTCATAATTTCTTCCATTACTTTAATTTTCAGTTCGTCTCTGATTTTCTCATTCATTTTTCTGCATTTTTGCTATATCCCCATTACCCTTCTGAGAAAACTCATTTCGCCCCACTTCATTCAGCAACAATGCTGTTTTATTGTTTTTTTACTATGTCTGTTTCTTCATATATGCATTTTGTTGTATCTTTGACTAATATTGTTTAATTGACTCTCTAACGAAGGATGAAATTCGACACTCTTATTGGAAAACTCTATATCTTCTTCTGAATTAAGGTTAGCGTAAGACAATAGTCTATAGTACATAAGGTTAAACTGAAAGAAATATAATTTTTGAAATTATTATTCCTTGTTTTGCTTATTTACTTATTTATCACATTCTCATCTACCACTCTGGAAACGACTGGAAAATCGTCCACTTGTTCTAACCATTTGCTCATTCCCATATCCTTCTAGGTCGCTATATTCTTTTCTGTCTAACTTGTCTCCCACCCCTGTTTTATATTTCTCGTTCTATCAACTGTCACTAGAAGCTCCCACTAACCAATCTGCCTGTCGTCTATAATTGCTTCCATTACTTTAATTTTCAATTTGTCTCTGCTTTTCTCATTCATTTTTCTGCCTTTTTTGCGATATCCCCATTATTCTTCATCCTTCAGAAATCTCATTTCGCTTTATTGTTTCTTGCTATATCCCCATTATCCTTTATCCTTTATCCTTCAGAAATCTCATTTCACTTCATTCCATAAATCAAAAATGTTCTTTCATCGTATCTTTGGCTAATATAGTTTAATTGACTCTCTAATACATGATGAAATTTCGAAAACTCTATATTTTCTTTTGAATTAAGGTTCAAGTAAGACAATAAATAGTCTATAGTACATAAGATTAAACTGAAGAAATTATAATTTTTGAGATTCTTATTTCTTCTTCTCCTTATTTACTTACTTATCTATCATATTCTCACCCACCTTTTAACGTTGAGGTTTGCTTGAGTTAAGTTTTGTCTTTCTCTAATGAAACCCGTCCACCGTCGCCGTCTTACTTTCTTTCTAACTCGTCTCCCACCCCAGTTTTACATTTATCGTTCCATCCACTCTCACTAGCCTGTCGTTAATAATTTCTTACATTAATTTAATTTTCAGTTAGTCTCTCATTTTCTCATTCATTATTACCCTTACTATTACCCTATTACCCTCTCACTATTACCCTTCTGAGAAATCTCATTTCGCTCTACTCCATTCAGCAACAATGCTCTTTTATTGCTTCTTCCACTATTTCTGTTTCTCCATATATGTATTTTATTGTATCTTTGACTAATATTGTTTAATTGACTCCCTGACGAATGATGAAATAAGACACTCTTATTGGAAAACCTTATATCTTCTCCAGAATTAAGGTTCGAGTAAGACAATAGTTTATAGTAAATAAGATTAAACTGAAACAAATATTATTTATCAGTTTCTTATTTCTTTTTCTGCTTATTGACTTACTTATCACATTTTCATCTACCTTTTATTGTTGAGGTTAAGTTAAGTTTTAACAAGTGGACGATTTTCATTAGAGAAGTACATTGTCTAATGAAAATCGTCCACTTGTTCCAACCACTTCCTCATCCCATTTTCTTCTAGGTCGCCCAATTCCTTTCTTTCTAACTTGTCTCCCACGTCTGTTTTACATTTCTCGTTCGATTCACTCTCACTAGATGCTTCCACTAACGAATCTACCTCTCATCTATAATCCCATATCTCTCTAAGCCACCCTATTCCTTTCTTTCCAACTTGTCTCCCACTCCTGTTTTACATTTCTCGAGCCATCCACTCTCATTAGATTCCATTCCATTAGAGAGCCATCCACTCTCATTATTTAATTTTCAATTCGTCTCTGATTTTCTTATTTATTTTTCTGAACTTTGGCAATATTCCATCTCATCACGAATCTGCCTCTCATCTATAATTTCTTCCAATACTTTAGTTATTATCCTTTTCAGAAATCTTATTACTCTCCACTCCACAACAATGCTCTTTTATTGTATCTTCTACTATGTCTGTGTCTTTATAAATGTTTTTTTATTATATCTTCACGTATTGTTTAACTAACTCTCTTATGAATGATGAAATTGGGCACATATCTTGAAGTATCTATGATTATATGCATAACTTTGTGAAAATATTTGGAGAATTTCAAAATTCCAGTCTGCTGTTGCATATGTCCAGACTGACTTAAGTATACCTTTGTAAGGTAGTATTTTGCTATCCTGGCTTAATTTCAATCCAAGCTGTTTACGTTTTGTGAAGATATGCTTGCGCCAAGTTAATCCTCGGTGCAAATGTATACCGACAACTATGTGTCTTTGAGTTTGTTGTAACTGGCAATTGTTTAGTAGAACTGGTGGGCAAGTCCCTCTTTTTAGAGTAAAGGTAACGTGTACGCAATTCTTCAATTGTATTTATATTAGTTTGCAAATTTTCTGGCGTCGCTACTTGGTTGGCGTGGGAAGCCATGGTGGCAGTACTGTCTGCAAATGTGACAAATGTTGCTAGTCTAGTATTCTGGCAAATCTGGGGGAAATCTGGGGCAAAAACACTGGGCCCAGTACTCTGCTCTGTGGTACTCCTGCGTTTATTGTAAATACTTCAGCGTACTCGGTAAAAATGCCTATCTTTTAAATATGTCTTTAATGTCATAAAGTAGGGGAGATTTTTCTTTAGTTTAAATAAAAATCCATCATGCCACCCCTTGTCAAAGGGGTGGCATGATTAATTTGCCTGACAATACTGTGGACTTGATCTGAAGTCCCGAGCTGATTGCAAAAAACCAAATTGGTGCTTTGGGATTAATTTTCTTTCGATTAATTGTCGGTTTGAGTCTCGTGAGGAATATTTTTTCAAATCCTTTCGTCCTCAAATATTCAACATGTTTGCCTGTCATAGGAATCATGCTAGTTTTCTTCTGTAACGTGGTATCTTTCTATATTATTAAATAAATTATTTTTATTAGTTACTGAATTTTTTTATAATTGCCCGTTTCATACTTTGAATAACATTTGCTTGAATCTGGTTGACAATGACAGATGAATGATGATAATGGAAGTTCCAGATTTCACTTTTGAAGAACTCCTGTCCGTTCTAATTTTCTTCCGAGTCTCCCACATTAACTTTTTTTCCTTTCTCAGCTCGCATCCAACAAAAGACCCATCAAAGCATCGGCCCGCCTCCCGGTAAGGCCGATAGAAAAATCTCAATTAAAATTTTGCATTTATCGATGTGGACGATCTCGCTCTTTCGGGCGGAAAATAGTTCAAATAATTGTTTGAGTGCGCTGAATGGGGCCATAAAATATTAATTTAATTTTAATACAACGTTAATTGCTCCGGTGGTCACGACCGCACCACGCCCTCTCTCGTTTTTGCCGCCAAAAAACGTTACGCTCACCGAATACTTTTTTTAAGAGATGTAAAAAAAGTGCTCTTTTGTTTACGTGTGAAAATTAAAACTATTTCGTTCAGTTATTATGAGAGTGGATAGAAATACTGTTTTTGAATGACACTGACCTCCAATAGATGATAATAATAATAATAATAATAACAAGAATAATAGTTATTGCTATCCATAAAGTCATCAAATATTATGCTAGGATGAGAGGAGCTGAATTGCTTTTTCATCTTGGCATTGGAATATCGGCCAGCATGAGCTGAGATTCTACAGTAAGGATGAGCAGAATAATAATAGTTATTGATAACCAGGTAACAGTCATCAAAACCAATAATTACAAGAAATATATCCTTAAAGGAAATACTGAAGATGTATGTCGAAAGTGTGGCAAAATAGGGGAGACTATTGAGCACATAATTGGTGAATGTCCTACTTTAGCAGAAAACGCATATTTAGGAAGGCATACTCAGAAATATATCCTTAAAGGAAACACTGAAGATGTATGTCGAAAGTGTGGCAAAATAGGGAAGACTATTGAGCACATAATTGGTGGATGTCCTACTTTAGCAGAAAACGCATACTTAGGAAGGCATAATCAGCTTGCTAAAATAATCCACCAAAAACTGGCACTTAATCATGATCTTTTACGAACATCTACCGCCGTATTATAAATATGGTCCTCCAGCTATTCTGGAGTCAGACGGTGTGCTGCTCTACTGGGATAGACCAATAATAACTGACAGGGCTGTCGACTACAATGGACCAGACATAGTCTTAATAAATAAAAAAGAAAAGCGGGGAACAATTATTGATATTGCCATACCACTGTCTCACAATGTACATAAAACGGAGGTGGAAAAGTTTCTAAGTATGAGAATCTTTCTTATGAATTGAAGAACATCTGGCAACTTGAAAAAGTCAATATCGAACCTTTTGTAATTTCCGCAGAGGGATTGATGAGCCACAGGTTCTCCAAAATTTTAGCAAACTGCGGACTAAATAGAAATATAAAAGTGGGACAACGGGCTATATTGTTGCAAACCTGCCACATAGTTCCAAAATTTTTGTCTTAATGCCAACGGAATACTGGGTTATAATGAAATTTATCCCCAGACTCCGAGCCGAACTCCAACATCGCCAGGGAGGAATCGGTTTATGGTTTCCAGCTCTTTGAGCTGAGAGAGTGACACCAAGTCGATGACAGTAATAAGAAAGATTTAGAATTCATGATAAATATGACAAAACGAATCAGCATGTCAAAGAGGTCATCGATACCCTAAAACAAAAACTTAAAGTATATACTTCCCACCTAGATCGATATAAAAAAGCGACGAGGCGTAAGCAACAAAACTGTCCTTTTAGAAAAGACGAGCGGAAATTTTATGGAAACCTACCTATCATCCAGCTAAGATATACAGACATTTTGGTCCTCGATTTAGTCAAATAACAGCCAATATGACAATCATGCTAGCTGGCTGCGTGAGGAAGAAACAAATATGAACACAATTGAACAAATGCTCTATCCTGAAATTACTATAACTCTACTACAGAATACAACAAGCAACTTGCATAATTGGAAGGGCGTTGGAACTGACAAATTCCTAATTACTGGTATAAAAAGCTCACATATCTTTACTCTTTCATCCTAAGATATTTCAATAAGTTTATAAGAGAACCAAAAGAAATTCGTCGATTTCTTATTCAACGCAAAACATATTTACTCCCCAAAGGAATCGTCTCTAATAACCCAGTGAAATACCGGCCAATTACCTGCCTTCAAACGATATATTAACTACTAACATCATGTTTCACAGTACTACGCATAGGACATATAGACAAACATGATATATTAAATGAAAAGCAAAAGGGTTGTAGAAAGGGAATGCAGGGATGTAAAGAACAACTTCTTATCGATTCAGTTATATTGAAACTCGCTCGGAAGAAGAATCAAAATTTATCATGCTGTTATATTGATTATCAGTAGGCCTTCGACTCGATCCCGCACTCTTGGCTATTTAAGATACTAACACTATACAGGGTATAGTTTATCCAGCTTTAATAAACACACTTCAATAACTAATAAAAGAGTGGCGCACCACTATTAATTTATCGCAAAATGGAAGTACGACCAAGACTGAGTAAATCAGGGTGACAAGCGGCATATTTCAGGGGGACTCGCTGAGCCCTCTGTGGTTTTACCTGGCACTGAATCCACTCTCTAATCTGATTAAAAGGACGCAAATCGGATACAAATTCCAAAACCAAAATGTATCACACCTGCTGTACATGGATGATTTAAAATTGTATGCATCATCACTACCGAAATTGCAACAACTCATTCAGGTTATGGAGAAATTTACAACTGATATTAACATGCACTTTGGATTAGATAAATGCAGAACCATTAACATAAAGAGACGATCTAAGTTAGAGATAACAGGGTTTGCAACCCCAGAACAAGAATATATAGAGCCAATGCAGGAAGGCGAAGTATATAAATATCTGGGAATACAACAGTCCAAGAGAGTCGAGCATAAACTCATTAAGGAAATATTAACTAAAGAATTCACGTTCAGACTTGAAAGCATATGCAGGTCTGACCTAGACAGTAGAAATATAGTAAAAGCTATAAACACTTTTGCTATACCAGCCTTGACATATCCATTTGGAATTATATCTTGGTCAAACACAGACATTGAAAGGCTACAACGAATAATTAGAACTACACTAATGAAATATAGGAAACACCACCCGCACAGTAGTAAAAAACGACTTAGTTTACCAAGAATTGAAGGAGGGAGAGCAATTATAAATATATGTAATCAGCACGAAAAACAAATATCCAGTTTAAGAACATATTTCCATCAAAGAATGATCGAATGCCCGCTATATGCCAGCGTGTGTTTAGCTGATGATAATTATACGCCTCTGAATCTTAAACAAATGGAACGACAAAATGAGAGCATTCAGACAACTGAAATAATTATAGAAGAGTGGAAAAATATATCTCTACACGGTAGACACCCCCATGCTCTTGACCGTCATGAAGTCGACAAGAGTGCATCGAATGCCTGGTTGACATGGGAGGTCTTTTTCCGGAGACTGAAGGCTTTATGTGTGCAATTCAGAATCAAGTCGTGCACGCTAAGAACTACCAAAAATATATCATTAGGGATGCACGAGTATCAAATGACACATGTAGGCAATACCACGAAAAGCCTGAGAATATCCAACATATTGTAGGAGCATGTGGCAGACTCTCCCAGACGGACCGTTATAACCACGTGGCCAGTATAGTCCACCAGGAGCTTGAAAGTCATAATAACCTTATACCAGAGCGAGCTTCCTATTATAAATACACCCCGGAGGCGGTACTAGATTCAGCCGATTTCAGGTTATGTTATGAGCGAACAATAATAACCGACAAAACCGTTCACTGTAAAAGGCCAGATATTATATTGCTGGACAAAAAGAAGAAAACAGCATAGTCGACATAGCTGTTCCAAACACACACAGCATTCGAAAGACGGCTGAAGAAAAAGTGCAGAAATATACAGACCTCAACTTAGAAATAAAACGGATATGGAAGTTGAACCAAGTCCATATTAGGCCATTGATAATTTCAACAACTGGTATTATACCAAAGAATCTGAAAAATAACATCAAATTTCTGGGACTAGAAGAAAATCGGTTTAAAATAATGCAGAGGGAGGTAATGCTTAATACCACTCGCATCGCCTGAAAATGTTTGGAAGAATAAAGTTGTTTTAGCTACGGCCCGTACTTTATTTAAAATCCAGCTTGGTTAGGAAAAAGAATGAAAAGAAACAATAATAATAAGGTAATCCTTAATTTCACTCGCATCGCCCGAAAAAATGTGGAAGAATGAAGTTGTTTTGGCCGCACTTTATTTAAAATCCAGCTTAGCTGGAAAGAAAAGATATAAAGGAACATAATAATAATATTGGGGGAAACAATTGAGCACCTTATTAGTGGTTGCCCGGCCCTTGCTCCTAATGCCTATTTAGGACGGCATAATCAGCTGGCAAAAATCATACATCAGCAATTTGCACTAAAATACTCACTATTGGAAAGCGCACCTCCATACTATACGTACTCGCTTTCTCCTGTACTTGAATCATTCGATACCATTTTTTACTAGGTCAGACCAATCACTACTGATCGAATGGTTGATTAGAACAGGCCAGATATTGTTATAATCAACAAAAAGGAGAAAAGAGCTTTTATAATTGACATCGCAGTGCCGCTCTTTCACAACATCAGAAAAACCGAGATGGAAAAATTCACAAAGTATGAAAATCTGGAAACTAGAAAAACTGGTAAACCATACGATTTGAAGAACCAGTGGAAACTAAGTAAAGTAGATGTAGTGCCCTTCGTTATATAAGCCGAAGGCCTGATAAGTAAGAGATTTTCAAAGAACTTCAAGAGTCTGGGTATCTCGAAATCGATTGCCATAGTGGGACAACGTGTCGTGCTCTTGCAGACGTGTGACATTGTTTGTAAAATACTATGTTAGAGTGAGTGGTGCTGAATTGCTTTTTCCTCTTGGCATTGGAATATCGACCAGCATGAACTGAGATTCTACATTAAGGATGAGCAGATAATAATACAATTACAGTTAAATTATTGCATTTAAAATGCAGAGGGCATCCTTAATTCCACTCGCATCATCCGAAAATGTTTGGAGTAATGAAGTTGCTTCGGCTACGGCCTGCACTTTATTTAAAATCCAGCTTGGCTGGGAAAAAAGATGAAAAGAAAGGAAAGTAACAATTTATTCATTAATTAATAATAATAATTTCAACGATGAGTTTTCAAGGTAACTCCCTTAGTCCGCTTTTTTGCATCTATTTCTTTGCCACTCTCGATAGAACTGAAACAAACAGCAGGCTATAAAACTGGACCATCCAATAGAAGACAACACACAAACACACCAACTCTTGTATATTGATGACCTAAAAAATATAAGCTTCCGGAAAGTAGGAATTAATGAATGCTATTAACAAGGTACAAGAATTTATTGATTCAGCAGGTATGACATTGGGATTGGACAAGTGTGCTGTTATTCACTTACATAGAGGAAAAGTCAATGGAACAGGCGCGGATGTCGAGCTTGTTGATGTGGGAATAATAAGACATCTGATGGCTGAGTAAACATATACATTTTTAGTTATCCAACAACACGCAGTACAAAATGCATCGATGGGGCTCAGTCTCGGTCAAGCAACAAATAGAATGTTCATTTTGGCGGAGACGCAGGTTGTTCTGCGTTCCACATGAAATTGTGGAACCCAGCGGGGGTTCTATATATATATCTATATATATATATATATATATATATATATATATATATATATATATATATATATATATATATATATACAGTAAAACTCGGCTACAACTTACCGGAGGGAAAGGAAAGGAAAGGAAAGGATTTACGGTTAGAGGCGCATCAGCATCTAAGGCTATTTAGCGACTGGACCTACAGCTTAACGTGGGTTCCGAACCACGGTCATCAGCTACCGACAAACCCAGGCCAGCATCCCTCTCAGGCTATCAACCCTTGGTTATGTGCCTACCCATCAGTCTATCAGAAAGCCTATCGACTGGCGAGTGACCAACGTAGAACACTTCTCAGAAGGCATTCGGCCTTACCTAGCCTTTAACTGGCGTGACTGAGGGTAATTCATTTTGTATCGGAGGGAACTTGATAATCGGAACGTCATATAAGAAGTTCGTTAAAAAAAAATAAAATATTTATGTACATACATAAACATATGTAATTACTTAATTAATAATACTTAATAATTTAATAATAATAAGTAATTAAATTATTTTATGACTTTTATTAATTCTTGATAAAAATACAGACGTATTTTAATGTAAGCAAGAACAAAATAATAGAAAGTTTAATTTTTAAAACATAATATCAACTCTAAAAATACTCAAAACTACTTTGTAAAAAATTCTGTAATGAGTTTACTTTTGGCGACTTACGAGAATATTTTTTGTTGCCAATGCATTTCTATTTCAAGCGCTGCGCTAAAAATATCATTTTCTGTAGTGCCTCTACTTTCTAAAAATTATTTTAAGTTTTTTTATCCCTGTAATGACAGCATGAACAGTTGGGAGCATTTCTTCTCAGGTACTTCTTCATCTTCTTCATCACTGTCAAGCTGTTCAGCTCCACCAATCTGCGCCGTTATCTCCTGGTCGGACTTGTTATCGCAAGGTCGTTATTCACATAAACGAAAGCCTCTGTTATAGAGGAATTTAATTTTTTCAAGTTAAAATTATTATTAGTAAGCCGTACTAAAAGGCAGGTTGTCCTTCTCAGTGATTGGGTGAAAGACAAGTTATCATTTTCATCCAACGTGCAAAGAGGGGGCTATGCATGTTTGAAACAATTCTTAATTGTTTTTTGGGAATCCTGTTGCCAAGCTTTAGAAACTATTTCCAAAGCATCGAGCATATTTATTGCTATTGGTGTGCTATTTTCAATGCACTTAAGTCTGCTGGTCATAAGCTATCTGAAAGCACACTTTCAAACTGTGAATAACACCTTGATCCATTGGTTGCAGAACGAACGTAAAATTTAGTGGAAAAAAATCCAGTTGAATATTTTTTAGATTCGTAAGATGCCTATGAGCAGGGCAGTGTTCAACAAGCAATAATATGTGCCTATTTTCTCTTATCAGTAGACGCGAGTTATTGTGTGTTTCACATGAGTTTGTGGAAACCAGCAGTTCGATGTATGAAGACACTCAGCTACTGTTGTCTCATTGGACGCAGTCCAAGGATATCTAACACTGCATATATGCGTCATCCGATGGGAAGTTTGTAAAAACATGGGTTATTGACTGAAGATAGAATCTCCATATACTTGATGAGAGAGCATATGTCGGTACCCTGAAAAGTCTGAATATCAAAAGACGAAATATATGGCCTCTAATTGAAGAGATAGTTGGGGTTCTAGCTGTTAAACATGGTGGGAGATCGGTAATGATTTGGAAGTGTATATCCTCAGAGGGGGTTTGTAATATTTTAAGATAAAAATTGAGAGCAGGTGCGAAAACTGCCCAAAAGTGGTTAACATGTCGCCTCAGTCACCTGACCCTAATCCCATTGAAAACGGTTGACATTATTTGGAATCCAATATAAGGAAACATTAACTTACTGTAAAGAAACTTTAAAGAATAAGTTATTAGATAAATTGAATAAAATCAATGTAAATTATTTAAAAAAATTGTATATTAATTAATGTCCGAACACTTTTGTGACTCTAAATTTATATATTGATCTTTTTTGTTTACGTCCTTCCTATTAATATGGAATTTATCATTATTTAATACTCAGATTATAGTTGTACAATAATTGTTTATTAACTTCCCTAATAAATTTCTTATTATTACATTTTTTTTTAGAATTTAATAAGCACACCTATAGCAATATATTTGTCCGAATATTTTTGGGATCCAGTGTATAAGAAATATAAAAAAAAACTTTAAAATGAATTATTACTATTAAGAATATATTCGAAAAATATGTCAACATTTTGAATTACAGTTACTAAACGATATTTTAACAAATAAATATTTTACAGACAAATAAAAATATTTTATAAATTGTAAACAGATATATCAATTATGACCGTTACTGTACACCTATATTCGACCGATTTCAAAAAAAAAATAAACGTAGGCTAATAAAAATAATGTTTTCGACCAGGGGGTTTATAAAAAACAGTGGTCGTCATGGCAACCGCCGATAAGGAAATCGACGTGCATCCGAACTGCAAATTTAAAGTCTTTTTGATCGCGTAGTTGTACCGTTCAAGGCGCGTTTTAAAATCGAGTGCAGTGATTTTTTCTATGTAATCATCGCCTCCATGAGATTGTAAGTAGTTTTACATTTATTTTTGATAGTTTAGAGCAGTTTTGCAAATTTTTGTTATATTTGTTTCTTTAAATGTGGGGGAGTAGATATATTAGGAATTATAGGAATAATATATCTGCAAACAGGATATATATGGAAAAAATATTTATTTTTAGATGGCGGCCATATTTAAAATGTTCTATTAATTTGATTTTTTTTAGTTTGATTTCATCTTAGGTGTTCAGGTTTTGTTTTATTCAATTTTAATGTAATATTCCTGGTGTTACCCTACATAAATTAGGTATTTATGTATACGAAATAAAAAAGAGGAAATTCAAAGCAAAATCGATATAAATAATGTACAAAAACCAAATAATATTTTACGGATTGCATTTTAAAATCGTGTGAAGTGATTTTTACTGTGGGATGTATGCTTTTCGTTTATTCTCGATAGTTTGGTGTAGTTTTGGAGACATTTGCACTGTGGCATTTACCATTTAATATTTTTTGTTAGCAATCTAAAATAATACGTAAATACAGGGTACGTATTAAAAATGTATTTGATTTGTTTCTACAGTTGGTGTCCATTTATAAATTATTGTTTAATTTCTTTTCGATTTGATCATTGATTTTTATATAGTTTTATTTTGTTCCAAATAATTTTAGTTTTATGTCATTTAAATATATGTATATATATTTTTTTGATTTTCGGTCAAAATTAATAAATTATATTTTTTTATTATTCTGTTAACGTTTCGGTTTATTTATAAACCATCCTCAGAACAACGCTACAATACATATCGTTTTCACAAACAATATAAATTCACATTCAAAAACTTAGCAACTATATCTTATTTAAAAATTAATTTTCTAATTTTTTTTAATGAAATATGCCATTTTTTCAAACCTTCAGTTGACACATATTCAATTTGACATATTTTACAAATTCGCCACCTTTATATTTTTTGTTTTTTTATTATAACCTAACAATTTTGATTTTTTCACTTGTAATGGTATTAGATGCAAAAAAAAACTATTAATAAAAATTTATTATTTAATGTCATTATATACACAACTTAAATTATCTGTATCGTTTCTAAAATTAATGGTATTATTTGTTTTCTTATATAAATTATTTCCTTTATATTTCTTTTTTTGTGTTGTTTATCAAAATCTTTAAAAAAAATAAAAATAATTTTAAATCTTTCGTTTTAAAAAAATTTTTTTTTTTCATTTTTAGGTTTATTTGTTATGCTATTATCGTTTTTTTGCTTAGTTATTATCTTTTATGTATATATATATATATATATATATATATATATATATATATATATATATATATATATATATATATATATATATATATATACATATATATATAGTGCGATATCGGTTAATATTTTGATAATAGCTGGAGATGAGGAAAACTTAAGTATAGGAGTTATACAACTAAACAGGCTGCATAATTTAAAATTAATTTTATTTATACAGGGTGTGTCACAAAACTGTGGCGGGTTTAGTTTTGTTTTTTTCTTGTTGAACAGCCTATATGAATATTTCGTGAAGCATGTCCTATATTTAAACTCAATGGTCTTACCGATATCCGCCATTTTGTAAAAAAAAATATGGGAGTTGCAGACTCTATTTTGCAGTCTCATATAACATTTATTTTTTGATGTAGGATTAGGGAACTATAACTTAACTTTTAATGCAAACAAAATTGGTACACGTTATATAGGGTGTCCAGAATAACTGAGATACATGAAAAAAAAAGTTTTTTTCATGTATCTCAGTTTTCAGTTTTTTTTAATGGAATGTCTAATATTTTTCATTTTACATTCCTAAGACAAAGTACATTTATTCTTCTTAAATATGTCCTATATCTATCTGTCATAATTTCCTAGATTTCTACATTTTTGTTTTTAATATATCGTTTTTAATCGTATTCACCTTAGGTTTTATGTTATTATTAAACTAATGAATAAATTCATGATAAGTCATGATATATTAAAATATTTAATTAGAAAGCAATTATTATAAACGTCATAAATATTTAGTTTTTAGTAAAAAAGTTTAAGAACAGACATTTATAAAGAAAAAGTCTCTACAATCATTTAATTAAAAATTCAATATGTCTACCATTTTGTGCAATACAAACGTTGAATCTATTTTCAAAAAAACTATGGTACTGAGTGTAATGAGCATTGTCTCATTGATATTTATAAGCACATTTCTTATTAATTTCCATGTCCTCTGTTGTGATTTGATAAACTTGTTTTTTAACAAAATACCATAAGAAATAAACTAGTTTTGTTAAATCTGTAGATCTGACTGGCCGCAGTACAGGACCTCCCCTACCAATTCATTTATTCGTGTCCAAATATTGTCTCACCTGCCTGCTAAAATGTGGAGGAACGCCGTCTAGCTGAAACCACATTCGTCTCGCTACAGTTAAAGGCAATTATTTAATCCACTTTTCAAAATTAATTTGCAAAAAATTGAGAAAACTATCACCATTAACCCTATTTTCAAAAAAATATGGCTCTAGAAGACGATTTCGATAATGTCAGCCAACGCATTAAGAGACTATCTATGATGATGATCTAAAGGGATAATGATTCTTGGATTTACACTGTTTCACCGTTCACTGTAATAGTGGAAGTTGACGTACCCATGTTTGTGGGTTGCCTCATTTTGTTAGGTTCTCTATTTTTTCTGTTGTCCAGTTACAAAATTCAAGCCTTCGATCGAAATCATTTTGATTTAGTTCTTGAACCAGTTGTATATGGGATGGACGAAATTGATATTTTCTAGTTATTCCGTACGCTGTGGATTTTTTAATGCCTATCTCGTTTACTATTTACCTGCATGAAATATGCGGATTTTTAAATACAGTTTGAAGAAATTATCAGAATAAGTTTTAAAATGAATTACATTATTTGTTTTTTTTTTATTATAAATCATTTTTTATATTTCTTTTTTTTATATATTTTTTTATGTTATTAAAATTAAAGTTGTGGTCAAATTATCTATAGCGTGTTTTGATAGGGCAATTACGTTTGGTTCTAGGTTTCTAATGTTTTGATATGTTCATTGATTCTGTTTTTAAACTATTGTTTGGTTTGTTTTACTTAGTTTAGTTTTAAAATATAAAAATATAGTTGGTTTATATATATATATATATATATATATATATATATATATATATATAAATATATATATATATATATATATATATATATATATATATATATATATATATATAAATATATATATATATATATAAATATATATATATATTATATAATATATATATATATAAATATATATATATATAAATATATATAAATATATATATATAAAACTATATATATATATATATATATATATATATATATATATATATATATATATATATATATATATATATATATATATATATATATATATATATATATAAATATATATATATATATATATATATATATATATATATATATATATATATATATATATATATATATAAATATATATATATATATATATATATATATATATATATATATATATATATATATATATATATATATATATATATATTGGCTAATATATGGGCCAAACTAAACAATATTTTAAAAACAGAATCAATGGACACAAAAACAACGAATACACCATACCACTGTGCTTGGCTTTTATCGACTACGAAAAAATTAGATAAAGCATATATAAATCTATTAGGATCGATATATGATGAAGTGGGAATTAATGTAGAATGAGGTGTACAGTAGGGCGACGCAATATCGCCTATTCTTTTCTCGGCTGGCCTTAAAGAAGTATTTTGAAAACTGGATTGGGGACACGATGGTGTAAATATCAATGGTGCAAACTTAAATCATCTTAGATTTGCAGATGAGATCGTTCTCATTTCGCAAGACTCAGAGGAGTTGCAAAAACGCATACAAGACCTGCAAAGGGCTGGCGAACCATTTGGCTTAAAAATAAACCTGAAAAAGAGTCAGGTTATGTTTAATAAATTTGCTCAAGTTAGAATAATTTCAGTTTTAGGAAGGGATTTGGAGATCGTGGACCACTTTATATATCTTGGCCAGAGGATTTCAATGGAGGGGGATACCGCCCGGGAGGTAGAACGACGTGTTAAAAGTGGCTGGCAGGCATTTGGCAGGCGCACTATACTGTTTAAGAGCAGACTCTCACTTTGCCTGAAAAGAAAAGTCTTCGATCAGTGCATCCTGCCCGTTATGAGATACGGAAGTGAAACCTGAACACTCACATCGCAATCAATTCAAAAACTTCGGGTAGCACAGAGGGGAATGGAAAGATGTATGCTTGGCATTACAAGACGAGACAGAAAGCCCTGTGCATGGATCAGGAAACAAACGAAATCTCTGTGATAACATCGGAAGAGTAAAACAATTGAAATTGTGATGGGCAGGCAATTATCTAATTCAATGGACCAAGGCAATTCTGGAGTGGATACCACTTGATCGCAAACGTCCACGAAGAAGACCGAAAGCACTATTTGGCTAATGACATATTTCACAGTATCGCGATCAATAGGAGTGACTGCAAATGACTTCACCGTATGCAACAGGGAAGATCTCTTGCATTTTATGTATTGCTGCTCTTGCTCTACTTGCTTTGTAACAGCCCCAGGTATAAAAAATGCTTCCGACACTTCTCGCCCCCTAATATAGTTATGCCTTAGGCGAATCGCATAGTGTAATCTTCTTCGCTTAGACCTTCCTTGACGCACTGATTCATTAATTGTCTGCCAATTTTTTTTCATGTTACCATCACAATTGGGTTTCAAAGTATTTTCTTTTCACCAGTTTTAATAGTTTGTCTAAATAATTTCTGTAACTTCTGTAGTTATTTAAAAGTTCAACATTGCCTTTTTGATTAGTCCACTTTCGATATAATTGCTCGCTGGTTCTAATACTATTGACTAAGCCATTGGTTATACATTACTTCAATTTCCATTTTTTGGCATTTGGTTTATACTCGTCTGAGCAATCATCTAGAATGTTATTATATATTGTACAAAATGCTCCAACTGCCGAGTTCACATCAATATGTCGGTAAATGTCACTCCAATCTGTCTGACGTAACTGACGTCTCTTATAATTTATTTTGATGCAGTCGGTAATATTATATTTACCAGTTACTATATTACTAAAACACAAACATACATATGTAGTGATCAATTACATCAAACTGAATTGTTTATCACTTCGACCCACACCTAAATTAATATATATATATATATATATATATATATATATATATATATATATATATATATAAATATATATGTAATCAATACAGATGCCAAACTCACCCGTTAAACCCGGCCTCTCTGACATGATGCAACCTGTATTCATCAACATCACAATCTTGCCTGAACAGATCAATGTTCAGATCTCCCATCAAGATGGTCTTATTGCAATCAACTCTATATTAAACAACTCTATACTACATTTATTATATCAATTCTTCTATTGGAATTTTTGGTGTGAAACACTAAACTTGAAGAGATTCACCACTAAACACCAAATCACTTTTTTGAACTGCTCGACGCACGTTTCGTTAACCATGTTCGATAGCATCATCAGGAGATGATTTAATCTAATTCTAAAACTAAACTATGTTCTATTTAGACTTACATTAATAACTGAAAAAGTTGACTGAACGGAATAGGTCCTTTATCTCGGTTCATGATTTTCTTACATTTTTATCTTCGAATGCTTTCATATGCATCCAAAGCCTTATTATTATTAACACTTTTAATTAGTCTTAAATTATTAATTTCTATACTGTGGTCGTGTTCGATTGCATGTTGGGCAACACAAGATTTTTCATTTCCCCCATATCTAATGTGGGCAATATGTTCTTTATATGTTGTCAATGTGGATCTTTTTGTTTGCCCAATTTACCTCCGATCACAGTCTTGACAACTAATTTCGTAAATTTCCGACTTGTAATGTTGATCTACTTTATCCTTCAGATTACCCAGAACTCTTAATTTATTATATGGTTTGTACACAACCTTAATGTTTTTTCATTTTTTTTAAATTTTGTCTAGCCCTCTTGTTAATTGGGCATCAAATGGTATTACCATGAATTTATTTCGAAAAGTCGAAGATTCTTTCAATAATTTTCTGAACTTATGTTTTCTAATTGATTTATCTACAATGTTCTTATTATAACCATTCATTTCATTATAACAAAGAATTAAAATTAATTAGGGAGGTATCTGAAGTGAATGGTAGTGAATAAAGAACCAATATAAATTAGTTGATATATCAACATAAATGGCTAACCCACCTGATCTACTCTCCGAGTTGCAGTAGAAAAAGCTCTGAAAATGCTCAGTGCTATACAAAGATACCTCCTCATCATATATTCACGTTCCAATTAAAAGTATTATATCCGGTTTTTTGTAAGATAGTTAAGGTACAGCATCAGGGAATCAAAGTTCCTCCTCAGACTCCTACAATTGAAATTGATAAACGAAATTTATCATATATTATTTATTATATTCGAGTCTCTAAATGGTTCACAAATTATATCATCCACATCCAGTTTTGTGGTGTCCCACAATTGTTTGTGCTCTTTATACGCCATTGTCAACTCCAATCTTCCCACAACTTTCCCTAATATGCCAGCGCTCCTAATTAATTCATTCAAATGGTCTTCATTCCTCAGCATTCTCTGTTCTGATAGAGAATATATACAGTACCATTTCTACTCGAAATGTACTTAAAACCCCAAATAATTACATAACTGACTAAATAAATATTTACATAAACTATTAGTGTTTCTCTTTTAAAAAAAACAAACTTCGAACAACCTAATATTACTTGTGATATAAACGCAATATTTTGTGCTACTTCTAGTAATGATCTCGCATCCGGAGGTGGAATCAAAATGAGACGGGACGCGAAACGCGGTCCATAACGTATGCCGCATACATGATCGTCCGTTTCAATTTGAACAGAGCAGTTATTTGCATATAATAGGAACGCTACTTGAATTTACGTGAGGCCACATGATGAAGTACATTATAAGAGTAAAATAAGATATTCGTGTCTAATTAAAGTGTAGCGTTCAGATGCGGCGGTCACGGATGGGGACATACTCTTATTATACGGGGGTCATTTTCGCTTTTTCCCCGTGTCGCTACGAGGAAGTCATCGGAAAAGGTCAGCGATGATTGTTTAGACTATCAGATGTTCTTTTTCTTAAATATTTTATTCTATAAAAAGTACAGAAATAGAAATGTAAAACATAAATAGAAAAATACTTTATACAGAACTGGTCAATAAAATAAGAGTGCCGAAGCCTTATGAACATATTTTATTTAAACAAATTTATACGTTATTTTTAATAGTATTAATTTTCCCGAATGAATTTTTGAAACATTTAAAATATATGGTATTAGTCTGAATATAAACAATTATAAGTATTGTCTAAATGGTTGTGGCGTGTTTATATATATTTTTCTTTTTTTTTTTTAGTTTTTCGCCACGATCTAAAACTCAAAAATATTTGTTCTTATGTAAATAAAGAATCACTGGTTGAAAAAACAAAAACAAAAACAAAATTGATATAAATTTCTCAGTGAAATATATTTCCCATAAGAAATAAATATTATTATAGGAAATTTTACTTAATCCACCCTATTCGCGCCCTCTGATTACAATTTACTAAGATTCTTGTACTGCTCTTTGTACGGAGAACAATTCAAAAATATTATAGAGGACAAAAATGGACATTTACTGTAATCACAAGCCAACTTCATTCTACAGATCCAAAATTGAAAATCTGCCCATTAGATAGCAAGAGGTTGTTTGTTAATTAAGAAGGTTATCTACATCTACATTGTCAACCTAAAAAAAAAGAAATATTTTACATTGACAATATACAATTTAAATATATATATATATATATATATATATATATATATATATATATATATATATATATATATATATATATATATATATATGTATATATTAAGAGGTTATCTACATTAATTAAGAAGGTTATCTACATCTACACTGTCAACGTAAATAATAAGAAATATTTTACATTGACAATATACAATTTAAATATATATATATATATATATATATATATATATATATATATATATATATATATATATATATATATATATATATATATATATATATATCTATATATATATATATATATATATATATATATATATATATATATATATATATATATATCTATATATATATATATATATATATATATATATATATATATATATATATATATATATATATATATATATATATATATAAGAATCGGGACTGATGAGGTCATAAAAAACATTTATTGAAGAAATATATATAGTAACTAAATAATTTTCAAAATATGACCCTTCTGCATCATTATAAGTCCGCAACTGCAGGGCTGTTCAAGCACTCCGTCGAAGCCTTTTGGACTGTCTCAATCGTCGCGAAACGATGTCCTTTCAGGCTGCTCTTGATCTGAGGGAATAAAAACAGTCTAGGGAAGCCAAATATGGACTGTAAGGTGGTTGGGGTAGCGTTGCAACGTTGTGTTTGGCCAGTATTTCCCTCACAATTAGCGACGAGTGACTGGGCGTGTTGTCATGATGGATCATCCAGGAATCGGCGATCTCTCTTCGTACGCGGCGGACTCTCATCCTCAAACATTCGAGCACTTTTGCGTTAAATTTGCCGTTCACTGTTTGGCCAGCGGGCACAAACTCCTTGTGGACCACATCTTTTACATCAAAGAAGACAAGGAGCATCGATTTCACTCTTGACTTGCTCATGCGAGTTTTTTGTGGTCGAGGAGATGCGAGTGTGTGCCACTCAGAACTTTGCCTTTTGCTCTCCAGATCGCACTCGAAGATCCAATTCGTCGCCGGTTATTACTCTGTTCAGAACATTTAGATCGGTCTCCAAATCTTCCGACAGTTCACGGCACGTCATCACATGTTGTTCCTTCTGCTCATCTAACAAAACCTTCGGCACCAACTTCGCGCACATTTTTCGCATTTGGTTTGGTTACATAAATTATCGGTTACAATTGAATGCTCAGTTGATTTCTGCAAATTCAACTTCTGTGTCATTAAACAAACACTTAACCGACGATCAAAGTTCAGGAAGTCTTGCACTTTGGCTACATTTTCATCGGTTTGGGTCGAGATTGGACGTCCAGCGCGTTGTTCGTCTTCAATGTCCCCCCCCCCAAACACACAATGTCCCCCCCCCCCCCCCCAAACACACACACACCCACATATATATATAAGGTAAGGTCAAAGAAGGGCAAAGTGGATTCTGGGAAACTGTTGGAAAGAGACAGCGATTTTGAGATTGCTTTGTCAAACTGCTTTGCTGTGTTACAAGATCCAACAGATAAAAGACTCAAACAGACAAAAATCTCCATTGAGCTTATTGATTTAATGAACACACGACGGACAATGAGAAATGTAGGTAGTCATTTGGGCAGGGTCGAGTACACTGAGCTCTGCAAAACTAAAAGAAAACGTATCAGAGAGTACACCGATTCAACATGCATGCATGCAGTTAGTGCAAAAACCCTGGAAGGAAACAAAGGAATTAACAAGGCTAAACAGAAGCAGAGAAACAAAAGAACGCAAATTTATGCTTTAAAGCGTGAGGATGGTACAGTGTGCAGGGCGCGTACGCAAATGTTAGAGGTTGTCAGAAAATTTTATTTACAGTTATATGAAGATCAGAACCAATCAAGGACAACAATGGCCACGGAAGAACAAATGCCAGATATCCTAGTGGAGGAAGTAACAAGTGCTATTGAATCGATGAAGAATGGCAAGGCTCCCGGGAAGGACAGTGTAACTGTCGAAATGCTAAAAGCTGGTGGTCGGACGTTACATAAAACACTGGCAAAATTATATTTAAAATGCCTCAAAGAACAAAAAGTACCTGACTTATAGAAAAATATAGAAAAAAAGTGATCCTTTTTCATTAGAAAGGAGTACAGGAAGATTTAAAGAACTACAGTCCAATATGCCTTCCATCAGTAATGATCAAAGTTTTCACCAAGATAATATCTAAAAGGATATTAAGAAAACTGAATGACGCACAACCAAGAGAACCGGTTGGATTCGGAAGTGGATTCACTACAAATGATCATATCCAAGTCGTAGGCCTGCCAACTGTCAACTGTCCAGTTGGATTCTTCAGTCGAAGTGGACAACACTTGAAAATGCCAAATGAGATTTTGGCGAAACATCGTGACTCTTTACAGAATGAACGGATCGACACCCGGAATGATATATACAGAATGATATATCGACACCCGGAATTATTATTCACGTATGGACCCGGGTGGACCACGCGAAGTACAATTAGAGGCGTTTGTTGTTGTTAGCCTTCCTTTGGGCCCATACTAATTTCATTCTTTCGCTATGAGCTTTTCTATGAGCTTTTTTTTTTATTTCTACTTTAGCTCTACTCCTATTTTCATAAAATTCGACTATTTGTCTAGTTAGCCTATTTGGATTCATCCGTTTTATGTGTCCGTAAAACTTAAGCCTTCTTTTTTTCATATCGCTATGTATGTCTATGTATTTATTTGTTTGGGGCCTAGGATTTTTCTTATGATTTTTCTTTCCTTCTTTTCAATGTCCTCGATATCTCTCTTTCTATTCAAAATGAGCGTTTCTGCCCCATATAGACATTCTGGCTTAATAACTGTGTTGTAATGTCTCAGTTTTGTGTTTTTAGATATGCATTTTTTGTTGTAAGTATTTTGTGTAAGTCTTAATGCCGTTTCCATTTTTTGACATCTACCCTTATTGGCCGCTTTTTCCAACCCATTTTCCATGATTATTTCACCCAAATATTTGAATTGAGAGACTCGTCTGATGTTACCATATTTTGTTTTTAGAAATGGTGTTCTTAATCTGTTGCAAGTCATGTATTGTGTTTTTTCAAAGGAAATTTGGAGTCCTACCTTTTCTGCTGTTTCTTTTAGAATTTAAATCTGTTTCTGTGCCGTTAATACATCTTGAGCCAAAATTGCTAGATCATCAGCAAACGCCAGACAATCAATTTTGATGTTGGTTCTCCCCAGTTTAATGGGCTGGTCAATATTCATTTTAATGTTTAATGGCCGACTTTTTTTCACGCCACTCCTGTATTACTTTTTCTAGAACACAGTTAAAAGAGATCAGATCTAGTCCTTGTTCTTTCAAGATTCGGAATATATATATATATATATATATATATATATATATATATATATATATATATATATATATATATATATATATATATATATATATAAATATATATATTATATTTCAGATCTAGTCCTTGTTCTTTCAAGATTCGGAATACACTTTTTTCTTTATTTGGGTTTTTCAAGTCAAATAAAGAAAAAAATATATGAACACGCCACAATCATTCAGACATTACTTATTTGTTACCCGCCCGCTTAGCTGGACATAAATTAAACTGTAGTAATAATTGGCATTTTTATGTTTAAATTTATTTTTGGAATTCTATAACTTTTACCTGCTATTTAACAATTTCTTTCTATAAATTTGACGAAGACAAAATTGCGAGAGATTCACTACGATAGAATCCCAAATTTTAGATTTTAACGCCCCCGCAACCCCCCTGAGGAGGTGATTTTTATTAACCCTCCTCCTTAGCGAACATCTACGACGCATGAGAAACATTCCTGTTAAAACAAATCCTGTCAAATAAATCGAAGGATCCTGTCAAATCAAATCTATAGTCTTGGGTATGATTTAAATCTTAAAAAACGGGCGTATATTTATCTTTTACGCCCTCGCATCCCCCTGTGAATTAAAATTAATGAACCCTCCGAAGCATGACGCATAGCTGTGCTTGAATCCAATAGGTGGCGCCGTAGTCAAGTTAGTAACAAATTCTATATTTTATAAATGAAATCATTCATATTTACAAATGATATATGAACATCATTTCTGTGTTATTACGTTAATCAACTCATTTTTTTTTATTAAACCATCATTAAAGCAGCCACAATTTCATAATATATCTTATTCCAATGCATAGTATAAATTTATATTTGAATACATACATTTATATATCTTAATATAGTGTATTTACGTTATCGTATTAATTACAAATTATTAGTTGAGATTTTTTAAAAGTATCTTATTTTTGTTTAGTGTTTAATTGACATATTTTTTGACTTTGACATATTTTAGAAATTTTTTAATCTACCAGTTTTGGCTTTTCCACTTTTGTTCATTTATCAACGTTTATTTACCATTTAATTATGTCATTATATATACCACTTAAATTATCAGTATCAGTTCAGATATTAACTACTGTTAGCTTATAAATAATTTAAAGGTAAACAATTTATAAAATAAGTCCAAGCTAAAAAATATGTTCTATACATACGTATCGATGTAACCTCTCGCCGGAAATTCGTAGTGTTATAAAAAGTAGCCTATGTCCTATTTCACGACATAAACGACTTATATGCCAAATTTTATTAAAATCGTTCCATGGTTCGAGCGTAATTGAAGGACAAACATCTAAAAAAGCATTGTTCACATTTATATTAGTAAGATTAACAAAAATCAAAGTAAAACTAACCAAAACTTCAAATAGGAAAAAAAATATTAGAAACAATAATTTTACCAGATATATAAATAAATAATGCCTTAATTTAATACAGAAATAATCGACAAATATAATTTTATAATCGCTTGATTAAAGATCACGCGACGTTGAAAAAAATATTTTAACAGATTTATTTAAACTAATTGCCACATATGTCGATCATCCAATTTTTATTAAATTTTTATTTTTCTCATAATTTGCAAACATAACTTCATTAAAAATTAAAGAAATCACCAAAACTTAATTATAAATATTTAATAATTAAATATTACAGTTAAAATAACATATTACGATCAGTAATCTTCTTTTGTACACAGTAAGAAACAATGGTAATAAGTCTACGCGGTTTTCGATGTTATATTCACTCCAAATACTTTTTCCATTTACAGGTCTTGATCAATTTTAATGAAGTATAAGGCCTCCTAAATTTCAAGTCTGTAAAACCTATAGTTAGAAAGCGCATTTATTTGTATATTTTAGGCCCCGCCACCCCTCTTGGGACCAGATTTTCGTACAACCTATCTTTATTGTATATTTGTGAAGTATAAGGAAAATTTTTGTTTCAAGTTTGTTGAACTGACGGTTAAAAAACGAATTTATTTGTACATTTTACGCCCCCGCAATCCCTCTTAGGACTGGATTTTCACATATCCCGTCTTTAGTGAATGTATGTGAATTATAAGGATTATAAGGAATATTTGCGCCAAGTATAAAGCCTATAGGACATATAGTCAAGATTCAAATCTGTAGGGAAATTTTACATTTAACACTTCTACAACCCACCTACGGAAGCGACTTTCGCAAAACCCGTTCTTAGCTGATCTCTATGTGGCAAAAGAAACATGCCTGCTAAATTTCAAGTCTGTAGGCCTTGGAGCTTCGGAGATTTCGTACCACATACGGAGTTAGGTACCACATTCAACGCGTCCAGGCACTACTACCTGTTGATTTTCCTCCACGTATTGCATTATGGTAATGGATATTGCAAACTTTACTTCGCATCCCTCTATTCCTGACACAAATTCTTTTCACCGATGAAGCCACTTTCGCAAGAAACGCAATTAAAAATTTTCATAATAACCATGTGTGGGCAGATGAAACTCCGCATGAGGTATGCGAAGATAGTTTTCAACATCAGTTCTCGTTGAATGTTTGGGTTGGAATTGTATTTGACTATCTAATTGTGTGTAACCGGTATTTCTATTACAAAGACTTACTGGCGAGGTGTATCGTAACTTTTTGGAAGCAACGCTGCCTGAGTTTCTGGAAGATGTGCCATTGGCAACAAGGCATGAAATGTGGTTTATGCACGTGGGCCACACACGTGCGTTTACGCAAGTGGGCCACACGCATGGCCTGCTCGATCCCCGGACTTAAACCCCCTGGATTATTTCTTCTGGGGATATCTGAAGTCATTAGTTTACGCTACTCCATTGAAGAATTTGGATGAGTTGCGTAATCTCAAGATAATTGCTGGGTGTAACTAAATTAGAAACGACCTTGGTGTGCTTGAAAGAGTTCGGCAGTCAATGACGAGAAGATTGAATGCTTGTATCAAGGCTGGAGGAAGTCATTTCGAACATTTATTGTAGATTGAGCAACTTTACATGTACGTTTTGACAATAAAATGTAAATTTTGTTCACCCTGTATCTTCGAAACAAAGGGGTTTTTCATATATATATATATATATATATATATATATATATATATATATATATATATATATATATATATATATATATATATATATATATATATATATATTTGTTACACTTTTAATTTTATTTATTCTGAAATAAACCAGAAACATTGAAATTCTGACTCATACTAATAAAAATTACATAATGCAAAAGTTCGACATGATAACACTTCCCTGTGATCAGCAGTCATTCCCACTCTTCCAAATAAATTTAAAAAATCTAACCATTCAATCTACCAAAGTCAAACATTCAGTAATCGTTTTTAATAGCCACTTCATCGAGAAAACTTCCGTTGGTAAAAAAAAGTTACCATCTCTCGCACCTTGAATTTCAAATAAAATTCAGAAAAGAGTACCCGAATGCCACAACAGGATATACAGCCACCATCCTGTTCATATAATATTCATAAAATTCGAGCTTAACATTCATAGTCTAATCCGTCAGGTCTATTGTACTTGGCGCTACATTTATTTAAAATGTATTAAGAAAATGGCGAACGTGAGCTGGTCCCCTAATTGACGTTAACTAGGCATCGAATTCTTTTTTAGAGGAAGGTCTAGCTTAAATCAAATCAAGGCTCATTTTAAAACCGAACGTGCCCGCCATATGCTATGCGACCATTGTTCGGCGCTGAAGAAAATGGATTTATTCTAGATGATGTCGTTTTATCGTTTTAAGTCATTTGCATATCGCTTCTTCGTTTTCTCGCACCATTTCTTTCCATAACATCCATGCATCCTCATAAAATTAAAACATGTCTTGGAAAAACCGAAAAGTATGCTATGAAACAATTACTTTTGATTTTGACATTAAATAATATGTCAATTTTTGAATGTTCTTGTCAAATTGGTTTTATTTTAATTCAATACAAAACAATAGCTAATTAGAATATATTGGATTAATGTAGACGTTCGTCCCGTAGCTTCATAATTCCGCTCTCGTAGAAGTTCTGATGTTTATGGATAAAAAACTGATCCAGCAGATCCAGGACAGGTTGTAAAAGGAGGGAAGTTTGTATCGGAGGGGCAAAGACACGGGGAACTCAATGCCTTTTCAGTTGGCTAATTCCCCTCAGGGGACCTGGTATCCAGGTTACGGGCTTGACGACCCCGAGGCTCCCTAGTCTATCCTTAAGTCAAGTTGTGATGCGATCAATATTAGTCATGATAATGTCACACCACAGGTCATACCAAAGGTTCCAATAGAAGAATTGATTAGTCATGATAACTGAGTGGCACCTGAGGGTTTTTCGGGTATCTCTAACGGAGCCTGTAGAATACCTCTCGCCTTTCCGGACTCATTAACGTTACCAAGGTATGAAGCACTGCCTCGGCTGACATTCATTTCTTCCTCACTGGTGGGACTTGCATGTATTAGTCAAATACAAACGCCTTTCCCCCTCCAGGGTTGTTTCTCCACCTTCCAGTTCTCAAATTACGTTCGACCGTTTGTTTTTGTTATCACCCGTTTAGGCAAAGATGCTTATTTTAAATTAGTGTCTCCCTTCGTTATACATAAAACTCGTTTCAAATGCTGTTTGATCTCTTAAAGAAGTAAAAAAAAAATGGGGAACGGTTTACTGTTTCTTTCTAATGCTTGTTTCTCAAACTTTTGTGAGACTTGGACCTGTTTTGGCATCTCCCTTCCCTCTTGTTACTCTATTTCCCTCTAATTCTCTCTATTTCCCCTTGAACACCCTTTCTTTGTCTACCCAACATAGGTCCCTTACCTTATAACAGGCCTTTTTTCTGACCCCCCCCCCCCCCCCGCATTCTCTCCGGAATAATCACAGACATTGCGCCTTGGAATATATACTCAAATATACTGACGAATCAAAATCTTGTGTAAATCAGTATTAAATAATTTTAAATTAATATTAATAGTAAATATGTCAAAAAAAAGATCAATTTATAAATTTAGCTACAAAAATGTTCGTACATTAACTAGTATCAACAAAAAAATTACTTTTTTTTAACTACTCGACGCACGTTTCTCTAACCATGTTAGCATCATCAGGATATTATTTAATCTGAATTAATGATAAATAATGATAATGAAATAATGATAACATGGTTAGCGAAACGTGCGTCGAGCAGTTAAAAAAAAGTGATTTGGTGTTTAGTGATAAATCTCTTCAAGTTTAGTGTTTCACACCAAAGATTCCAATAGAAGAATTGATTTAAGTTATTTAAATAAATGTTTTTGTCCATTATACCGTTAATAAACACCAAGTTACCAACACCCTCTGAGGATATACACCATCAAACCATTACCGACCCCCCATCGTGTTTAACAATTGGACAAAGATTTCCTGTGTTGAGCTCTTTATTAAGCCTTCGCCATACCATTTGACGCCCATCTGAGCCAAAAATGTTGAATTTTGACTCATCACAGAAACTAACCTCGCTCCAATAATGTTCAGGCTTCAAAATGTACTCCTTAGCAACATCCAGTCGAGTTTTAATATTTTTCTTACTTAACCAAGGGTTTTTCCGGGCCACACGTCAATGATATCCATATTTTCTTATATACGGCGTATTGTTTCGATTCTGACTATTTTTTGACTAGTTTTCTACCAATGTTTTGTACTAATTCCTAATAAATAACGACAAAAGTGGAAGATTACCATTTATCTTAACCCTAGAATGCTTAGGTGAATCGCATGCTTATAGTTGCGTAGACGGGGTTATCTATAACCCTAGTTATATATTTTTATTTAACGTTTAAAACAACAAAAAATTAACTTTTATTTCAATAAAACAAGATTTATTTTAAACATTCAGTATATATTTCAGCTTTAGGGTCTCTAAAGCACTTCGCACATACAGTTTTGTTTTTCGGTTATATGTTCTCGGATATAAAGAGCAGCGAATCTATTTCTGCAATCTTGTTGGTGGTGGATCAACCGTTTCTTCTGAGTTCATAAACAAAATATCGTATTGATTCTTTTAACGTTCGTGGTAATGGTTTTGTTAAGTTGTAGTCCAAGTTCAAATATCTTTTTTTCGACGAACACTTTTTTGTCTGTCACTTTTAACAATTTGAAAAATATTGTTGGAGTTAATGCCGGCTTGATCCATCATACCATAAGAAAGCGTAATGACCATCTACGTGTCTTGCGAGAGACGGAATATGTATGCATCATTTGATCAAAAGTATCAACGCCTCTTTGGTCGAATTATAAAAATTGATTGTTTCGGTTTGGTTTATTTCGGTTTGGTTTGGCAAGAATTTTTTTCAGTCAACGAGATCAATCTGAGATATGTTGTTTATTTAGCCCCTCTTCTTTGCCGATACAAGGAATAGCAGTTACCATATAATATGTGCGTGAATCATAAATCGTTTTAACGTTAATATCATATTTGTTAGGTTTTGATGAAATATAGATTTTAAAATGGCAATTGCCTCGAAACCACAATTGTTCGTCAATTGTACAATAACTATGAGGAATATAGTATTATCTTCCATATATATCTCCCATATACATTGTATTGAAGAAAATGTACCCACTCTGTTTCTTACGTTTTTGTCATCAAATCTGAGGCAACTTACCAGGAATCTAAATCTTGTTTTACTCATTATGCATCGATATAATTTCATTTCATTGAGATGGTTATCTTTTCTACATCCTGCTATATAATACATTCACAACAAAGTTATACATATTTAAATTTCTTCTGGGGTTACTCATAACCCCACTAAGCATTCTAGGGTTAATATGATTCATCCAGATATATTTTTTTGTTTGCGCGTCCGAATATTTTTGAGGTGTATAAAAGGATTTTTTTGTGTTTTTTCTTTTTTTTAATTTTTGAATCAAATTGATTATTTTGAAACTTTGTTATACAAGAAGAACGGTAAAATCTATTTTTTTTGCGTAAATTGGAATTGCTAGAATAACTTTTTTTTAATAGGTTGTCCGAATATTTTTGGGATCCACTGTAATATTTTCTGCTTTAACTCTTTCAACTATTTGTGTGATTCTATTGAATTATTTTCGTAACCCGTTACGTTAAGGCACTAGATGACCATGTAGATAATTAAAATTAAGAATAAAGATGAAATTCGCATTCCCTGCTGTTTACTACTTTAGTCTGGGATTTTTTTCGACATTCCACGCATATCATAACTCACCTTTCTCCAATAAGTTACGTCTCACGCCAGAACATCCTCATTAAATATATGTTTTTAGTTCAGAAAATAAATATCTTATAAGATCTGAATAATTAAAAGTGTTTTTATTTATTATATTGATTTGGTATAAATATTATATGAATAATTAATAAGATTTAGGATAATTTATTGATTTTGTTGTATTTTTGTAGTAAAGGTAACGGATGTTAGCTAATTAGTGATGGCGTATTAATCATAATTCCAGTTATTTATTTTTAAAAGCGTCCATTAATTTTAATTAACAAATATATGGGTTTATAATCAAATTAAACAACGGAGAATTGATGTATGGGTTATATCGATTCGGAATATAGGTTTGATCAATAAGAAAACCGTCCCAGTAATAAAATAACACCTATACCTGTGGAAAATAATTCTCCAAGGAGATATCGTCGGTGATACAGCAATACCGCTTAAATAAAAATTGCAATACCCCATAACTACTTATTACAATACCGCGTAAGTACAAAAATAGTAAAAATGAGATTTGATTCTCAAATTACGTTTTTTTTCTACATTTTTTGGCGTATTTATTAATTTAGAAAAATGTTTTGATATTAAAAACAATTTTATACAATACCGCGTAACTTGGGTTTGCTTAACATTTGCTGGTAATACCTAGTAACTACAAATACCCTATACCGTTTACCATCATGACAGTTCAATCAGTGATATTAAAAGTAAAAGTAAAGTGTTTGGGTTAGAGGCGCATCAGCAACTAGGCTATTTAGCGACTGGACCTACAGCTTAACGTGGGTTCCGAACCACGGTCATCAGCTTCCGACAAACCCAGGCCAGCACCCCCCTCGGGCTATAAACCCTTGGTTATGTGCCTACCCATAAGTCTATCAGGAAACCTACCGACTGGCGAGTGACCAACGTAGAACACTTCTCAGAAGGCATCCGGCCTTACCCAGCCTTTAACTGGCGTGACTGAGGGGTAATTCGTAGTCGGATTTTAAACTCTTGCCTAGAAACAATCACAAACATTTAGGAAAGATAAACGGACAGAAGAAAGAAAAATAACCATCCGAGCGCTGCAATCGAACCAGCTACCGCTCCAGCGCGGATTCGGCAAAGCAGACGCTCTTACCGCCGCACCAACGCGACCGGCTCAGTGATATTAGAATTGAAAGAGAAAATAAACTAAAAAATAGTTTCTAATATAGATGTTCTAAAGTAAGTATATTAAATTATCCGTTCAAAATTTTTAAAATTAATTATAATAACAAATTCAATTTTAACTAAACAATTTTTTATATATTTATTTGACTTAGTAACCTATTAATTCAAGCATGATGTTATATTTCTATAAACTATTGTTACATTAAACATTACATTATTAAACAGTTCCAATAAACATTTTAATATTATTTTAACTAAGATATTTTTAAATAAAATAAGTTATACATTCTGTCAAAAACCGTGTACCGGGAATTGGAGAAAGAAGTCGGCCGGAGTCATATCAGGTGAATACGGTTGTGCCAACTTAGCGATAAAAAGAATTGTTAGAATCCCTTTAAGCGGGATTTTCAAAGGATTAATTCCGGGTACCTTTTTGACAGAACGTACATTATATACATTATTATACATTATACATTTTATTATTTATTATTCTACATATTATACATTATTATGTGCATATGCAGCGACCTCAAAGTCATCGGTTTGTTAATGGGATTGCAGGGTGATTACACAAAATACTCTTGTTTCTTTTGTCTGTGGGACAGCAGGGCCAGAGAACATCATTATGTAAGAAAAGAATGGCCTATTCGAAACGACTATATTCGCGGCAAAGTGAGTGTTAAATATAAGTCATTAGTAGATCCAAAAGACATTATTCTACCCCATTAAATGGGGTAGAATAATGTCTTACACATTAAAAATCTTATACATTAAATTGGGACTTTGAGACTTGGGACTTTGTCAAGGCGGTAAACAAAAATTGTGATGCTTTCCTGTATTTACAAAAAATCTTTCCAAACATTACAGAAGCAAAACTTAAAGAGGGGTATTTGTTGGCTTACAGATCCGTAAAGTTGTAAAAGATCCTCAGTTTGAAAGTATTTTATCTGGTAATGAAAAAATTGTTTGGAAGTTATTCAAAATGGTTGTCGAAGAATTTTTGGGAAATAAAAAAAGTGAATATTATAAAGATATTGTTGCTGATTTATTGAAACATTTTCAACAGATGGGAGGGAATGGAAGATTCATTTCCTGCACTCGCATTTGAGTTTTTTTCCTGAAAACTTAGGAAGTATGAGTGACGAACAAGGGGAACGTTTTCACCAAGATTTAAAGATTTTCGAAGAACGACATCAAGGATTTTGGGATTAAAACATGTTAGGGGATTACTGTTGGTCCATTATAAGAGAAACCGATTCAAATAAACTATAAAAAGAAGGCGAAAAGATTTATTTTCCATTTTTAAGTAAATTAATATTTCTAAAAGCAGACCTCACAGCATTTTTTTATTATTTTTTCTGGATAACTCTTACCTAAATTAACAACAATTAACAATTTGCAGCTGGGGTATAAAAACTGTATAAACTAGTGTTATTTATAGTTTTTTTACCATCGGTAATCCAATAAACTTGTAAAAAGATGGTATTTTTAATAGCAAGCAATTTCTTTCGGATAATTTGAGCCGTAGCCGAGGGTAGTCATTAGCTGTCACTACCGATTTAAATCATCGTGCCGCCGTATCTTCCCAGTTTACGTTGTTTAACTCAAATCAGCTCGCTCTTGTTGATCGACCGTATTATTGATCCTGTCAGATTAAGAAACTGATATACTGTTTTGAAATCGGATAATACGTTTGGCATACGGTGCGGTCAGTGGCGTATCAACTGGGGTTATATACAATACCTTGTTTCCTTCAGTTGTCAATTATATTAGTTCGTTTTTCTTTTGGTTCTTGTATACGTGTGGTATAATATATTTTTTATTCGGTTATACAGGATGGTCTAAAGAGTTGTTCATGTTTGGTTTAACAGCGTTATGTCGCCATGCTGCAAACTTTCTCATACCTGCTCTTCAAGAATTTGAAGGATACACTCAGGATTCTTGGTTCCAACAGGACGGAACCACTTACCACACTTCAATCTCTCTCATTCATCATCATCATCATCATCAGTCCATCGAGCTTTCGGTCTTTTTCGCTGATGTTTGCGATCAAGCGGTATCCACTCCAGGATTGCCCTGGTCCATCTGTTATCCAATCGCCTCGCTAAATGACCTGCCCATCTCCATATCAATTGCTTCACTCTTCTAATGATGCCATACACTTTCGTTTGTTCCCTGATCCATACGTAGGGCTTTCTGTCCCGTCTTGTAATGCCAAGCATAGATCTTTCCATTCCCCTCTGTGCTTCCCGAAGTTTTTGCATTGATTGCGATGTGAGTGTCCAGGTTTCACTTCCGTATCTCATAACGGGCAGGATGTACTGATAGAAGACTTTTATTTTTAGGCAAAGTGTTTTCAGGTTTATTTTTAAGCCAAATGGTTCACCAGCAGTTTGCAGTTCTTGTATGCGTCTTTGCAGCTCCTCTGGGTCTTGTGAAAGGAGAACGATATCATCTGCAAATCTAAGATGGTTTAAGTTTGCACCATTGATCTTTACACCATCGTGTTTCCAGGATGTTCTTGACGCAATACTCCCGCAAGGCAAACCAAGAAAATAATAGGCGATATTGCGTCACCCTGCCTTACACCTCGTTCTACATTAATTCCCACTTCAAGAGCATCAAGGTGAATTGTCGCTGTAGTTCTATCATATATCGATCCTAGTAGGTTTATATATGCTTTACCAAACCCCTGGCTAAGCAATGAATCCATTATGACATGCTTTGTGATGGAGTCAAATGCCTTTTCGTAGTCGATAAAAGCCAAGCACACTGGCATGGTGTATTCGTTGTGCCTTTCTATGGCCTGCTGTACAACCTGGATGTCATCAATTGTAGTGAATCCACTTCTGAATCCTGCTTGTTCTCTTGGTTGTGCGTCATTCGGTTTTCTTAATATTTTTGTAGATATTATCTTAGTAAAACTTTGTACATTACTGATACGAGGCTTATTGGACAGTAGTTCTTTAAATTTTCCTGTGCTCCCTTCTTATGTAATTCCTTTGTGGATCAGACATTGACGTGGTAAAGGAGTTTGAGTAGGGCAATGCAGATTTGAGCTATGCTTTCTGGAGTCTATAGTCCTAGAAGGGTCACCCCTGGCGGACATGTCAAGGCAGAGGCCTCAGACTAACATGTTACAAAATCTGCCAACCTGCATTGGACCAGGGTGGCAGATTTTGGTCCATACCTTCAACATGTATTTCAATATGAGAGTGCAACCTCAAATACGGCCCTCATTCCCCGGAGGCCAAGGGGCAACTACCTACGGCAGCGGGAGAATCTGTCTCAAGGCAGAGGGTGCTAAGAATCACCGGATTAGATCAGGCTGTCATTGGATTTTTGACCTTGCTACGCTTAATACACGGACTATGAAAATGGGGGCCCGATTGCAAGAACTGTTAATCGAACTTGACAACATACATTGGGATATAACTGGGCTTTGTGAAACACGAAGAAAGGGCTAAGAGTTAATCAAACTGGAACTAACTGGACACGTACTCTACACCCGAGGTACGAAAAATGGACGATGTGGCGGAATTGGATTCTTCATCAATCGAAAGCTTAAGGACAGTGTAGTAAAATTTGAAAGTACATCTGACCGACTAGCCCAATGCGTCATTCAGCTGAATACAAAGTTTAGGCTTCAAATCGTCCAAGCAAGCAAGTTGTGGCCCAGTTTTTATACATGGAGAAATGTAGATACAAAATCCTGATGGGTGATTTTAATGCCAGAATTGGAACAAGAACTGATGAAAATGCAACTGGCCCATATGGAACTGGTGAGCGAGACAATAGGGGTGACAGATTGGTTGATTTTGCTGAAGAACAAAAACTTTATATTGCTTATTGCTTATTTAAGCTATATATATATATATATATATATATATATATATATATATATATATATATATATATATATATATATATATGTATATATATATATATATATATATATATATATATATATATATATATATATATATATATATATATATAGATATATATAGCTCATTCAGGGAAATAATGGTTGTAGGTAATCAAAATCTGTGACACCCTCACGTTACAATGTTGCCACAGTTCACTCCAAAATACTCATACTTTGGCTTTTGTATGCCTGTGTTGTTTTGTATGACTGTAAATGAAAAAGTAACACGAAAAAATGTTTCTTCAAAAATCTGTTTCGAATCTTCTGCTTGGGAACGTAGCGGCTTTTCATTTAATTTACACAAACTTTAATTACTCACTATCACTAAGACAACTTTCAGCATCTGAATCGCTGTTCAAGTAAATTATTAGGGAATTAACTTCTACTCTATCAAATACTCTTTCGCGATTCGACCATCTTTCAATTTCTTCTTCTATATGTCTGATGCTGTTTATCCGGATCAGTGGTGTAACTGTTGATAAAGCATCTTTCTACATATCCAAACAGTTATCAATCGTTCTTCCATCTCGACCTATAGGACGATTGTAATAATTTTTGGCCACCCCCCATACCAATTCTATAGGATTGAATATGCAATAATGGTGGGGAAGACGTAGCACTTTGAGGATATACTCTTCAGCTTTATGATCTACCACATATTCTTTTTTAGGCTTGTTCCTACAAAGAACATTATGAAACACAAACATGTCCCTTTAATTACTGCTTACCGAATAACGAATAATGTGCAGTAGTTCACTTTTCAACATAGCCTTTTCAAAAGGAACATTATGCTTTGTCAGGCATTCTGCTATTTTTGGTTTTGTCCCTGCACTAGTTGGAGGTTTATTCATTAGCGTACTGTGATTTGGTGCATTATCTATGACAGTAACTGATGGCTCCTCCAGAAGACTTTCAACAGCTGGTTTTTAAACCAAAACAGATCTTGTTCTTGTTCCATTTTGCCATGAGTGACTCAAGGTCCCATTTTGAAATATCCATATTTCATCCAAATAAACAAAATCAAACCATTTTGTTTATATGGATGTTTTATATTTTTTTGGATTTTATATATTTTTATGTTTGATATTTTTTCCAAAGAAATGAAAGCCTGATGAAAATTCCAGATATTGCCTTTAAACGAATCCAATTTTTGAAAACGTTTAAAGGCACAACTCAAAAACGACCAGAACATGAAAATGACAGATTCGACGTAGAAAGTTGTGTTAGGCCGGCAACCCTGTCCAGAACCACAAACCTTAATGTTATCTTGACAGCGAATTCACAGAATGTGATCCATCGGCTCACCGTATTTTTATCCTAGTCTAATAGGATTAGAGGAAGAAGGAAAGACAGTGCTTCGAACTTAAATGATTTTTTCTTTATTATGGATTTAAATGGAATAACATTTTAAAAATGTGTTTGTGTATGAAATTAAATTCTCTATAAAAAAGATCCTTTCCATTTTCTTCATAAAATTCATATTTATGGAGATATTCTCAATAATACATTCATTAACCCCATATAGTCAACATTTTAAGACCTACAAATTTTTAAAATATAAAAAAAATTGTGTGTTAGGTAGACTAAACTTGAAAAGATTTACCACTAACTGCCAAATCACTTTTTTTGAACTGCTCGACGCACGTTTCGCTCACCATGTTAGCATCATCAGGAGATGATTTAATCTAATTCTAAAACTAAACTATGTTCTATTTATATGAAAAGCCCTACCTAACGAAGCGTGTAAAACAAATCATGAACCGTCAAGTTTACTAAGCCTTACATTAATAATTGAAAAAGTTGACTGAACAGGATAGGTCCTTTATCTCGGTTCATGATTTTCTTACATTTTTTATTTGAATGCTTTTATATGCTTTTTTTCCTTTATTTGGGTTTTGCCCCACTATCTAAAACTCAAAAAATATCAAAAATACCTGTTTTTATTTAATGAAAGAATCACTGGGTAAAAACAAAAAACCAAACGGAGACAAATTTTTGCGCGATTCTTTTTTGTAATAAATTTGCCTAACGAATAAAATTTTAAAGATATAAAAATGTTATAAAAATTTTTACAAACTTTTAACGTTAACGTTTCGGAGAGTACTCTCCCCCCGTTTTCAAAACTAAACTAAAAAATAAATTATATTAATTTGTAATATATAATATATAATAAAGTAACGAGTGAAAGTATTTTTTTGTGTATGTCAACGATACTTACATTGACAACAATAGATTTTCATTGTGGGACAACATTGGATTTCCAAATGTTGGACAACACAAGATTTTTTATTTCTCCCATATCTAATGTGGGCAATATGTTCTTTATATCTTGTCAATATCGATCTTTTTGTTTGCCCAATATACCTTCGATCATAGTCTTGCCAACTAATTTCGTAAATTCTCGACTTTTCATGTTGCTCTGCTTTATCCTTTGGATTACCCAGAACTTCTCTTAATTTATTATATGGTTTGTACATAACCTTAATGTCCACTTTTTTCAAAATTTTGTCTAGCCCTCTTGTTAATTGGGCATCAAATGATATTACTATGAATTTCTTTGTGTTCTGATCCTTTTGAAAAGTCGAAGATTCTTTCAATAATTTTCTGAACTTATGTTTTCTAATTAATTTATCTGCAATGTTCTTATTATAACCATTTACTTCAGATACCTCACTAATTAATTTTAATTCTTTGTTATAATTATATTTATTTAAAGGAAAATTAATTAATCTATTTACCATATTATTTAAACTAGCCATCTTATTTTGGAAGCTATGATTTGAATCGTTAGGAATGTATCTCGAAGTGGTGGTGTTTTTCTGAAAATATCAAAATCTAACCTATTTTAATTGTTTCTGCTGACTAAAACATCCATAAATGGTAAACTATCGTTGTTTTCGAGTTCATGCGTGAATACTATGTGTTGGGATTTACTATTTAAGTTCTTAATAAAATCATCTAAATTTTCATTTTTCGAATCGAACGTCATACACATATCTTAACCATACCCTCGGAAAGTAACTGACTTGATCTTTTGCCTCGGTTTCCAATTTACTCATAAATAAGTTGGCTAAAAAGGGTGACAGAGGATTGTTCATTGTCGTTCCTGTTGTTCGTAAAACCTGTTATTAAGCTGAAAACAATTTTGCTTCATACATAATCTTGTTAAGGAGATGTACTCAGAAACAAGCGTTTAAAAGTGTTTAACTAAACTTGAAGAACTAACCACTAAACTTGAAGAGATTTTTACCACACTCTTCAAGTTTAGTGTTTCACACCAAAAGTTCCAATAGAAGAATTGAAATTAAGTAGAATTTACAATTATTTATTTAATGATATCTAGTTAATAACGACTAAGGCATAATTAATGTCGTTAATTTTATATCAAGTTAAATAATAGAAATTTATTTCTTATAAACGGATTTATTAATTATGCCTTAGTCGTTATTAAGTAGATATCATTAAATAAATAATTGTAAATTCTACTAAGTTACAATTTTTTTTATATTTCAGAAAAAATGACGTTTGTAGGTCTTAAAATGATGGCTATATGGAGTTAACGAATTTTTTATCGAGAATAACTCCAAAAATATGAATTTTGTGAAGAAAATGGGAAGGACCTTTTTTGTAGAGAATTTAATTTCCTACAAAATTGCTCTTATATCTCAAATTCTATATGAGATACTTACAAAAAACTACGATTTTTTCAAAAAATTAACTTAGATCGTCTTGAGGCACGTGTTATTTTTGTTAAAAAAATCCTCCGCATTTTTTCATCACAAGGAAGGTTTTTTTGTGGCGTCGAAAAAAAAAATTAACGACCACCCTAATATATATAGGGGAATGAATATCTTAAGAGTCACATGTACTTCAACTTCCCCGACATTCTGGAAGATTAGAAGAAAAATATTCGCTAAGCTATAGTTGTCGCCTTCTTACTACTTGAACTACAGATACTTGTGGCCGCGTTATGGCATATTTTAGAGGACGGCTTCAGGAGTGCCAGGACAGAAATGGGGCACATTTAGACAATGTAATCTTCAGAACATAAATTCCCAAGAATTTTTGTAAATTTTAAGTATAAATTTGTTAAAATTGATGAACTTGTTTTTTACTTAATTTCAAAAAGTTAACAACTCTTTGGACCATCCTGTGCGTGTGGTCAGTCAATTGGAAAATATACGACTTTGCGTCTTCGGAATACGAGGGTTGCTATTTATGTATCCGAAATTGACAACAATGATGTTACTAGGCGTCATCTGACATATACATTGTATAGTTTGACATTGTTGACGCTATTTGTGTTTTTAGCGACTTGAAAATTTCATCTTAGTTAAAATTTCATCTTCGTCTCAGTCAGCTCCGCAGAGGAGGACAAAGGACATCGAACAGAATCGACACATATTATATTGACGAAATGCTACTTTTAGTATAGAAAATTTTTCTTGAATTTCTCTCAAAGAAAAAATGGGGCAAGTTTTTGTACTAACCCAGTAACTGTATTGGGTTCCTTGGTAACTGGTACCACTAGTTAGAACTCAGTTACCACTGGGTGATGTTTCGAAAAATAATGCTTCGCCAAAAATCGGTAGTTATACTTTTTTTAAAGAAAAATAAAAATATATATACGAACAGAATCGGTACATATTATACATATTATGTGATGAAATGTTATTTTCTGTAAAGGAAATGTTTCTTGAATTTCTCTCAAAGAAAAAATAGGATAAGTTTTTGTATTAACCCAGTAACTGTATTGGGTTACCACTGGTAACTGGGTACTTACCACCCAGTTATCACTGGGTAATGTTTCGAAAAGCAATGCTTCGCCAAAAACCTATAGCTATACTTTTTTAGTAGAAAAATAAAAAATATATATACCAGGTCTGTAAATATAAAACCGGAATGTACCCATAGATGGCCCTAGCTGTCAATATAGTTACCGTCAAACCGCGTCATTGGCGCTATTGCCTTGTTGACATCTGACAAATAATTTCAATTGACAACAATACAAGTTTCATACAACAGCATAGTTTATAATAGCGTTAAACATATAGAATTTTGGCCCTGAAAACTACGATTTGCGGACAGCATTGATTTTCTGTTACCATTTGAAGAAAACTGTTGCAGAATCGCATCGAATGTTTGTCGAAGCTTACGGCGAGCACGCTCTTGGTAAATTACAGTGCTTTAAATGGTTTACAAAATTCAAAAGTGACGATTTTGACGAGAGAAACGAACCGAAAAAGTTTGAAAGCAGCGATTTGCAAGCATTGTTTGATGACGCTCAAACGCAACAACTCGCGCATCAATTAAATGTGACACGAGAGGGCGTCTCATGATGAAAACCATGTGAAAGATCCAGAGGATGGGAAAATTGGTTCCACCTGAACTGAATGAAAGGCATCAGGAATTCCGAAAAGCCACTTGCGAAATGCTGCTCACCAGATACAAAAGAAAGTCATTGCTCCATCGAATTGTGACTGGCGATGATAAGTGGGTATATTTTCAGATTCCTAAGCGTAAAAGATCATAGGTAACTCCAGGCGAACCATCGACATCCATTGCAAGGCCAAAGCGCTATGGACGGAAGACAATGATCTGTGTTTGGTGGTATCAGAAGTAAGCTATTGTGAGCTTACTTCTGATCTGCTAAAACCTGGCGAAACCGTTAATACATCACACACAGCAAAACTGGTCAAAGATACGATTGAGGCGTTTGGTTGGGAAATACTTGCGCATGCTGCTTACTCACCAAACTTAGCTCCGCCCGATTCGTTCTTATTTGCATCGATGGGACACGCACTTGCTGAGCAGCGCTTTTTTATTATGAAAATGGCTCTATGACTGGTTTACCTCAAAAGAGCAACAATTTTTTTGGCGTGGCATCCACAAATTGTCAGGCAGGTGGAAAAAATGTATTGTTTGCGATTGGGAATACTTCGAATAAAATATTTGTTATCATTTTCATACAATAAAAGTGTATTTTCTATACAAAAATTCCGGTTTCATATTTATATACATGGTACGCATCCACACCACTGATGTGCATTTCCAAATTGATTCTGGCTATATCAGTGTCGAATCTTTATTTGTTTAACAAGGAAATGTCTGTTATTTACTCTTCGTTCACAAAAGAATTTCATTACGAGGTTTACTTTCGTATTAGCATCGTGATTTATCTGTAATTCGACTGAGAAAAAAATGTTTCAAACCATCTGACATGTCAAGGCAATTTTTTTTTAACTTTTAAATGTAATTTCGATTTCAATTTCAATTATCGTTACGTTTTTTTTTCTTTTGAGTTACGCTCACGCGTCAAGTCGCTAATTGCGGCTGTTTGATTGGTGAATGATATGAGAATTTTCGCGTCACTTAAATTTTGATCGATTGTTTCGTCATTGATTTACAGGGTGATGTGGCTTTTACCTTTCAGAGTTGTAAACGTTTTGATTTATTAGGTGTTAAACTAATTAAAAGAAAAACGGATTTACAATATTAACCTAAAAGTATTCTTTAACAATACGAGACGTGTATTTGGTATTGTTTTTTTTTCTGGAATATTCTACAAATGCATTTTTTCTTTAAAATATAATAACCTATTGAAAATGATATAATTTATTCTGTACAACCGTGAGTAGTTCAGGCCAAAATCTAGGAAAAAGCTCATTCCAGTACACTGCTGCAGTACTTCGCGATTGAATCCTGTAATACGAAAGTTGCTATTTATGTATCTGGAATTGGTAATAATGGTATTGTTAGGGGCCATCTGACATATGCATTGTAAAGTTTGATGTTGTTGACTGTATACGTACTCACAACGTTTTGTTATACAGACGCTATTTGTATTGTTTAGTGACTTGAAAATTTTATCTTAGTCAAATAAATTATAGTTTAAAAAAACTAAAAAACACGCTTTAATTGTAAATCGAAATAAAAAGTAAAAAATAATTTTTAGTATAGGAATAAAGTGATGAACGAGAAAATGAATGTGTCATTGTGAAAAAAGCGTGGGGTGCTCGATGTCATAAATATTCCACCAGTACCGTTTCAATAAGTAGTTAGTATGAAAATATGGTGCAAAGCACCCCCACCCTACCACGCTTTTTTACAATGACACATTAATTTTCTCCTTTATCACTTTATTCTTATACTAAAAATTATTTAGTATATGAATAAAGACAAAAAACTGCAATAAACAGTATTTTATTTATCGTTTTGCCCCCATATATATTTTCCCCCATGGTACTAACTTATTCTGTAATCTCTTATTCAACGTCCATGCATCGCAGGTGTACCAGGATTGCTATATATGTATCCGGAATAATAAATAAAAACAAATATTGGAACAGTCAAAAAACAACAATAAATTATAACATCTTTTTGGAAGTAAGAAAAGTAACATCGAAGCTAACTAGACAAACTAAAAGAAAATATGAAAACAATCAATTTAATGAAATTGAAAAAGATTTCCAAAAAAATAACACCCGAAATTTTTACCAAACATTTAAAACTAAATTAACAGGCTATCAACCCCAAAGTCTTTGCTTCCAAAACGAAAACGGATTATTAGCTCTAAATAAGCAAGACAATTGCAAAGAACTTGCCAAATATTTTGAACAACTACTAAACTGTCCTGAGCCTTTAAAGATATTACCAACACTAAACTTTAAACAAACAAATCCTTCATTCGGTGGTAATGAATACCATCGAATGAAGATGAAGAAACAATTAGGCAAATCAAGCGATTAAAAAATAATAAAGCTTCTGGCGAAGATAGAATCACTGCTGAACTTTTGAAATCCGCTGGTCCAGGTAAATAACCAACATTCTACAAGAAGTTTGGCGAACCGAGCGGATTCCGGAAAATTGGAAAGATGCTCTAATCGATCCACTACATAAGAAAACAGATATAACCGATGTAAACAACTACAGAGGGATATCTCTTCTACCAGTTTGTTACAAGATTCTATCTCAATGTCTACTAGACAGAGCAACAGGACAATTAGAACCTAAAATTGGTGAATATCAAGCAGGTTTTCGACCGGGCAGATCCTAAACTGAACATATGAATCTAAAGTTGATCCTAAGACATTAAAAACTGTATAATAAAAATCTCGTCTGTACATTTGTGGATTTCAAAAAAGCATATGATTCTATTGACTGCGAATTTTTATTCCAGATCTTGAAAGAACAAGGACTAGATTTGAAATCGCTGGCAATTATTAAAGTAACACTAACTAACACAAGGTCAAAAGCTAAATTCATGGGTGACATTTCAGAAGCCTTCCAAATTAAAACTGGAGTGAGACAAGGGGATGGACTATTGCCACTCTTATTTAAATGTGTTCTAGAAAAAGTAATACAGGAGTGGCGCGAAAAAAAGTCGCCCTAGAATATTGACCAGCCCATTAAACTGGGGAGAACGAACATCAAAATTGATTGTCTGGAGTTTGCTGATGATCTAGCAATTTTGGCTCAAGATATATCAACGGCACAAAAACAGATTGAAATCTTAAAAGAAACAGCAGAAAAAGTAGGACTCCAAATTTCCTTTGAAAATATACAATACATGACCTGCAACAGACTAAGAACACCATTTCTAAAAACAAAATATGGTAACATCAGACGAGTCTCTCAATTCAAATATTTGGGTGAAATAATCATGGAAAATGGGTTGGAAAAAGCGGCCAATAAGGGTAGATGTCAAAAAATGGAAACGGCATTGAGACTTACACAAAATATTTACAACAAAAAATGCCTATCTAAAAACACAAAACTGAGACATTACAACACGGTTATTAAGCCAGAATGTCTATATGCTGCAGAAACGCTCATTTTGAATAGAAAGAGGGACGTCGAGGACATTGAAAAGAAGGAAAGAAAAATCATAAGAAAAATCCTAGGCCCCAAACAAATAAATAGCACAACATACCGACTTCGAGAAAATCAAGAAATCAAACAATACACAGATATACATAGCGATATGAGAAAAAGAAGACTTAAGTTTTACGGACACATCAAACGGATGAATCCGAGTAGGCTAACTAGACAAATAGTCGAATTTTATGAAAATCGGAGTAGAGCTAAAGTAGAAATAATTAAATGGATTGCGGCAATTAAAGAGGGCCTAAGATCAGCAAATATTACACAAAGTGAAATTCAGGATAGAGGTTGTTTCAGACACAAGGTTAACGTTTGGAAGGTTGGCCAGAGAGAAAAATGTAGGAAGACTGGAACAGCTTGGTCTGACGAAAGGAGAAAAGCTCATTGCGAAAGAATGAAATTAGTATGAGCTCAAAGGAAGGCTAACAACAACAAACGCCTCTAATTGTACTTCGCGTAGTCCACCAGGGCCCATACGTGAATAATAATAATAATAAATAGTCTTATTAAAGCCCTTGACTTTATTTGCTTGTTTATTGAACCTATTATTACTGTTAGTAAATTGAAGAAGAGGTTATGTAAATTTAAATTTAAAAAAATGACAAAAAATTAAATAGCTAATATTTGTATATTCTTGAAACTAATTCACAAACTAGTCCTATTAATTAAATAAACCAAATTTTAAAATTATCTTCGGTTACAAAATGTCAATTAATTTTACTGAAATCTAATTATCTCATTTGTTTATTTTTGTAACATAACCCCTTCTTCCACTTGCCCCTTCAATTGTTGAAGTGTTTTTATTAAAACTACCATAAACCATATTAAGATGCTTTATAAAGTGAATTCATGACCTGCAACAGACTAAGAACACCATTTCTAAAAACGAAATATGGTAACATCAGACGAGTCTCTCAATTCAAATATTTAGGTGAAATAATCATGGAAAACAGGTTGGAAAAAGCGACCAATAAGGGTAGATGTTAAAAAATAGAAGCTGCATTGAGACTTACACAAAATATTTACAACAAAAAATGATTATCTAAAAACACAAAACTGAGACATTACAATACAGTTATTAAGCTAGAATGTCTATATGGGACCGAAACGCTCATTTTGAATAGAAAGAGAGACATCGAGGAGATTGAAAGGAAGGAAAGAAAGATCATAAGAAAAATTTTGCGCCCTAAACAGATAAATAGCACAACATACCGACGAGAAAACCAAAAAATCAAATAATACACAGATATACACAGCGATATGAGAAAAAGAAGACTTAAGTTTTACGGCCACATAAAACGGATGAATCCGAGTAGGCTAACTAGACAAATAGTCGAATTTAAAAAAAATAGGAGTAGAGCTAAAGTAGAAATAATTAAATGGATTGCTGCAATTAAAGAGGACCTAAGATCTGCAAATATTAATCAAAGTGAAATTCAGGATAGAAACTGTTTCAGCCACAAGTTTAACGTTTGGGAGGTTGGCCAGAGAGAAAAATGTAGGAAGACCGGAACACTTGGTCTGACGAAAGGAAAAAAGCTCATAGCGAAAAACAAAATCAGTATCGGCGCAAAGGAAGGCTAACAATAACAAACGCCTCTAACTGTACTTCGCGTGGTCCACCAGGGCCCATACGTGAATAATATTAATAATAATAAAGGTTATTTTTTTACTTTTTAGTTTGGTTCACCATTAAAACGTATTTTTAGTTTTTTTAAACTATAATTTATTTTTCATTTTTTAGTTCCATCTGCTATAAAAGCGTGTTTTTGTAGTTTTTAAACTATTATTTATTCGTCACTACCTACCAGTGACGGGAGTGGGCAATTTGTGCGCCTACTCTCTTCGTTTGGCGTTGTAGCCGTGTCTCAGGCTCCCTCTCCGAAAGCAAATCCTTGATCCTGACGATCCTGTTCAGGATAATGAGACGAACTTATTAAATGTATTGTGTGTATTGTCATCAGTCCTTGATAAGTATGCAAAGTTTCTATTTAATCTGACGTTTTGAAGTGGGCGAAAAGGACGTTCAAATATTCCGTTACATAGATAGATACAGGTGAAGCTAATAAAAGCGTGTTAAAAATAGAATTAACTCGTGAGAATTTTCGTGAGATGATTTACTAAGACTTTCGACATGAATTATCTCAACAAGAGTGCATCGATCAACTCACTTCGATTTTTGGTGATGAAGCACCATCTAAAACCACCTTCAGTGGTTAAGTTAATTCAATCGCGGTCGTCGTTCGCTCAGGGACGAATTTAAAGAAGGTCGTCTAAAATCGGTTATTGTGTCAGATAATGTTGATATTGTGCGTGAACTGATAAAGTTTGATCGTCATGTGATATACCCTGAGATTGAGGCATCTCTGGGCACTAGTATGACAAGCATACACAAGATTTTACATGAACATTTAGCCGTGAAAAAAATATGTGCCGGGGAGTTTAGACAAGTGATTAGGTATTTAAAGTATAAATCTCTTCGAATTTAGGCCATTATAAGCCAATAACCTTGTAATTATTTTTTATTCTTGTTTATCCTTCGCATTTGTTTTCCTTTTCCTTTTTCCGGTTGTTTCCACGATATTCATCTTACGGCCCTTGTATTGTCCATACATTCAAGGTTTTCCTTCTCATATTAAACGTTCTTGACTTTATTATCTGCTCAATCGTTGGTTCCTTACAGGGTTCAGTTTATTTCTTCTAGTATTTTGTTTATCGTTTTGCCCCCATATATATTTTCCCCCATATTACTAAGTTATTCTGATTCTGTAATCTCTTATTCAACGTCCATGCATCGCAGGTGTACCAGGCTTGCTATATATGTATCCGGAATAATAAATAAAAACAAATATTGGAACAGTCAAAAAACAACAATAAATTATAACATCTTTTTGAAAGTAAGAAAAGAAACATCGAAGCTAATTAGGCAAACTAAAAGAAAATATGAAAACAATCAACTTAATGAAATTGAAAAAGATTTCCAAAAAAATAACATCCGAAACTTTTACAAAACATTTAAAATTAAATTAACAGGCTCTCAACTCCAAAGTATTTGCTTCCAAAAGGAAACGGACAATTAGCTCTAAATAACCAAGACAATTGCAAAGAACGCGAAATATTTTGAACAACTACTAAACTATTCTGAGCCCTTAAACAAATTAAAACTAAAAAACAGTAAACGAACAAACCCAGATTCATTACCACCGAATGAAGATGAAATAATTAGGCAAATCAAGCGACTTAAAAATAACAAAGCTTCAGGTGAAGATGGAATCACTGCTGTACTTTTGAAATCCACTGGTCCAGGTACAATCAATAGAAGACAAGTCAATAGAAAGAGAGACATCGAGGAAATTGAAAAGAAGGAAAGAAAAATCTTAGGCCCCAAACAAATAAATAACACAACATACCGACCGAGATATACATAGCGCTATGAGAAAGAAAATACTTAAGTTTTATGGACACATAAAACGGATGAATCCGAGTAGGCTAACTAGATAAATAGTCGAATTTTATGAAAATAGGAGTAGAGCTAAAGTAGAAAAAATTAAATGGATTACTGCAATTAAAGAGGACCTAAGATCAGCAAATATTACACAAAGTGAAATTCAGGATAGAGGCTGTTTCAGACACAAGGTTAACGTTTGGAAGGTTGGCCAGAGAGAAAAATGTCGGAAGACTGGAACAACTCGGTCAGACGAAAGGAAAAAAGCTCATAGCGAAAGAATGAAATTAGTATGGGCGCAACGGAAGGCTAACAATAACAAATGCCTCTAGTTGTACTTCGCGTGGTCCACCAGGGCCATACCATAGGGCCAGGGCCATACGTGAATAATAAATAACAATTAAAACAAATACTTATCAATGAAAATGGTTTTATTGTTTTTCAAAATATTCCCCGTGATGATCGACATACTTTTGAACTAATTTTCATAATACTTTTTCCATTCTGATTGAGGTATCTCCAAAACATGCAAGGTCCGGTCAAGTATTGATATTGTTCGGTCCGATGCGTGAGAGCTCGCGTTGCCATGGTGAAGAATGATCCTGCATCGCTGGTTTTTTCATATTTCTTCAAAGGCTTCTGGCAAAAACATTCATTTGAATTGACCGTTCTACGATTCTCTTGTGGCACTTCTCATTTATCCCAAAAAAACAGGCGACCATACTTCAAAGTGCTTCTTGCGCGAACAAATTTGTTGGGTTTGGCTCGTTTTGATAGACTGCTGTTTACTTTCTGGTTCATACTCATAGATCCAATATTCGTCACCTGTGTAGATGTTATACACGGCTTTTGACGCACCACGATTGTATTTGTTGGGTATTTCTTTGCACCAATCGACACGAGCACTATTTTGAGCGATTGTAAAATTATGCGGAATCCAACGGTAAAATCTAAGTGTGCGCTTGTCATACTAATGCCCAGGGATGCCTCAATTTCACGGTATATCACATGGCGATCTTGCTTTATCAGTTCGCGCACAGTGTCGATGTTTTCTGGCGCAACAACCGATTATGGACGACCTTCTTTAAATTCACCTGTGTGCGAACGACGGCCACTATTGAATTCACTTAACTAGTGATATACAGTGGTTTTAGATGGTGCTTCATCGCCAAAAGGCAAAGTGTGTCGATAGATCCATGCATTCTGAGTACGTATGCAGTCAATAATGTCAAACTTTACGATATATATGTCAGATGGTGTCTAGCTACACCATTTTTACCAATTCCGGACACATAAATATCAACCTTCGTAATAACCACCTTAGATAAACTCGTCTTTACCTTCCATGATAGATCTCTAGATGTTAAAACTCTATGAAGTGACCCAGCACATCTATTCCCCATCGTCAATCTTAGATCCACGTCTGCCTCTTCATCACATCTGTTATTCATCACTGATCCAAAAGACATATGATCTTTTGCTTCCTTGAAATAGATGCTATCATTGCTTGTTTATACATTTAGAGCGTCTAATTTCGTGCTTGTGTCTTTGGCCTCATCTCATATATTGGGTCTTTTCTACATTAATTCTTAACCCAGTTTTCAGTGTTGCAGTTACAAGTTTTGTTATTCTTTTCAATTCATTTTAACATCTCGTTAATAGAGCCATGTCATCAGTATATGCCAGATACTGGTGTTTTTTATTTGTTTATTTATTTATCTATACTAATATATAAATCTACAGTGTTTTTTACGGATGTTCCGTTATAACTACTGAACCATGCATCCGATTGACTTGAAACTTTGTATCCATGTAGAATATACATGTACTTAATGGATAGGTTAAAATTTATATGAGTGTTGGACTCCCTACACCAGTTGCGGGGGCGTTAATGATGAGAATCGCTAATTATCTGATTTTATAGCTTTTATATACTTATTATTAAAATGAAATTTTGAAATGAATGTATTCTTTCTTGGGCTATATTAAGACTAATTAAGAACGTCTGCAACGGAGTTCAAACTCCTAAAGCGGTTGTGAGGGCGCTAATGATCAAAAACGCTAAATTTAAAATTTCAGCTTTTAACTTATTATTGATTATTATTATTATAATGTACATTAACTACTATTATTATTAATTTTAATAAATTAATTATTAATTAAACTATTAAATTAATATTTTTCTGTAGCATTAAAACTTTGTTTTTTTCTAATCTAAACAAATTTTTACCAAATGTCAATTGAGTTATTTAAAAAGATATTAAAAACATATATATATATATATATATATATATATATATATATATATATATATATATATATATATATATATATATATATATATATATATCTATGTATATGTATATGTTTATATTTATTAATTAAAGAAGAAAAAGAAGAAAAGAAGGAAGCGTGGAATAATTCGATTAAAACGAAAAATTAGTTTCCCAGCATTAAATTAGTAAGATATTTATTTCAACTTTTTATATTAAATTTTCAGTTGTCAGTCTCAAGATAGTTTTTAATTATTTCCAATTATTTGTTGTTGTCATAAATGCCTAAAAAAGGAAGGTTCAAATTAAATTTGGTAACCTCTAAATCAAAGTATATGAAAGCGAAGCGTGTATTTGAAAGTCAAGATGAAATGAAATATAGATTACAAAAAGAACAAAAAAGGAAAGAAGATTTACGACGTATGAAATTAAAAATTCGTTGGAAAGTAAAAATAAATTGTGGTTTTTCGTATGATCCTACAGTTGATTATAAACAAGAGTCAAAATTAAGTTCAATGACAAAAATTTGTAGTTATTGTAAAGCATTAAAGTGGATTGGTGAATGTGTGTTTATGCTGTTCAGCTGGCAAAATAAAACTAGTTTGCGACAACTTCCAGAGCTATTAAAATAGCTACTCCATTGGAACACATGTAACATCAAATGCATTTTTAAAATCTATCAGACCTTACAACAATGCTTTCCAAATGGCATCATTCGGTGCAATGAAGTCGTTTTAACTAATAAGTACATGGGGCTCATGAATGATTTGCGGCCAATCGAAACTATCATCGAAGAAGATGAGATAGATGACAAAGATTAAATGTTAGGAAGATTAAATACTATATTTGAGGGCACTATATGTAAGCTTGATTTAAGGCTGGAAGGGGGAGAAGAGCCCGAGCTTTCATAGAGTAAAGACGTGTTTCTTGAGCTCTCTGATAAGCAAGCGAAAGGTGTGATACAAGTGATTCCGTGTGTTGTGAAAAGTGATCCCGATAGTGATCCTGCAGCCATGAGTGATTACGATCCAGATGATTGTGAAATGGGCAACGAGGCATCAGACCGTGAGCTCGCAGACATAATCAAAGACGATCTAGTTCTTATATTTGATCTTGAAAATAAAGTAGAGGTTCAAAAGAACGTGATCAAAAAACTCCGCAAGGAGGCAGCGAATGCAGCCAACGAAATAAAGCAACTAACTAAACGTTATGAAGAAAGTAAAGCTTCAGCCGAAGCTTTGTCCAAAAAGAAAGGTTCAAAATCCAAAATCACACCCCAAACATCAACTAGAGGAACACAAACAAAAAAGGTGTCCAAAACTTCAGATATCGGGACGCAAACAAATGCGTCCAAGAAAACATCAACTGCTAAAACACAAACAGTAGTGTTTAAAGTTCCAGTATCAGTAGCCGAAACACAAACCACAGTGTTCGAAACTACAAGCACCGAGATCCAAACGGATTTCGAAAGAGAGGACCCCCACACAGAGTGTCCTTAACACAGAGAGTTACCAGCAGGTGATCTCTCGCTCCCGCAGACGCAGACAGAAGAGGGTGTCTACTACCGAAACTAGTCAAGTTTCGGAAGAAAATACGTTTTCTCTCCCGTCGACGTCAGCCACCAACAATGAAGAACTCATCGAAGAACCAAAACAAATTAAAAAGTCCAAAGTACCAACAGTGCCCACAAGACGCAAACCTAATCCAATAGTCTTGACAGACAAATCCATGTTTCTAAGCGCTATGAAAGCTTTGAAAACAGCTGTCGGGCCAGCAAGAACGAGACCGGACGGGGTCCTTATTCCCCCAAGTACGGAATCAGACCCAAAAGCCATTTTAGAGCTTTTTGACGAATATAAATATCCATATCAAACACCAACATCAAGCAGAAATCTACGCGTCGTTATTAAAGGCGTGCTAGAAACCATATCATTAGAAGATGTAGAAACCGAGCTTCATCAGCTAGGTTTCCATCCGATCTCCACCACAAGATGGAAAAACAAAAATAAAAAACCCATTGCGATCGTACAAGTAACAGTATCTCGCAATGAAAAAACCATCCTAAATATAACACAGCTCCATTCTCAGCCCGTAAGAGTGGAAAAGCAAAAGAAAATGAAGCGTAGCCTTGCTACGAAGATGCAATCAACATTACATCACCAACATGAAGAAAAGAACCAAAATCTAAACGCTGTTTTCCGATCCTGGATTAGAAAACAACAGTACACCTCATCGGTGCAAAACCAAAACCAACTGCAAGAAGAAGCAACGGCCGAACTTGTCGAAAATTTTAAGATAGCGATGTATCAGACTCTTTTGCAGTTAGATATACCGCTTCTGAACCAAATCCAACTAAAAAATTCCGATCAAATCATTGAAGAATCTGCATAGTCGTAAGACTACGCCTTCTTTAGACCACACCCCCTGTGGGTATTTAAATGCGAGATTTCTCGTATATCCGCGGAATCGGGCCTTGCGGCCTGATTCCGAAGCAGAGATGAAAGCATCTTATCAACATGAATAAAGTCGACAATAAATCGACACCGCAGGACTAGAAAGAAGTCCCCAACCCCGTATCAGTTCGCTGATACACACCGGAACCAGCCGGAAAATTGAATAGAAACAGGCAAGAGTCGAAAAGACTAACCTAAAACCCTGGATAAATAAATCGAAAAATCGAATCGACTGGAAGGGGAAGTTAAACAATTTTTAATAAAGAAACTGTAATAATGACAATAAATAATAATGTTAATTTTAAATGCCCAGCGAAGCGGTCGGGTACAGCTAGTTTATTATTAAAGTTGATTGTGGCTCGTCTTATCTTAAACCACTCTTCGCGCCAAAATCTTCAGTTTATTCTCTAGTCACTGTATTGTATCCTCAATTTGACTGAATTTCTTCGAGATCATGAAATTTTTTAATATCCTGATCAGCTTCTCATATAAATTTCATATTTACAAATTATTTTTTTTAGGAACTGAATCTTTATCTGTTTGGTTTCCTGAAATCTGACATTCAGTCTTGGTTTTAAAGTTTCACTTTTTTTTTTGAAAGAAATTTAACGACCAGGAAGACAAGCAGGAATGATGTTTAAAAAAAGAGCTGCACGGTTTAATTATTAAACCAAAGCGAATAGTGGCGAGCGCGACAGCTGAAGGTCTAAAAATGTTTTGCGTTGTGAATGAAATACTAATTCATTGTAAAAATTCATCAGAAATACCGTAATAGCGTCTGAGTGGTCGAGTATCATTGGAATTCGGTTGATGTTGTCAATTTTCGTGTTGTTTTAGCGTAAGTTTTCGTCCTCAAGGTTTCATTAACATACAGGATGTTTCGTTTGTAATATATGGAAAGATAAATATCTGAGGCATGTTCGTTGTTGATATTGCCCGACAGAAAGAACTCTGTCAAAAAATAAATCATTTACAAGGACAGTTTAGAATGTTATGACTTGAACAATAAGATAATTTCATTGTGAATGAGTTAATCAAATAGTACCAGGGTAGTCTGCAAAGTTTCCAGCCTCAACATGACGACGGCGTTATTCGTCAAAAAAATTTTGGTAATATAATTGCGCATACATTTGACGATAATCTTAAAAATGTCAGTCATATTAGATGTCCAGTTGTTAAACATTTACTTCTGCCAGTCGATGCTAGCGTTTCTGTAAAGATGGAAAACATCAAATACCGAGCCGTCATAAAATTCTGCATTATCATTTGCCACTGTGAAATTTTGGACAGTTGAATTTAAACATGGTCGTACCAGCTTGATTGACGATGAACGTTCGAGACGGCCAAAAACTACAACCACTACCAATAACATTGAAAAAGTTCTCCAAGTAGTGCTCGTCGAATTAAGCTTAGAAAGATAGCAGAGACTATGAGCATCTCGAAAGAACGTGTTTGTCATATATTGACTGAAGATTTGGACATAAAGAGCTAACCGTGCGTTGGGTGCCGCGATTGCTCACTTAGGACCAAAAACCAACCAACCCTGTTGAAGGCACTGTCGAAACGGTGGACTGCGAAGACTCCAAATGAGTCGACTCCGATAAAGGCGAAATACTGTTCCGAGAGACTGTTCCATCGGCCGGGAAAGTGATGCTGACGGTTTTTTGGGATTGTCATGGAGTTGTGTTAATCAACTATCTTGAAAAGAGAGAAATAATATTAGGGGCATGCATCATTACTCTCCAAGCTGAAAGCAGAAATTACTAAAAAATGGCCGCATTTGAAGAAAAAAAAAGTTTTGATACACCAGGGCAACCGTCTTACACTACAGGGGTCGCCATGGCAAACATGGTCACAGATTTGGGATTCGAATTGATTGACCACTCACCGTATCCACCAGATCTGCCCCAGTGACTTTTTCTCTTTCGTAGGCTCAAAGTTTCGCTCGGAAAACAGAGATTTTCATCGAACGAGGAGGCCATCAGATTACTAATACGACCATTTTGTATGATTGACCAAAAGTACGTAGAATTACAAGGAGACTATGTTGAGAAGTAAAACTGAATTTGATAAAAAAATCGCCATTTAGCAACGAAAAATAAAGTTATACACAATAAGACGAAACAGATATAAGACATAGAATATATTAAACTTGAAGCGATTTAAGACTAAACACCAAATCACTTTTTTTGAACTTTACGACGCACGTTTCGCTAACCATGTTAGCATCATCAGGAGATGATTTAATCTCCTCAGAGTGATTTGGTGTTTAGTGGTAAATCTCTTCAAGTTTAGGGTTTCGCACCAAAGGTTCCAATAGAAGAATTGATAGAATATATTGGTGAATCAAATATTACATGGCGGTATTCTAATAAAATTTATTAAATCAATATAAAAATACAAAATTAAATTTAATATAATGGCAAAGTCTGCTCAAATGTTCAACCAAACGATGATTACACTGCAATATACACTCATCGGCAAAAGTCTTGCACCCCCCTTTTTATTTTTGTTTTGATTCGAAAATAAATTGGGTTATTTTTTTTAAATTTAAAGGATTAGTGGAGGCGTGTAAGAGAAAAAATTGAGTAATTTTGTTTTTGTTCTTGATTTTTATAAATTTAACAAAGAAAAATATGAATGTATCTCAAAATAAAATACATTTTCAGAAAAAGCTAAATTAATGTAAATATTGTTCAACTAATAGGTAGTATCTCTATGTTGTATTTTGCTAGTTCAGAAGTAGGCAAAATTCTTCGCAGTTTAAGGGGGCAATGATTCAATCCTTTCTCTAGTTCAGCCTCAAGCCATGCATCGTTCACCATAACCATATGACGAATATCTAATATTATTCTAGCCACATAGCCCAAATACTCTTGTTTTGTGCTAGATTTTTTAAAAATTGCTATTTGAATTTTGGAATCGTAATTTGTTACATCTTTGCAACATGTACTTATAGTTTCGTTTACTTTATTCTCCACGGTTTTTCTAAACATCTCTTTTTCCCTGTCAGAATCATGGAAAAAAGATGTTTAGAAAAAGTGTGGAGAATATAATAGGTAGTATTACCTCCCCTAGTTCTTATTAATCTGTAAACTCTTCGATGCATGCCAATAATTAGGTTATTAATAGTGTCTTGTGATAAATTGGCCCATTCCTCTTGAGCGGTTAAAGTAGCTCCTGGCGATTTCTTGGTGAATTGTTCCTACGGTTAATGAATCTGAAAAGGTAGTCCCAAATATGTTTAATTGGATTGGATACGGCGATATTGGCGGCCAATCTAATCTGTTAATTCCAGCTTCATCTAGAGCCATCTGGACGATCCTAGCTCTATGCGGGCGGGCATTATCATCCATAAAGATAAAATTGTTATCAATTTTTTGCTGTGATGGATAAATAATAGGTCTGATGATATGTTTCAAGTAGAAATGTGGGTTCATTGTTTGTGGAACGTGAATGAGCTCTGTTCTTCCATTGGAAAATATTCCTCCCCAAAACATTTCGCTGCAGCCCTGATATGCAGCTACTTCAATAGCTGTATTAAGGCGATGCTATCCTTCAACCTACCTCCAACGACGATAATCATCGCTGATTAAACCAATTCTTGTTTCATCGGTAAAAACGTTTCTCCATTCAGGCTTGATGCTCTCTGGCCCATTGAAAACGCATTTACTTTGCCTTTCCTCGTAACTTAACAGGGGAACTCTAATTGGGCGTCTGCGATGCAGTCCAACGTTGAAAAGCCTTCTGGAAACCGTACCGCTCGCTCTAATCGGTACTGAGCGGGTTCTTCCTGCATATTGAGCAAGATAACGATCTTGTCGTTCATTTGTAACCGTTCTTCGGCCACTTTTGGGAGGTGAGGCAACATCACCAGTTTATTCGAATCTTCGAATTGTTCTGCTAACAGTGCTCGGAACAATATTTAAACGAGTAGCAATTTGATGTCGAGAGAAACCTGCTTGGTACAAGGCAATAATTCGGGCCCTATTAAACGCAGAAATTTCAGTTCCAGGCATTTTTATTGCTATACAGTACGATTAACACAAATAAATAAATATTAATGTTAAGTATAAATGTTAATAAAAAATCCAAAGATATTTTTGGCACGTTTATGTTTATTAATTTTTTTGATAAATAAAGAATAGGGGCAGAATAAATAAAGACAGAAATAAGGGGGGTGCAAGACTTTTGCCGATGAGTTTATTTGTAATGTAAGTACGGGAATTTAGTAAATGCAGACGTCATCTACTAACTTGAGATATGATCTACAGACATTAATAACATTAACATAATACGTTATATAACATTTCTAATAAAAGATGAGATTTTCTCATAAAATAACTTTTGAGCTGTGATCAGGTTAGTTTTTCAGTTATTGATCAAGTGCCCAGTTTTTCTTCTTCTAGCCATCATGGGTTCATTTCTGGACATAGGCCTCTTTCATGAGCATCCAGTTGTCTGTTTTGTACGTGCTTGATCCATACTAGAGCCGACTGTTTTCTTAATTTTATCAGTCCAGCGCATAGGAGAGCGCCTCGTGAACTTTGACCCGTATATAGTCTCCACTTTAGAACATTTTGGGGCTTCCTTTAATTTGGATATTTGGAAACATGTCTTGCGAAATTCCATTTTTGCTTTGTTAGTATATCCCTAACCTTCAGGTTGTTAGGGATGGTTAGGGATACCTTACTATGTTTGTTATAAGAATTCTTGCAGTACCTTCGCAGGTTTGGTTAACACACCGTTAGTCAATTAAACACTCAGATGTCATGCGAAGTGTTACTGTTTTAGATTGCTATAGTAAAACATTTCATAAAACTATATTTGATTACTTACATAGTGGTACAACACTAAGTATCCTATTATATATATATATATATATATATATATATATATATATATATATATATATATATATATATATATATACATATACATATACATATACATATGAGTATATTTGTTGGTTGATGACTGGAGATGAGCCTCAACCATCCCTTCAACGGGAGGGCATATGTTTCGTCTCTTGATGTTTAGACTCTTCAGGGTACCTATACATGCTCCCCCATCAAGAATAGGGAGACCCTATCCACAGCCAACAACCAATGTTTTCGCCGACTTTCCGTCGGATGGTGTATACATGCAATGTATACCGATTTCTTTGGACTGCGTCCAGTAAGACAATAGTTTAGTGTCATCATACACCCAACCTTTGGGTTCCACAATCTCATGTGGAACACACAACCTGCGTCTCCGCCTTAATGAGCAACCAACAAAAATGCTCATCTTTCTCTTGATGGGGGAGCATGTGTAGGTACCCTGAAGAGTCTAAACATCAAGAGACGAAACATATGCCCTCCAGTTGAAGGGATGGATGGGACTCGCTTCCAGTCATCAACAATGCACGAATATACCACACAGATTTCTTCATATTAAAGAAATGTATTAACACCTCCCGCAAATGACGAGAATTTGGCTCATAAACTGTCATTTTTAGTCGCGAATAACTTACATGAAACTTAAAATAAGTTGATTTAAAATAGGGAAACTTTTTTTACGCCACCATGTGTTTCCTTAATTTTACTACAATATTTAAATTAGTTGAAACAAGAGATGATCATTTAAAACAATTTACAAAGTATTTTAAAGCAAACAACGCTCCCTACGTTCGTTTGTTTTTTTTTTAAATATATAAACCAAGCTTTGTATCAGACACAATTGATTTGAAATGGAACTGATTGTTATTGTACTCACGCGTGGCAAATATTTTTATTACTATAACATTGTAACATTGTGTTAACAAAATGTAATTTACATGGGTTACATATTTGTAACTCGTTAAATAGATTTTTATCTGTTGATTCGCTCACGTACAAGGAATGTTTTAATTTGGTGCGTTATTATACTTTGAAAAATGAGAAAAACAAAAGACACGTGAATGTACGAGGGATGCTCGTAATATTTTGTTCTACTATTTTCTTGCTTTATCACATAGTATGTCGGAAAAATAACGGAACTTTTTAAATTGAAAGAAAATTATTAGCGCCCGTCTATTGAAACTATTTTTTTTTCTTTAAATAAACACCCCAAAGGACATTTGCAATCAAGGACAAAGTAATTCTGTTCTAAATTAAATTGCTAAATCGAAAACTTAAATCTAAAGTCTTAGCTAACTCGAAAGGCTCCACTCTCTTGAGTCTTCTTGTTAGATCGGGTTGTCGAGGAGCTAGATTACCTCAACGTTCACGTTTTGATGGAGACGTTGTTCATGACCCTGTGCGAATTTGGTAAAAATCTGGTCAACAGTGTCCATCTGAAGGTCTCGATGGAGATCACTATTTCTAATGTACCATGGCGCATGGACGATGTTCCTCAGTACCTTGTTCTAGAATCTCTGGATGATTATAATGTTACTCTTGGTGGCACAGCCCCAGAGCTGTATGTTATAGGTCCACACCGGTTTGAGGATTTGTTTATACAATTCTTCTTCTTTATAAATTTATGTTCAAAATGCCAAGCAAACATAAAAATTATAACAAAAAATCTTCCATCAGTATTTTTTCAAAAAAGTTGTGATCTATAAATATACTATAATAAATAGACTAGACTAAATCGAACTTCTTCCCTTCTTTTTCTGTTAATCTTATGGTTCTCCTTAGCTCCTTTTTGGTTTTTGCCAGTATAGTCAGATCATCGGCGAAGGCCAAGCATTGGTGGTCATTGTTGTATATTGTGTCATCACTTCTCAGCTTGCTATTCCTTATTATCACCTCCAGTATCAGATTGAAGAGAGTCGTTGACAGAAAGCCTCCCTGCCGAAGACCCTTTCTCACCTCGAATTCTTGCGATACGTCACCATTCCATACCATCTTATCTCTTGTTTTCTACAAGGTCATCTTTGTCAACCTAATGAGTTGTTAGGGTACTTCTAGTTGGTTTATTCCTTGATACATTTTTTCTCTAATTATTCTGTTATAGGCTTGTTTAAAGTTTCTAAAGAGGGTATGTAGCTCAATTTTATATTCATAGCAAGTTACTTGGATCTCTTTTAGGGTAAATATTTGGTCTGCCGTAGATCTGTTGTTTCCGAACCTTGCCTGGTATATAACCAAACCTATGACTGTTTCAGCATATGTATTTAATCTTCTTATTATCTGACCCAATACTTTGTAACATGTATCTACCAATGTTATACCTCTATAATTTTCATATAACGATCTATCTCCTTTTTTGTACATTGGGCGATTAAGGTTTTTGACCATTCAGCCGGCATCTTCTCTTTTGTCCATATCAATTTTATTATTTCGCTGATGATCTGTAATTGTTCTCCTGCCTTTATCATCTCAGCCGTAATGCCATCCTCGGCGGGGCTTTTATTATTTTTTAAATTTTTTATAATGTCCCTTACCTCTTCTTCTGTTGGTCCTTCTATCACTATTCCATCTTCGTCGCGTCAATACTGTTCCTCCTGTTCTTCAGTCCCTCCATCATTCAAGAATTTATCAAAGTAGTCCTTCCATCCATGTAATATATCATTTTGGTCAGCTACCAATGTTCCTTCTTCGGTTTTAAAATAGTTATTTCTACCATGGCAACCCTTTCCAATTTTTTCACACTCTGGTAAAACGATCTTACTTCTCCATTCTAGAACCGTTCTTCAAAATCTTGTAGTTTTGCTTCGTTGAGTTTCTTTGCCGGTATAAAATATGAATTTATAACAATATCCGTTCGATGCTCATAGTGCCTATAGCTTGTACCCGAATCTAATGGGTTTGCTTCGTATAAACAAACTATTTCAAGTCATGGTGTCCGTAATATCTGACTATCATTTCGTCGATTCATAAATACTACGTAAACACTCCGAATTGTTGAAATTTCTCGTTAAACATTTCAATTAGGGGTCGAAGTTTATAAATTCTGTCATCATTATCGAAATTGTTATTATTGGCAAAATGCAACATCGATTTTATACCTAACCTAACCTAAATCTGCATCAGTGGATTAGTACATTATTTCTGAAGGGATCTGGTGGTGTCCAGAAGATAAGAGTATACCAATAAAATATTTCAATTCGGCAGTATCAAAAGAAAATGGAACATAATGTTTTACCCGTTGTGCATATCGTACTGTTTCTTATTTAAATGTTTCAATATATCATTCGAAAAATAGATTTCGACAAGCTGTAAAGGTGTGAGCGAGACATAATCGTTCACAAATTTGTCGTATTTTTGCTTTTTCTAAACCATCAAAATCTTTTCTACAAATATAATACTTGGTACCACACTTTTTCCATTTTAGCAAAGATTCAGCAAGCCTTGGCTTTTTAGGGCTTTCTCAGAAATAGTAGAGCTAGTTCCGGGATTCTTTAATAGCTTCATCAATAGTTTCATCTTCGCTACCTGTTTGTAATTTCAACTGACCTGGTACATCTATGACTTCGGTAATTCTTATTTCATCGTCGTAAGCCTGATCTTTTTCGGTCACCTAATCACCCATGTTATATCATTGTCAAGTTTATACGTTATAAAGCGTTTTGATGTCTTTCAGTCGCCGCGCCATCGATGGGTCGCGTTGCAGTGGTTTAAATATAGATCAGTAATATTTATCTCCTAATAATCGAAAATCGTAGATGCTTTTGTAAAATAACTAATAACGATGTAAACTTACAATATTAGACCCTTATAGGTATCAGAAATATGATTTAATTGCAAGGATGCTTTAAATACTAGATAAAGGGAGAAATTGCCATCGACGTATTTTTTTTGATGAATTCAAAGATTCTAATATTAAAGATGGTTTGCAAATTTGCGTTTGGTATTATACTGATCTTAAATATTGACATATCTGCAGGCAAATATATTAAATATGTTTTTACTTATAATATTTATTAGTTTTTGTTGTGATCTACAAATAGATCACATTTCGAGAAACGTCTTCACTTCAACTAAAGATGAGTAAAAATAATTTTATTGCGGTTTTTATATTAATATGTTATTTTGAAAAGTCCTAGAAATGTATTGTTCAAGTATGTCTAACATTTTGAGACTGAGTATAAACTAAAACCAGTTTATTAATCTAAACAATCCTATTTGTAGTATGTAAAATGAAATAATGAACCTTTGATCGTTTGTCAGACGCTTCAAACGGTTTTTCTTGTTAAATTCAAGTCAAGTATGAGATGGCGCGTCCGTGGAGCCGCTCCAGGAAACGGTGAATTTCGAGTCGGTGAGGCAAAAGACGCTCCAACAAATGGCATGTGCCCGAGACGAGCGTTTTTATTCAGGAGACGCGACGTCCGTCCGGCCACGGTACCGCCCCGGCTCGCATAAATCAGCTCCAGTCCATTCGCTTGGACACACGTCGCATTGGCAAAAAGGCCCATTTGAATACGGCCGAAGAACAAGACTGAAATACGGAAGATGGCCGGTTATAGCTCTTACCTGTTAATGTTTCTTCGAAGGGACCGCGTTCAACCTTACAATAACGATGATTTTCGTTTTAGCTATATTGTTTCAAAGAAACGTCACTGACTAAATATTGGGTGTCTCACTCAAATCAGAAATTTTTGGTGTCGGTTTATCAAAATCATCCGGATAGCATCATGAGATTATTCGAAACATACCAGGGTAGAGTGAAATGTCAGATACTTTTTTTCTCAACTGTGATTATGAGAGAAGTGAGAAATAATTTACGAGTCTTTTAAATTGAACAGTTTTTTTAATTCTTGAATAAAACACAGATGGCGTTGTGAATTTAGTTAGATTTAGTCTCATTTCAGAAGTGTAATGTATGACATTTATAAAAATGAAGCAATACAACAAACATTAACATTTTTAAATTGTCTTAATGAAAATGGCCGGGCGTTCAATGAAAAATGTTAGAAAATTACGTGATATTTACGGTTTGTACATTCGCCCCTTTGAAAGCACGCACTTTCAATCAAATTGTTCAAAAATGTCAAGAAACTGGTTTGCTGGAAGATAAAAGAATAGCAATATACAGGGTGATTCACGGTGGTTGGTACAGTAGACATTTACGGAGAAGTAATTGGGTTAATGATTTTAAATTTTGCGTACTTATGTAAATGAATATGAACTCTCTATTTAATATATTTTCTGCGTTGCAGTGTTGCCAGATCTATTCGCAGCTGATTTCAACTTTGATTTTTTAAATGGAATACCCTATATGTTATTGCATTTTTAGATTCTGTAAATCATTTTGAATCTATTTTAAGTAATATATACTTATACTTTTCTTAAAAATATGTTTAATATTTTTTATTTCCAAATTTTTGGAATTTGGTTTGTTGCCAATTAAGAAATTTGGCAACAAATATTCCTGAATAAAAAAATATTTTTCATACAGGGTGTTTACAACATTTTTGTTTAACCACTTAAAAATGTATGCTATGAAGAAATTTTAAATGGAATACCCTATATTTTATAGTGGAGCTCAAAAGAGCAATAAATTGTGTATCTAAAAGTATCACGTGAGGATATGCCTATTTTAAACGGTTTTTGACTTTTAAACAAAAAACAACAATAATGCGATTTTAAATTAATTATCATGTCATATTATTATAAAGCAGCCTATTAAGAAATCGTATTCAAAAAGTTAGATCTAGCTATGCTGATTGCAAAAAGAAATATTTTTATATTCAGGTTTCTTGCCAAATTTCTTAAAAAATATTTTTTTATTTCCGAAATGGTTCAAAATACGTATAGCATATGTTACATAAAAAGTTTCAATATACCTCATAGAATTTAAAAATGTAATATTATATAGGGTATTCCATTAAAAAAAACAACGTTGGTATTAGCTACGAGTAGATTTGGCAACACCGCAGCACAGAAACAACACCGGTGTCTAAAATTTTAAATCTTTAAGTAGTTCTCCTAAAACGTCTAATATACAATCACCGTGAATCACCCTGTATAGTCGTAGTGGTCGTTCGCAAGAGCATATTGATTTGATACATGAAATTGTCGCTGAAGACTCAGGAATTTCCATTAGTCGACGTTCACAACATGTCGTATTTTACGAAAGGATACCTCTAAGGGTATATAAAGCCCAAATAACATAGGAACTAAAGCCACTAGATCATTCAAAACGCCGCGCATTTGTCAATTGGATCAAAGAATAAACAGATAATTTTTTTTAATCATCTTTTCAGATGGAGCACATTTTGCTATTCTTAATAAACAAAATTGCCGCATTTGGGGTGGGGAAATTCCACGATTGATTCATAAAAAATCTTAACATCTTAAACGAATCACCGTTTGATGTGCATTATGGTCAGGAGGTCTAATTGGGCCGTATTTCTTTCATAATTCTGCTGGTAAATCTGTAACTGTGAACGGTGTTCGATATCGTGAGGTGATGACTGGATTTTTATGGGCTGAATTGATTAATATTGATCTGTAGGTTGTGTGGTACAACAGGATGGCGCTACACCTCACTTTTCTAATGAAACAATTGATTTATTGGGAGAAAAAAAACCTGGACGAATTATTGCAAGAAACGGTGATGTTAATTGCCACCAAGATCATATGCTTTGAGACCATTTGACGCCATTAGTAAGATAAAACATTGACCCCATTGGTAAGATAAAGCCACGGTTATGCCAAAATGTCATCCAATATTTTGACAAAAGAGTAGACGTCCGTGGAGCTGCTGGAGCTGGTCATTTGGCAGATATTGTTTTATAATAAACGAAACACTCAACCAAAGATCTGGCAACGTCGCGCAATTAGCCGAGAAAAAAAAGAGATTGAGTTATAGCTAAAAAGAGAGATTACTATTTTCAAACTGTTCTTATACATAGTCTGTTGTGGTATTTTTTCACTATTAATTTTCCGACGTTATAGAATAAAAAATATCACATGATAAAGTTTAATATTTGCAGAATGTTATTATATATGAATAATATCGGCTTACCGATATAATTATTTAAATAATTATATCGGCTTACCGATATAATTATTTAAATAATTGAAGTCAAACCTTTTTTCAACTTTCGACTACCAATAACGAAACACTCTACTAAAGGTCTGACAACGTCGCGCAACCAGATGAGAAAAAAGAAGAGAAAATTATGTATGACATTTCTGAATTTGAGGTTAAAAAAGTTATTTTCTTACAGAACTTATCTTTGTATCTAGAATGTATATTTTTTAATTTACATTTTCTATCTTGTAGCGTGAAAATGCTCACACATATACGCAATATACACTGATATACAGGGTGTCCCAAAAATCAACGTTAAGCCGGAAACGGGTGATAGACCAGGTGGTGACAGTTATCAGGAAAAAAAATCTTAGTCATGTAATTATAGGCCTTCAAAAAAGAACGAGAACATTTACACCCTGTGATGATCTATCTTTCAAGTACGGTGACTACAAATTTTTATTTTTTCTTGTTATTTCTTTTGGTGATGTAACTCTGAATAACACTTCTGTAAATTGTAGTCTAAAATTAAGATACAACTGCCTCAGTTTTAAAGAAAATATCACTTTTTTGCCCAACTACGTACTCAAAATTAAAATGTCGCCCAACTTTAACGAACTGTACTAGAAAAAAAATATATCACACTATTTTGGTAAGTGGCTTTAAAAGATGGCGTATTTAGTCCGGATTTCAAAACTGCCACCTGCTAGATTCTTACTTAAATGAGGAAAAAAAATTCTAAAGAAACCTGATTTGAAGCTAATTTTTTTACTGAGTTAAAATGCTTCTAGTGCAAGCTAGGTTTTCTTTAAGTCTGTAACTTTAATATACAAATTTATATTTACCAAGTTTATTGGAGGACGTGCCCCTTAACATTTATGGAATCATGTGGTTTCAACATAACGGCTGCCCAGCACAATATGCTCGGCCGATAAGAGAATTCTTTGATCGAGAATACCGGGACAGGTGGATATGGCGGTCTGGAACAATTTGTATGGCCAACCCGTTCACCTGAGTTAAATCCTCTAGGTTTGTTTTACTGGGGAGCGGAATAGTGTACTCCAAACCAATTCAAAACTTAGCAGAGCTGCGTCAAAAAATTGCGACAGCCGTTGAATATATTAACTTTGAAGTTACGCCTGTCTAATAAACCGATCTATTTTAAGAAGATGTAGGGCTTGCATTGTGGTTGAAGGCAAACAGTTTAAATATTTGTTATGAGTTAAATAAACCTTGGATTTCAATTCAATGTCAATTCTCTCTATATTTTTTTAAATGTCTATAATTTTAACAGTCAACTGAATGAAATAGAAAAAGATTTCCAAAAAAATAACACCCGAAACTTTTACAAAACATTTAAAACTAAATTAACAGGCTATCAACCCCAAAGTCTTTGCTTCCAAAAGAAAAACGGACAATTAGCTCTAAATAACCAAGACAATTGCAAAGAACTTGCGAAATATTTTGAACAAGACCTAAACTGTCCTGAGCCGTTAAACAAAATACCAACACTAAATCCTAAACAAACAAACCCAGATTCATTACCACCGATTGAAGATGAAGTAATTAGGCAAATCAAGCGACTTAAAAAATAAAGCGTCTGGTGAAGATGGAATCACTGCTGAATTTTTGAAATGCGCTGGTCCAGGTACAATCAAGGAAATAACCAAAATTCTACAAGAACTTTGGCGAACCGAACGAATTCCGGAAAATTGGAAAGATGCTCTAATCCATCCATTACACAAGAAAGGAGATATAATGGATGTAAACAACTACAGAGGGATATCTCTTCTCCCAGTTTGTTACAAGATTCTATTTCAGTGCCTACTAGACAGAGCACAGGGACAGTTAGAACCTAAAATTGGTGAATATCAAGCAGGTTTTCGACCGGGCAGATCCTGCCCTGAACATATCCTGAATCTAATGTTGATCCTAAGACATCAAAAACTGTACAATAAAAATCTCGTATGTATATTTGTGGATTTCAAAAAAGCATAAAATTCTATTGAATCGCGAATCTTTATTATTCCAAATTTTCCTTTTTCCAAATTTCCATATTCCAAATTTTGAAAGAACAAGGACTAGATCTGAAAATGCTGGCAATTATTAAAGCAACATTAACTAACACAAGGTCAAAAGTTAAATTCATGGGTGACATCTCAGCGCCTTTCGAAATTAAAACTGAAGTGAGACAAGGGGATGGACTCTCGCCACTCTTATTTAACTGTGTTCTAGAAAAAGTAGTACAGGAGTGGCGTGAAAGAAAGTCGGCCCTGAATATTGACCAGCCCATTAAACTGGGGAGAACTAATATCAAAATCGATTGTCTGGCGTTTGCTGATGATCTAGCAATTTTGGCTCAAGATATATTAACGGCACAAAAACAGATTGAAATCCTAAAAGAAACAGCAGAAAAGGTGGGACTCCAAATTTCCTTTGAAAAGACACAAGACATGAACTACAACAGACTAAGAACACTATTTCTTAAAACAAAATATTGTAACATCAGACGAGTTTCTCAATTCAAATATTTGATTGAAATAATCATGGAAAATGGGTTGGAAAAAGCGGCCAATAAGGGTAGATGTCAAAAAATGGAGACTTACTCAAAATATTTACAACAAAAAATGCATATCGAAAAACACAAAATTGAGACATTACAACACAGTTATTAAGCCAGAATGTCTATATGGATCAGAAACGCTCATTTTAAAGAGAAAGAGAGACATCGAGGACATTAAAAAGAAGGAAAGAAAAATCTTAGGCGCCAAACAAATAAATTGCACAACATACCGACTTTGAGAAAACCAAGAAATCAAACAATACACAGATATACATAGCGATATGAGAAAAAGAAGACTTAAGTTTTACGGACACATAAAACGGATGAATCCGGAAGATAAATAGTCAAATTTTATGAAAATAGGAGTAGAGCTAAAGCAGAAATAATTAAATATATTGCTGCAATTAAAGAGGACCTACGATCAGCAAATATTTCACAAAGTGAAATTCAGGGTAGAGGCTGTTTCAGACACAACGTTAACGTTTGGGAGGTTGGCCAGAGAGAAAAATGTAGGAAGACTGGAACAACTTGGTCTGACGAAAGATTTTTTTGTGGAACCGCGTGGATTAATAATAACGAAGTTAATTCGTTACTTTTTAAAAATAAATAATTATTTATTAATAGTTATAAAATTTATTTTAGTATTAGAAATAAAAATAGTGAATTTCTGTTACTATTTTAAGTTTTAGGAAGTTTTCATCATTATTTTGACTCAAAAGTATCGCTCGTACTGCCTTAAAAAAATGATGACACCCTAAAATGACAATGATAAGCTTTGATTAGCCGAAAGATGATGTTAAATTCCTTCCATTAAAGTAAGTGTTCGAAAGCACGCTACATTACCTCATTCAACATTATTTCTGTTTAAGTTTTCTTCTTGTTCTTCTTCGACGATCGTCTCCGTTCACTTTTATTACTAATTTATATAAAATTAATTCGACACTATGGAAATTTTTCGTTATTATCCACGCTAAATCGGGACTTTTAAAATGTTTCTTGTTGTCGAACGGCAGAAACGTCCACGGATAATTAAGATAAATCGGTATTTATCGACGAATTTTCGAAGAGATCCTATTTTAATGGACCATCGACGACAATCCGAAAGCTCGCCTAATGAAAATGCTACCAGTTCTTCATTCTAACTGCTGAGATAACCCAGATTTCCGTTTCTAAATCTATACTTTTTTAGTAATCGAGAAGAGTTTCTAATGACCGTTAGGCACGAAGTTTTAATGTCAGCTAACTAAAAAAGTTTATGCGGTTTTATTAGTGGTTGATTTGAATTTCTCTATTAAATATTTAAATATTTTGGCAAACATAATGAAAGGGCGTGTACGGAAATGTTAGAGGTGGTCAGAAAATTTTATTTACAGTTATATGAAGATCACAACCGGTCAGGAACAATAATACCCACGGAAGAACAAATGCCAGATGTTCTTGCCAGATAACTTGTTACTTCCTAACAAGTTCTGTAGAATCGATGAAAATCGGAAAGGCTCCAGGAAAGTACGGTGTGGTGTAACTGTCGAAATGCTAAAAGCTGGTTGTCGGACTTCACATAAAACACTGGCAAAATTATACTCAAAATATCTCAAGGAACAAAAAGTACGTGACTTATGGAAAAATGCAGAAGTGATTATTTTACATAAAAAAGGAGCGCAGGAAGATTTAAGGAACTACCTCCTTTCAATAAGCCTCCTATCAGTGATGTACAAGATTTTCACCAAGATAATATCTAAAAGACAAATAAATACATAAAATAGGAGCACAGGAAGATTTGAGGAACTTCCACCTTTCAATAAGCCTCCTATCAGTGATGTACAAGATTTTCACCAAGATAATATCTAAAAGACATATAAATACATAAAATACATAAAAAAGGAGCACAGGAAGATTTAAGGAACTCTACCACCTATCAATAAACCTCCTATCAGTGATGTACAAGATTTTCAGCAAGATAATATCTAAAAGAGTATTAAGAAAACTGAATGACGCACAACCAAGAAAACAAGCATGATTCAGAGGTGGATTCAGTACAAAGGATCACAATCAGGTTGTACAGCAGACCATAGAAACGCACATCCACTGTGTCACTGTGCTTGGCTTTTATCGACTTTGAAAAAGCATTTGACTCAATCTCAAAGCAGGCTATAATGGATCCATTGCTTAGCCAGGGAGCAGACAAAGGCAAATGTAAACCTATTAGGATCGATATATGATGAAGCTACAGCGATAATTGATGATCCTTGAAGTTGAACCTTGATGATCTTGAAGTTGGAATTAATGTACAGCGAGGTGTACGGCAGGGTGACGCAATATCGGCTATTCTTTTCTCTGTCTGCCTTGAAGAAGTATTCCATAATTTGGATTGGGAACATGATGGTGTAAAGATTAATGGTGCAACCTTAAACCATTTTAGATTTGGAGATGATGTCGTTCTCCTTTCACAAGACCTAGAGGAACTGCAAAGAGGCATACAAGAGCTGCGAATGGCTGGCGAACCATTTGGCTTAAAAATTATGTTCAATAAATTTGCTGAGGACAGCAAAAAATCAGTTTTAAGAAGAGATTTGGAAATTGTGTATGTCGTATTGCGCATCTCACTTTGCCTGAAAAGAAAAGTCCTCAATCAGTGCGTCTTGCCCGTTATGACATACGGAAGTGAAACCTGGACACTCTCATCTCAATCAATTAAAAAACTTCGGGTAACACAGAGAGGAATGAATAAATATATTCTTGGCATTACAAGACGAAATAGAAAACCCTGCACATGGATCAGGGAACAAAGAAAGTGTGTGACATTATTGGAAGAGTAAGGTATCTCCACTTGGAGATGAGCAGGCCATATAGCGAGGCGTTGGGACGACAGATGGGCCAAGGCCATTCTGGATACCGCTTAATCACAAACGTTCACGAAGAAGACCGAAAGCACGATGGACTGAGGGCATCGTTAGGTATATTGGACCCGAATGGCAGGGGAAAGCCCAGGACCGTGAAAGTTGGAAGCATGCTAAAGAGGTCTTCATCCTTCAGTGAATCGACACGGGCTGATGATGATTTATATATATATATATATATATATATATATATATATATATATATATATATATATATATATATATATATATATATATATATATATTCGGGTGAGCCAAAAAACTAACTGATCCAATTTATGGTCCTAAAAGGACCCATTTAACGAGAAAAAAAAATTAGTTCAATTTTAAAAGGTGTCGGTGACCATTTGAAATTTTCCATTGAAATAGCTATAACTTTTGAACCGTATGAGATACAAAAATTTCCTCGGCATATTCTTATAGGGTATTAAATTCTCTAAAAATGACCCTAGAATTCAATCAATTGAAATCATAAATTCAAATAAAAAAAACTTTTTTCAACTTTCATAGGCCATAAGTATAGGAATTTTTGAGTCTAAAAAATTAACTCTGAGGTAATTTTTTAGAGAATTTAATGCCCTACAAGAATATGCATAGGAAGAATATGCATTTTTTTTATCTCAAACGGTTCAAAAGTTATAGCATTTGTGTTTGTGTAGCATATGTGTTAATGTGCAAGTTTTCAGAGATGCAATTTTTCTTCCGGATGTCAATCCGTTCGTTTAAGGAATTTTCATATTCTTCACGACGTTTCGCCAGAATCTTGTCTGATATTTTCTTTAAGTTTTTCTTGTCTGGTAAGTCTTTGCTCTCTTGACAGACAGCTTCGAACTCGTCGAATGTTTCTGGTGCTGACACTTAGTCAAGATTTTTTATAATGGCAGAGGTAGCGACAGGATCCACGAAACTTTTCCTTGGACTGTTTTTATTTTCTGTTTTCTTTTTGGGTAAGATATGATTCTTTCAAACCTTTAGCAATAATTGTTAATTATTATAATTAATAGCAATAACATTGTGATCGTTTGACTGTATTCCTAATAAATGCATAAGATTTGAAACGCCTTTCTTCAGCAGTAACGTGTCTAGGGCGGCCCATGTTTACTTTAATATAGTGTGAAACGAACTAACTTTTGTTAACAAAATAAATATTTAATTTATCAGAATTAGTACAAAAAATTATTACAAAGAAAACTTGTTTTTTATTTTTTTTTATTACTTTAATTTTATTATATTATTTTTATATTATTTTTATATATATATATATATATATATATATATATATATATATATATATATATATATATATATATATATATAGACACACCCAAAAAGCACCCAATCCACACCCAAGACACACCCAACTAATCCCATTGAAAAAGAACACAAAACGCCCTTGGGGTAGGACTGCAATGCAAAAGTGCATTGCAGCGACGCAAACGAGAATTTCAGGAGTACAACACTAAAAAATCCCAAGAAAGTTATTAGCTTTTTGAAGTGACTAGAAAACAAACCGCAAAGGTTATCAGGCAAACTAAGAGGAAGTACATGAAGGAACAACTAGACTCTATAGAGGATCAGAAAAAACACTCGAAAATGAGTCATAATGCTTTGCGTGATCGAACCGGGTCTATACGCACCTAATAATTCAACTCCTAATGATTCTACAAGTTCACTTTGCGTCTGACATGAGTCTTCATCGAGTAATGCTTCCAATTTTTCGTCTTCTTTTTCTTTAAAACTTTTTCAACTTTTTTAAAGCAAGTTTTTCGGTGCATCAGAGCGTTCTTTATCTTCAACATCAAAACGTCTAAACCAATATCTGCATCTCCAATATCTGCATCTCCACAAGAATTCCATGTGCTTCAGCTGCACATTTTTTTGAAAAAGGTAATGCAATAATATTTTCCTCAAATACTTTTTTTTTGGCACGAAATTCGATATAAAAAATATGTTGTTTACACTTCAGCGGAATAACTGATACTGTCATTTTAAGCCTAATAGTGGAGCTTCACGATTAAGTTGATTATAGTATTGCCCGATGCAAAAAGGCTAAGATAACACCATATGTCGGGAAACAGCGTATAGTCTTCTTCTTCTTTTTCTCATATAGCTTTGTATATCTGTGTATTGCCTGATTTCTTGGTTTTCTCGAAGTTGGTATGTCGTGCTATTCATTTGTTTGGCGCCGCAGATATATATATATATATATATATATATATATATATATATATATATATATATATATACATACATATAAATATTATTATTCACGTATGGGTCCTGGTGAACCACGCGAAGTACAGTTAGAGGCGTTTGTTGTTGTTAGCCTTCCTTTGCGCCTATACTAATTTAATTCTTTCATTATGAGCTTTTTTCCTTTCGTCAGACCATTTCTTGGTTTTTTCGAAGTCGGTATGTTGTGCTATTTATTTGTTTGGCGCCTAAGATATATATATATATATATATATATATATATATATATATATATATATATATATATATATATATATATATATATATATATATATATATATATATATATATATATATGTATATATGTATATATGATATTTTGCGTTAAAAAACAGTAAGTTACCTGTTCGGTCATTTCCGCTAAATTTCTCAGATAGAAATACAGAGAACATTAAAATACCCGTATATGTATAAACATCCTGTAACTGTCTTCAAAGTCGATCGTGAGATTCTCCAATATTGAAATAGATTAGTAACCAGCACATGTGGTTTTCGAAGGTAAATATTTATTTTTACAGGATTAGTTTTTGGTTTTTTTTGTTTTGTTATACTTGCGTTTCTGTGGAGTGTTGCACTACTTAAATCTGATTTTGTAAAACAAGTTATTATAATTATTCACAAAATTTGGTTGTTTGCTGGTTTCTTTGTGGATTGATTGACATTGCTTTAATAATGGTTAAAAGCGAGTGATATACTAGGCTAATAGAAAAATTCACGGAGCGGAAATGATGACACGTTTATAGTTGAAAAAAGTATTCTCCCTTAAGCTCAATACATGTTTTCCAGCGGTTCTCCAATTTATTTATTCTATCACTGAAGTGATTTTCTGGAAGTCCTTCAAAATACTCACCTACGGCTGCTATAACTTCTTTATTTGATGAAAAACGCTTGCCACATAGGAGTTTTTTGAGGTTTGGAAACAGATGAAAATCAGATGGGGCCAGATCTGGTGAATATGGTGGATGCTCCAACAATTCGTAGTGTAACTCCTTCAATTTGACCATTGCAAGAACACCTCTGCAAGTTGGTATATTGAGATGATGAAAAATGAATTTAATCTTCGCTAAACCAAGTCTTTTCTCACGAATGTTTGCTTCCAATTGATCCAAAAGATTTGAGTAATACTGTCCTGTTATTGTTTTACTGGTTTGAAGATAATCAATTAATAAAATGCCTCTTACATTCCAAAATGCATGTCATAACGTTTTTGGTCGATTTTGACTGCTTTGGCTGCTTCGGAGCTGAAAAACCATTGGTTGTCGCAGGTCAGGATCATAGCGGCAAACCTAAATCTCGTCCGTATGTAATCTCGTAAATGTTGGAAGATGTAGACTTACTCGTATTACTCACTGCTCTAACTCCAACTGAGAAAACTGTTTTCTTTTTAAAACCAGGAAAAGCTCGAAATCAATCGGAAATATATTCATCAAAAAGTTTATCAACTTTTGCAAAGTGTCAATATCATGTACTATTTTTACACGTATTAACTGGCTGTGATACGACATCTGCATTTTACAGGAGAGGTAAAACAGTCTTTAAAATGTTTGGAAAACAAGATTTAGTTCAATGTGCTGAAGTTTTTAAAAAAAGTAATACAACTCCACAAGAAATTATCACCAGCGGAATTCGCTGTCTTCTTTCTATGTACGGAGCTCTTAAGAAAGCTACCTGCTTAGATAAGTATCGATATGCATGTTTTGTTGAATACTCGAAATAAAAAACAAGTGCAATTAGCTTGTCTTCCTCCAACCTCAGTTGTAGTACCTCAGAATATTACCAAGTTCAAATGTGGTTTGGTTATCAGCTAGACTCAAAAGACTGGCGTTGGAAGTTGGTCGGTAACACATTAGAACCAATTCAGACTTTACTCCCACCTGCGCCAGAAAAACTGCTAAACACAATTTTTTGCAACTGTAAAAAGGGATGTAGTGCTAAATGTGGTTGCAAAAAAGTTGGACTGTTTAGTTCTCTGGCATGTACGAATAGTCAAGACCAGTCGTGTTCTAATGTTGAATCACCAACAGTAGAGGATTCGTTTGCTACCAACGAAGAGACATGCGATACATCGTTACTGACGCAATTCACTTACACCCAGGATGAAGAAGAAGAAGAAGATCAAGAAGAAGAAGAAGATCAAGAAGAAGATCAAGAAGAAGAAGAAGAAGAAGAAGAACAAGAAGAAGTAATTGAAGATTATGAATCGGACGAATAAATTTTTCTACTGTTTTTTTAATTTCCATCGCTTTTATCAATTCCAACCTTTGCTAATATCTGTTATTATGCAATAATTTCCAATTAAACAGAATCACAACACACCTGTGGAATAGGCCTACTGAGGAAACCACGTTAAAAAAAAAACGCGCTTCCTCATAGGTGGTGTGGTAACGTGTGCATATTATGACGCTTACAAATTTTTGAATCGTTATATCTCAGGAACGGTGGCTCTTAGGAAAAAAATATTGATATCTTCTTTATAGATAATTTTATGATCTACAATTTTTGTCTGAAGTAATTTTACGATAAAACTTACCGTTTTGATGAAAGTCGCGAAAACCCCGTTTTTTTGACCTTTAACCTCGAGTCAATTTTTTTCCACATACCGCAACAATGGAGAATTTTGAAATGTTATTTTGAATTATGTTTTGAACAATTTTACTCACTTCCAGCTTGATGTGAATGTATGTACCTTTGAATGTGTAGATTGACCGGACTACAAATAATTTAATCACTGGACGATTTTCAATATTTTCCATTTTAAAAAATATCACTGATTCGTTTACTTTAGGCTGCTGTTTTTGTACGAATGAATTGACAGATCGAGTTGAAACTTCACACATGTTCATATAAATGATGATACTACAAAATGTAGTAGATTCTGTAGTTCTTTTACTGCTCTATATGTGTCGCTCCGCTTTTTAATTAGCGTAGTATATATATATATATATATATATATATATATATATATATATATATATATATATATATATATATATATATATATATATATATATAACCGGGCCTAACACATAGATGGTGCTAGTTTTATTGCAGTCATCTTTTTTTCAGTTAATACTAACCTTCAAAAGACAGCTGTTAAAATTTCATGATATTCTATTCATTAGTTTGTGAGTTATTGTGCTAAGAGTGACGCTACTTTTGTTATTTTCAAAACAATGGATCAAAAACAATTTCGTGTTTTAATTTTACACTGCTTCTTGATGGGAAAAAATACCGTTCAAGCGAAGCAATGGCTTGAAAAGTGTTATGGGGACTCCGCTCCATCAGAAACAACAATAAAACGTTGGTTTGCTGACTTCAAACGTGGTCGTAGAGACATCGATGATGCAGAACGCAGTGGACGTCCAAATGAGGCGGTAACACCAGAAAACATAAAAAAAATCCACAAAATCGTTTTGAATAATCGAAAAGTGAAGTTGCGTGAGTTAGCTGACATCGTAAAGATATCAAAAGAACGTGTTGGCTTTATATTGCATAAGCATTTGACTATGAGAAAGCTCTGTTCAAAGTGGGTGCCGCGTTTGCTCACTGTTGACCAAAAACGAGAACGTGTTGATGATTCTGAGCAGTGTTTGGCCATGTTTAAACGTAACAAACCGGAATTTTTGCGTCGATATGTGACAATGGATGAAACATGGATCCATCACTTCACTCCGGAATCAAAACGATCGTCATCTGAGTGGACAGCAACTGGTGAACCTCGTCCAAAGCGCCTGAAAGCACAACAATCGCCTGGAAAGGTTATGGCCTCGGTATTTTGGGATGTGCGTGGTGTAATATTCATCGACTATCTTGAGAAAGGAAATACCATTAACAGTGAATATTATATAGCGTTATTGGAGTGTTTGAAGGCCGAAATTGCAAAGAAACGACCGGATATGGCGAAGAAAAAATTTTTGTTTCATCAAGACAACGCAGCGTGTCACAAGTCAATCAAAACAATGGCAAAACTACATGAATTGAACTTCGAATTGCTCCCACATCCACCGTATTCGCCAGATTTGGCTCCCAGCGACTACTGGCTGTTCGCAGACCTGAAAAAAATGCTCGCCGGTAAGAAATTTCGCACGAATGAAGAGGTTATCGCTGAAACTGAGGCCTATTTTGAGGCAAAAGATAAATCATTCTACAAAAGTGGTATTGAAATGTTAGAGCGGCGCTGGAATGATTGCGTTGCTCTTGATGGAGATTACGTTGATGAATAAAGCTAATTTTGAACCAAAAAAACTGTGTTTTCTTTGTTAGGCCCGGGACTTTTCAGCCCATGTGTTATATATATACATGGAGTGATATATATATATATATATATATATATATATATATATATATATATATATATATATATATATATATATATATATATATATATATATATATATATATATATATATATGGAGTGATTCAACAGCAGAAATATAGAGTTGATACTAACTAAAGGAGATAAAAGCACCAGCTCTAAGTTAATTAAATTTTGAAAGGATAACAATGAGGAATTTGATAGCGAGTATGACGGTAAGTGTGGTAACAGAGAAAATATTGTCATAAATGTAGAAGTCAGGAAGGTATAATCTACGGACAACGCTTTTTTATATCGACGTGGCAGGAACTAAAAGAGAAGAAACGAACTGAAAAGAAGGTGCAAGTGACCTAGCAATGATAGCGAGGGATAGTAAAACGAGTTGAAATAACAGGATCAACAATAAACCAAGACAAAACTTCAGGACATTATCAAAGTTAAAAGAGGGAAACATCACCAAAACAACCAAAATTTAAATATACAAAGTAGCCATTTGAGCCATTCGTTCAAGTGTTTCAGCAGAAATTGCTCTACACTCTTCAACAATTCGTTGTCTTAATACATCAGTACTGTAGCGTATACTTTAGATTTATGCTACCCCCATAAGAAAAAATCCAAAGGTGTAAGATCCGGTGTCCGAGCCGGCCATTCTACCGGACCTCGTCGTCCAATCCATCTACCACGATATTCCTGATTCAAATAATGTCTTACTGCAGCACGATAGAATTATGTGGTTTCCCAGAATACCTGCCCATGCATTTACTTTTTCTGGAAACTGTGTATGTTTCTCACTAAACAGGTTAGGATTAATATCACTCGAGTACCTTACATTTTAAGTGTTCATGTTTTCATTGAGGTAGAAAGTACTTTCATCACTAAAGCAAATTGTTTTTAAATAATCTAGTGCTTAATCAAGTTTAGTGGTCATATTTTTACAGAATTGCAGTCTTCGATCGGGGTCGTCATCTGAAAGTTGATGCACCATTTTTAATTTATAAGGGTGATTTATACTGATTTATACTGCCTTCACAGGTATATGTAGCTTGGATTGTAGAACAAGTAGGGTTTACTACAATTTCTGTAATTACATCAATTTCTTTGTCATTAGAAATTTTTGGTCTGCCAGATCATTTTGCATCTTTAACACTCCCTGATGTATCAAAATTATGAAGAAACTCCCTCAAATAAGTCATCGATATAGGGCGTTCGAGATACCTCTAATTAAAAAGGCGCTCCCAAGCAAGAAAGTTCTTTATGTATTCACCAAGCATTAATATAGCTGCTACCTTGTCTTCTAGAGTACGTACCATTGTGTATATTTAGAAAATCAAAGTTTCGTGCAAAAAGATTTCAAGTAAATATTCAAAAATTGAAACCATGTAAAAGCAGAAAAAGTAAAATAAGTTGGAAATTACAAAAACTTCAACTTTTTTGACAATTATCCAGAGGCGAATGAATCTGTATTAATTATAGGCTAAACTGAAATTTTAGTATTTATTGATTTTATGTATCAAAACTACCTTGAACGCAAACAAAATTAGTATTGTTGAATAGGTCCTTTAAACACCTTTCAACCGAGGTGTCACTTACCATAGGATCCAATTGAAAATTATTGATCACAATGGCACTGTGACGCCAGCTATGATGATTATGTCATAAGTAATCACTAGAAAAGGAGTTTACGTGCAGTCATTTTCATATTTCAAATTTCATTAGTTTAAGTATAACCGTTCAAAAGATAAGGTGGGGGGGGGGGGGAGGTCAGTTTTAGCTAGCACTGTATATATATGGGCAGATCTATTACTTTTCAGAAAAGAAGGTGATCTTGAAAATATGAGCACGATCAAATCCGGCTGCTATAAATTTTTTTGAAATTAAATGAAAGCCCATTTTTGTAGTCATTTTCAGAATTTTATATCTTAGGCTCTATATAATTTCGACCCTTGAACTAAAGGGCATGCTTCTCTACTGACCTTGTATTATAGAGGAATAAATAATTTTTTGTTTCAAATTTAAAACCAGTTTGACTACTTTTCACTGAGCTTTACTTGGGCGCTTTTCACTTAATCACTATTTTAGCGAAATTTTACGTATCTTTCCTTTTGGATGGTTTCCTCGAAGAAAATATATCCCTTTTCTGCCTAATAAAATCATACAAGTTAAGGTACCCTCGTATCGAAGATCACTAACAACCTCAAACCAGTTTTGACAGATTGGCAATAAGTCACCGATGTACAGGAGACGAACAGTCAGCAGTAAACGGTTGGCCAGCAGGAAAATAGGTGAATATAAATTGAAATTTATATTTTACTATTCGAATATTCAGCATTATGCGCTGATGCGTTCGCCAAGTTGATGAGATCATTATCGCACGACCTTTTGCGATGACGAAGATGATGATTCTGATGGTGCGACGCGTCCAGTTAATGTATTCGAGTGCGTTTGTTTCTTGAATTTATGACCGTTTTGTCATGGACGAGATGGAAGTAAACAGAGGGATAGTTTTTTACTTTGTCATGCTAAATTTATGCCTGTCGAAATAAATTAACTGAATTATTTAGATTAGATCGTGTAGTACAGAGCGAGGAATAAGTAAGTTATTGAAGTGAATTTCTAGAAGGTAGTAAACTTAAAAAATAGAATAGAACTTGTGTTCTGTTGTGTTGCTTTCGAAGAAAACAGTTAACTGACTGTTTTTTTAACTTTTAACTGACTGTCTCATCACCACTAATTGGGTTTTTGAATAAAAATAATTATCAATTTTTTTTTCATCAATTTAGATTCATTTAAAAGGCAATTGCTGGGACAATCAAATAATCTGGGAGATAAATTATTTAGTTTATAAATGAAACCGCGAGGTGGCGTTACATTCAACAATAGTTTTTTTGAAGTTTGGTCAGTTTTTTCAAATCGAATGGTACAGCTTTTATTACATGGCTAGAAAGGTAATTTAAAGAGAAATCATCCAGTGAAAACCCGAAATCGATATCTCTGACATGTCAAGAGATATTTGGATTTTTCTGAAAAAATCAGTTATTATTTCATTACTACCTGCATTAAGTTAAAAAAATATTAACCTAATGTTTGCCTTCCTTCACACTTTACTCAGGCTTAGGACTGGTTCAAATTCGTCGTGCCATATTAATTTGGAGCATGTTTAAAGGCCAACGGGCCAACAACGAAGATAATAATAATAACAACAGTCAAATAAAATTAACAGCACAACAGTCTAATAATTAACAGAATCTGAACTTTAACGCCTTTCTAAATGTTCAAAATGCCTTCCATCCTTAGAAATGCAAAGATTTATTTTTCGACAAGTACTAAAAACGGCAGCTTCAATTTCCGCTCTTGAAATGCTGGTTATTGAATTTTGAATTCTTTCAATCATGTTTTCTCGTGTGGTAGGACGAGTTTGAAAAACAAGGTCTTTTAGTTTTCACCACAAGTAAAAATCGAGGACTGTCAAATCCGGTGAGCCACGAAAATAAACTACCCCGTCCTATCCAACGATTTGGAAACGAAGCATCCAAGAAGTTTCGAACCACCTGCGAGAAGTGGGCAGGGCATCCATCATGCTGGTACCACATTTGTCTTCTTGTTTCCAACGAAACATCTTCCATTAGTTCTGGCAGTCCATTTTGTAAAAAATTTAAATATGTTTCACTATTCAAATATCCATTAAAAATAAAGGGAACAATAATTTTGTCTCCCAAAACACCACACCATACGTTCACACTCCATCTATTTTGGTGGTTGATTTCTGTGATTTCTTATCAAATAAATATGTTCAATCAATTGATGAAATGTACCAAAATCACGAAAAACACTAAATATTTTAACTGTTTTGTTTTATTTAGAATAACTTTTTAATTATAAGGAAAAAATACCAATAGTTTTGTTATAAAACTTATATATGTTTCCATTTATGACAAAAAAAAATGTCTAAAAGCCTAATTAGGCATATCAAAATGTAATCATCCAAGAAAAACTCTTTAGCTTCAACATGACAGCATTTTAAAATAAATCCAGTGTCTTCGGAACAAAACGAGAAGACACATGAGACAAACCTAAATTGTTCTTCAAAATCCACTGAATTTCAGTAAGATCTACAATGTCTTTAATACTTAATGTTATAACCAGACCAAGATCTTTGATTTTGGTCATGTTTTCTTCATCAGTTGATGTGGAAGTTCTTCTGTCATCTACATCATTAATGTTACTGTTAATATTAATGTTACTGTTACTGTTAATAGCATGTACATATACTTTTTGCATAATCTTCTATGCATATTTGTAAATGTTTCTGTACAAAGAAGTTGACTTGTGGGAAAAGCCTCTTCGTACCATCTTCTAGCTTCACACGCGTTCCCATACGCTTTCTCATACTTAAAATGCATATTCACCATTTTTTCGAAGATATAATGTGTCATTTTTTAGTTTAAAAAATAAAGACAAAGATTAACAGTGCCGCTACTTAATTATTAATATAGATTTCGATATCCTTGTAATCGTGCATCGATTTAGAAAAAGTCTTAGAAACAGTTTTCTGGAAAACGGTCTATCTTAACGAGATAAAATTAAAGGACCTTTTTTATCTAAAAATAATTGCGATTCAATAATTTGATTTAAAAAATTAAAAAATATTACAAACAAAATAGTGATGGTAGAATTTACCAAGGAGACGCCCCTGACTAAAATATTCAATTATTAACACAAAAAACGTTTTTCCATTCCAACTTATTGAAGTATACCGAATTTCACGACTTTAGCATAAACCTTTTCGATAATATTGCAAAAAAAACTTTTTCAGATTTCCCCTTTGAGGGGCTCTAGCCCCTTTAGGAAACAATTTTTATAGTATGTTTATAGGAACTTTTTTATGTTTTATTCCCTAGAGTCACCTCCCAACATATATCGACGTTATTTTCCGGATACTCTGTATACTATATAATATATTTACAATACACGAATGTTAAACCAAAATATACGATTCTAAATTCCTATAATCTTAACATTAAAATAAAAAATATTAATTTACCTGTAAAATCCAAATTAATTTTTTTCGATGTACAAAATTTATTCCCGAATTCACCACCAAACGAACTAATATAATTAGTTGGCAAATTACTTCTTAAAAATAAAACGAATTTAATAATGGATCGAGAAATTTTAGACCTACTGTCAATTACTGGCCGGAATTTTTATGGTCAACTTAGAAAATAAGATAAACCATCAGTTGTTTAAATCATCAGTTTCCTGGTACAGATTTGTTGATGGCATTCTAATTTGTTTTACAGGTACTAATAGACAATTAAATCAATTGTTAATTTACATAAATTCTTTACATAAGAACATTAAATTCACAATTGAAGAAGAGCAACATAATAGCATTAACTTTTTAATCTTAACAATTACTAGAAAAGGCAATAAACATGATTTTGCAATTTTTCATAAACCGTCACATACAGATTTAGTTATACACAACAAATTTTGTCATTATTAGTTTTTAACTCAGTTACACACAGGTTATTAAATATCCCAATGTCAATAGATAATTATAATAAAGAATTGAATGTCATCAAACAAATCGCAATAAATAACAGATACGACCCAAACATTATAAATAAAATAATTAATAAAAATAGTTATAATAAAACCATTAATGTAATATAACCTTTCAATAATATTCAGAAAGTAGCGTACAAAATAATATATATTGATTTTTTTTTAATATTAAAAATTATATTCATAGGCGATCTAACAATTTGGAAATTCTTCTTTTATTCGAGTAGTAATAATAATGTTTCTAATACAAGTGACTGACATTTGGTACCGCATCGACACCGCGATACGACAGTTGTATCTCATTTAGTCCAAATGATAAATGACCTGACAATCGATGATCACACGACAACCTGATAACGAAAGAAAAAAAAATTCACATACATAGCCAATGACCGGTTCGGCCGCGTAAAAGTATAATTAATTATCGGAATGTGGGACAAATATCGTATATTGTGTAGACAACCTGTTGCAACACGCAGGTGGTATCATCTTCAGGCGTTATCTCGCGTGTCGTAACCACGAACACAAAAGCAACGCTTGACGCTTTTCCTTAAACGATTGCGACGATGAAGAAATTTCTTTCGGTTCTTTCTTTATAACCAAATAATTTTACGATCGAATGAAATCGATTTTGTTGATTGGATTGTTTTTGTTGCCATTTCTAACTCATTTACATATAGTAATATTTGCTAATTTTACAACGCTTCTTTATTTGCAAAATAAAATTTACATTGTAGCAGGATTGTGGTATTAATTAAGCAGTATTAGTATGTTATGTATGTACATAGTTTGTTGGAAAAATAATGGAACTTTTTAATTTATAAAAAAAAACTACTTGTACCATATTTACCATCTACTAGCATCATATTGAAACAATATGAGGCTATGAGAGTAATAGTGGCCTAACCCAGCAGCATACCTATTGGAGATAAATGCAATTTTTTCCATAATATTTTATACACATGTTTCTCAGTAATAAGTGTTGATAGTCAAAAAATTTGTTTTTCTGTCTTTAGGCTACTTAAACATGCAAATTTTGAATAAAATAATAGGCTAAATGTGGGTTAGGCCACCGTTGTATTTTTTAAAATTTCGTATGGTTAGGCCACAATATTATTAATATTATTATAATATGCCAAATACTATTAATCACATCATAAGGGCCGGTCGCGTTGGTGCGGCGGTAAGAGCGCCTGCTTTGCCGAATCCGCGCTAGAACGATAGCTGGTTCGATTCCAGCGCTCGGATGGTTATTTTTCTTTCTTCTGTCCGTTTATCTTTCCTAAATGTTTGTGATTGTTTCTAGGCAAGAGTGTAAAATCCGACTACGAATTACCCCTCAGTCACGCCAGTTAAAGGCTGGGTAAGGCCGGATGCCTTCTGAGAAGTGTTCTACGTTGGTCACTCGCCAGTCGGTAGGTTTCCTGATAGACTTATGGGTAGGCACATAACCAAGGGTTTATAGCCCGAGGGGAGTGCTGGCCTGGGTTTGTCGGAAGCTGATGACCGTGGTTCGGAACCCACGTTAAGCTGTAGGTCCAGTCGCTAAATAGCCTAGTTGCTGATGCGCCTCTAACCCAAAACACTTTACTTTACTTTACATCATAAGGAACTTATAGGTTTGTAATGATTTAAATCTTTTTTTTTTAATAAACTACAAAAGTCTTCTAACATACATTTTTGAAAATAAAAAAACTTAAATGTAAGAAAGCTAAAAAAATGAAATAGTTTAAAATAAGTAGATTTTAAATCAAAATCTTTTAAAAATAAAACCCCATCAAACCCCCCCCCCCCCCCCCCCCATCAAAACCCATCACACTCGCTGTCTTCCAAACTTATGTAGATCCCGTTGGCAGCTCTAGGGATGATTTGGAGGTTTTTAAAAAAGTCGTGATTGGGAGATGGGACATATGCCATGAGTTTATGTTGGTTATATTATTATTTTTTTCTATTCTATAATAAGATAAACTATAAATTATTCGTTACCAACCTTCGAAACCTCTAATGGAATACCCTTTATATATATATATATATATATATATATATATATATATATATATATATATATGTATATATATATATATATATATATATATATATATATATATATATATATATATATATATGTATGTATATATATATATATATGTATATGCAGTGTCAGATTTCCTTGGACAGCGTCCAATGAGATCTTGATCCTATCAGTTTATTTAACTTGGATAATTACCACTTTGGTAAGTCACTTTTACATTATGTTTGTTGAAGTTTTATTACATTTTAAGGTATTAGCCGTTTTTTTGGCAATATCTGGCTCAAAAAATTAAAAAGCAAATAAAAAAACGTTAAAATTGTGCTGTTATATGATAAACAATCCGACGGAAAGTCGGCGAAAGCATTGGTTGTTGGCTGTGCATAGGGTGCATTGGCTGTGCATGTCGGTACCCTGAAGAGTCTGAACATCAAGAGACGAAACATATATATATATATATATATATATATATATATATATATATATATATATATATATATATATATATATATATATATATATATATTCTAAATATATTTATATATATATATATATATATATATATATTATGGTCCGTCTCATGATATATTTGCCATAAATAACGTAATCTGGTTCGATCTTCGTGTATTTTCGTGCGGTTGCTGAAACTGTAGGAATTGACAAAGAATGAGTATGGCAAATGTTACATAACAATTTTAACATGCAAAAAGTGTATGTCAAAATGGTGCCTAAAATTCTCACGTTTGAATAACGCGAAGCTTGCAAAAATGTTATTACTGACACTTTGAATGCCATTGAAAATGACCCAAACTTATTGGAAAGGATGATAACATGTGACGAATCGTGTTTTTTTAGTTATAATCCTGAAACGAAGCGCCAATCCATACACTGGAAGAGCGGAAAGAGTCGAATGAACAAATCAAAATTACAAGCAATGATGATTGTTATTTTCAATATTCATGGGATTGTGTACCTTCTCTGGGTTCCTGAAGGTCGAACTATTAATTAACATTTCTATCTTCATGTTCTTGCTGAACTCCGTGAAAGAATAAGGAAAAAGCGACTCAAATTGTGGAAGGACGAGTCATGGGTTCTCCACCAATCAATGCGCCAGCTCATTCCGCATTGTCTGTCAAGAGGTTTCTAGCCAAGTACAGCATCCCAGTGTTAGACCACCCGCCTTATTCGCCGGATCTTGCACCGTGCGACTTCTATCTGTTTCCTAAGATTAAATCTGCATTACAAGGAAGAATATTAGAGTCCATTGTAACTGTGAAAAAGAAAACCGCACGCGTTCTGTAGGATCTGACAGAAGCGGACTTCCAGTACTGTTTCGAACAATGGAAGAGTCGCATGAGCGTTGTAGAACTAGAGGAGAGGTGTATATTGAAGGTGATAATAAGTAAATATGTATGAAATCAAAATAAAATGTTTTACAGCGTCAGTATCGTTACTTAATAGTTACACCTCGTAAATACTTTAGGCGGTTGCAGAATTATCAGCAACAAAGTTTTTTGCTACTCTTAACATTTCAATTCATTTTTTACGAGCTTTTTTTTCTTTCTCAGTTTTAATTTTCTTAGTATTAATAACCAGAAATTAATTGTCAAAAAAGTTCTCATCGTTTATAATTCAAAACCACATTGCTCTACAGAAATCAACACAGATTTTTCTTGTTATTTTTTGAGTAGTTAACTTTCTATTATTTGTAATCGAAAACCGTGCAATTAATGTTGTCCATTAATTTTTGTCACTTCGTCTTTTAAACTTTGACCCAGCGCGCCCACGAGATTCTAATGGCTGCTCACACAAGCCCGAACATTACTTTTTCGTGTTATTGTCAGTTCGAATAAAGAGATGAATTTGACTTGCCTACATCTCGACGCATTTTTTACGCCTCTGCTACACTGCCCGACATTGAACTACTTGTTATTCGTGTAACTGTTTTATTGATTCATTCAGACATTCATATATTCTATATGTTTCAGCAGAAATTTGACTTTGTTTTTTTTACAAAAAAAGGAAAACGTCCATATTGTTATCTTAAATCACTATTGTTATCACTAATTGTTATCAATATTGTTATCACTAATTTTTCACATCATATTATATATAAAAGGATTCACGTTACGTTAAAAAATTGTTTCCATTACATGATTAGTTGTCTTGTCAAATTAACTCTTCAATATACACATCATGCTATTTCTCCTGAAAAAGATTTGTCGATTAATAAAATATTAAACAAACAGTTTGGATTCCTTTTCCATCAACTCATCACGATTTTTATTTTTGGTCGGCGTGGTTTTGAGTTGTCTTGAGTTCTACTGCATCACAACCATCCTGGAATCGTTAATACAACTCGAACACACCTGTACAAACTCGGAACAAACTTTTTCCTCAATTCAAATATTTCTGTAAATGCTTCACAGAGTTGAAACAAAATTTAGTATTAGCTTTTTGTTCCATCGTACTTTTATGACGAGATGACAAAACGTAATGTGATTTTAACCGCTATAACTTGACGATTCGTTTATCGATTCCAATGATGGTGATCTCTTCTTATAGAGAAGATATATAGCTTTCAGATTATATATTGTTTCAATAGATGGCGTCAGTAGTTTTTTTTTATTTATTTTTTTTTATTAAAATTATATAAGTATAATTTTTCTCAAAATAACGGGACGAATTTTTACATCAACTCAATATATGCAAATATATCCGAATACTATCACACCATATTAATTGAAATTAAATGTTTTATTACAAAACATGTACAGTAGACAATCAACTATATCCAAGTAATGTCTGAATGATTGTGGCGTATTCATATATTTTTTCCTTTATTTGGGTTTTTCTGAAAATTTATGTTGAAAATCTATTATTGTCAATGTAAGTATCGTTGACATATACAAAAAAATATATTTACTTTCACTCGTTACTTTATATATTACAAATTAATAAAAAAAATTTTTTAGTTTAGTTTTGAAAACGGGGGGAGGGTACCCTCCGAAACGTTAACGTTAAAAGTTTGTAAAATTTTTTATAACATTTTTATATCTTTAAAATTTTGTTCGTTAGGCACATTTATTACAAAAAAGAATCACTGACGAATTTGTCTCCGTTTGGTTTTTGGTTTTTATCCAGTGATTCTTTCATTAAATAAGAACAGATATTTTTGATATTTTTTGAGTTTTAGATAGTGGCGAAAAACCCAAATAAAGGAAAAAAATAAATCAACTATCCAACTCGCAGCTATCCGAACTCCATATTATCCAATTTGGCGCTTCGCGTTCGTGTTATAAATTTCACACTGGATTCACACCAATAAAAAATTGCATTGTGCGGGCTGTATGTGTTGGCGTGCGGCAATGTAGACGCTCTGACGCACAAATATTGTCACCACACAGCAGTCACACGAACCATCTGCTGTCCACCAGATAATCCATCAGATAATTTAAACAAATTGTTCCAGTAAATTCAACACACAAGCAAAATTTTATTGATATGAACCCAGCTTTATGAGCAGATCCAGTCTTACGAGCAATAAACGAAAGAAAGTTGTCGTGACAATTGAGCAAAAGCTTGAAGCGATAAAGCGATTGGACTTTGGAAAATCGGCTAAAAAAATAGCGTCCGTGTTACGAGTTGGTAAAACCACTGTGGGTGACTGGAAAGAGCAACGCGCAGAAATTAAAAAATGGTGTGCTCACCAAGCTGGTGATAGTGGTATTAAAGTGAGAAAAATAATGCGAAAGGGTATATATTCGGAAGTTGTGGAGGCTCTTTTTTCTGGTATGAACGTTTGCGAGGTGAAGATTTGCCAGTTATTGGTCCTTTGCTGCAGGAAAAAGTATTGCATTCTATAGCCTATTTATTGAAGGAAGAAACTAATCCCAAATATATTCACGCATATTGTACGTGATCGTTACGGGACCGCACTAAGAACTGTTCTGTTTTTGGGCGGGGTATAGCCCAGGAGAGCTATTGTTATCTTCGATAATGCCTCTTCGCACCCGTCCTGCGACGAAGCGCAGGATGGAGAAATCAGAATTCTGTTGTTACCGCCAAATGTAACGTCATTTGAAGAGAAAATAGAAAATAGAGAAAATAAGAGACCTTTGAAGAGAAAATATCGACGAAAATATATAAACTTTTTAGCTTTTTAAAGTCGTCCATTGATAACGACTGTGGTTGCATATCTTCTTTGAAAAATTGATATTCTGGATGTTATAAGATTGGTATCCGAATGATGGGAGGAGATAAGTTCAACGATACTGGAACGATCGTGGAAGAAGTTACTTGATGATGAAAGTGATGTGCGCAAGAAAATTGAGAATGCAAGTGAAAATCAAGTGCTTCTTTCATTAATGGCAAAAAGTACCTGGCTGTGAGAGGGTGAATTTGGAGGGCAGTACAGTCCGGATGGAAAGTGATGAAGTCGACGACATAACCGATGATGATATTGTGACAATGGTGGTTGGTAACGAAACTGTCACGGAAGAAAGTGAAGAACAAAAAAAAATAATTCAGATTCCATATTCTGAAGGTGAACACGGACGTATACGCATGTTTTATTGACTTTTCGAAAGCATTCGATAAGGTCAAACACGATAAACTGTTAAGTATCCTAGAAAGAATCGGAATAGATGGACCTGAAAGGCGTATAATAGCCAACTTGTACTGGCGCCAAAATGCAACGATCAGAACAGGAAACCTAACTTCGTCTCAAATAAACATCCAAAAAGGAGTTAGACAGGGGTGCATTCTGTCACCCATGCTGTTTAACATATATTCAGAGGAACTGTTCAAGGAGGCACTCGAGGGAACAGACGAGGGACTAATTGTTAACGGAGTAAACATCAATAACATCCGCTACGCCGATGATTCTACACTACTAGCAAAGACTGCAGAAGAACTGCAAATACTAATCAATAGAATAGCAGAAAAGAGCAGAGAATACGGTCTAAGTCTCAATATAGAGAAAACAAAAGTTATGATTATCAGCAAACAGAACATAATCGCTGATTTCTACTTGCATGACAGGAAACTAGAGCAGGTACAAAACATTACATATCTGGGATGCAACCTGAACGCAGATTGGGACCACGCTAGAGATCTAAAACTAAACATCAGACTACGAATTAGGACTCTCCGATGCTATGTTTTCTCAATATTATACTATGGGGTGGAGGCATGGACCTTGACAGAGAACACTGTAAAACGACTTGAAGCATTTGAATTCTGGTGCTACCGCCGTATACTTCGAATCTCCTGGACACACCACGTTACCAATGAAAAGGTTCTGGAGCGGCTGAACAAGAGAAGAGAAGTAATTGTCACCGTAAAGAAACGAAAAGCATCTTATTTTGGACATGTCATGAGAGGAGGAAAATACTCTTTACTACAAGTTATACTACAAGGAAAAGTAGAGGGAATGAGAGGACCTGGTCGAAGAAGGATATCATGGCTGAAGAACTTGAGGCAATGGACAGGAATGACATCAACCGAACTATTTAGATCAGCGGCCAACAGGATTTGATGGGCCATGGTAATTGCCAACGTCCAATGAGGATATGGTACCCCCAAGAAGAAGATTCTGAAGGTCTAAAAATGATTAAAGGAGCCCTCGTGTATATCAGTCAACAGAAGGAAGCGACGTCAGCAGATATCATTTGTTTACCAAAGTGGAGGGACCTTTCAGCGAGAAAGAGGACACAGATGGCAAAGGAGACAAAAATACAAGACTTCTTAAAAAAAGACTAATGAAAAATAGTATGTACATATGTGTTACATTATGTATTGTATTTTAGAATTAGATTAAATCATCTCCTGATGATGTGAACATGGTTAGCGAAACGTGAGTCGAGCAGTTAAAAAAAGTGATTTGGTGTTTAGTGGTAAATCTCTTCAAGTTTAATATATTGTATTATCTATGCATTTTTAATAGTAGATAACTTAATAAAACAAATTTAAGTTCTGAATTGAAATAAATTTGTTTAATAAAATTAAGTACATACAGTATTAATACGTTTTTCTTAAATAATTATATAATTAACTTCAGCGGATTTTAAATGGTCTTAACTAACATATAAATCAAATTTATTAATTTAAACAATTATTTTTTATATTTTAAAATTATAAAAATAAGATTTTAATTATAAAATTTTATTAAGATTTTATTTCCATACACTGCGTACTGCGGGGACAACCCTATAGGTTCTACAAAATAAAAGCAGTTGCATGTCATTAAGTACGTGATCAACATTTTGACTACCCTGTTGCCAGATTGTGATTAAACCTTATAACCTTACTTTAGCGAACAATTTTTACAATTTAAATTTTAATAACAATTAAAAAAATCAACCCTTTAAATGCAAATTACTAATTAACTATAAAAAAATATAATAAATGTTGAAAGTATCGTCGATGTAGTCTAGATAGATTGAGCATATGTAAAATGCTTCAAAAACCATTGACTTTTCTAATATTTGAATGGTTATTAAAATAAAAAGATTATATAATTACCAGTAACATTTATTAACATATAATATGTAAGTATAAAACAGCACTTGCGTGGATTTATATCTTCATTAGTATCATCGCTTTTCAATCAACTATATGCTCTCGGTCATACCATTTAATTATTTCATTTTCTGTATGCTTGATTCTTTTTTTCTCGTTCAAAGCTATTTTTCTTTCCTTTATATAACCTCTCAAAAATCAAATATGATTTAGGGCAATATTGGAAAGTTTCATAAGCCCTCGTCATAGATCATCTTTTTTCCATTTACAACCTACTTCTTTCAAGATGTTGCGCAATGACATAGGGCATACGTCAAACAGTTGTTTCTCTTTTAATTGCTCATGTAAAGAATTCAACGTTACCTGCTGTCCTGAAAATGAAAATTAAACTGTGAGTGCCTGCATATAAACTACATATAGGATTAAGAACTATTTTTTCTGCAATTCTTATTTCGAATACTTACAGTGTTCATACATAATATAAATGGTGTTATGATTAGAACTTGTATCCAAAGCTGCAGTATTGGTAACCCTTTTAGTAGAATTACGCTTCCTAGTCGATTTTAAAACTTCACTGTTTTTCACCTTTTGTGAAATAGTACTAACAGTGGACATACTCGACCTTAATGCTGCTGCAACACGCCAAAAAAAATATGACGAATTAAACATATCCAACTATTAGCAATTAATTTAACATATCACTCTATCACCTGGAAAGGGTAACATGAACCATTATTGTCTCGTTCTTGGCAGCGACTATTTAACTGATTTACCATTTTGCAGGCACTACTTTGACAGTTATAGCAGTGAGATAGTCCTTAACAGAACTGTTTTCGATCGTTAGGTAAAAAATGAAAGTAAACATTCAGATAGTACATATTGTATTATCTATATATAGGATAACCTCCAACCGAATACAGCCGCATTTGATTCTTTTATTATTTAATTTATGTAGTGGTATTTCTGCTGTTCTTCAATAACGTCATCGATGACATGCAATGGTTTTTGTTTTGTACAGGCTATAAGGTATTTATGCTGTACAAGGATTGCGCTATTTTTTTGTCGGGCAGTGTATCATTTATCATTCATTTAACAAGATAAATAGTGTCCCTATTGTGTGTATTTTCGTCCTAGTATAAAATTTCACACGCCCGCAACAAAGACTGATGGCTTAAAGATAGGAATAGAGAACATAAAAAAAATTCTATGATTTGAGGCGAGTTATATAAAAAATTTTAGGTTAATTAATTTAGCCTTAGAAACGATTCCTTAAAAACATTCTCTCCACGTTAATTATTGTCAATACTTCTATTGGAACGTTTGGTGTGAAACACTAAACCATTTTTTTTCGCCAAATCACTTTTTTTAATCTTGTTGACGCACGTTTTGCTAGTCATGTTAGCAGCATCAGGATATTATTATTTAGTTTGATTCTAAAACTAAATTATGTTCTATTTATATGACAACTGTACACTTTTTACTTGACACTTTTAGTATATTTTAAGTTAAACAGTTACATAATGGTGATGTTCGAGTACAACTCAATACTTCTCATTGCTCTCATATCTAATGTCAGTAATACACAGGTGTGGCGGTTATTTTGAGAAAAATAAAAAAAATGATTCATTCAAGGTATGTATCATGGATAGCTGCATATTTTCCCCGTCTGTTTGACAATTTGTGGATGCGCTCTCAGAAAGCTCGTACATTTTTTGAGGTGGTCCAGTTATCAAGTCATTTTTTTGACATCTCCGTAATTGTTGTAGTGTTTCATGGAAAGTACGTGAAACAACGATGAAAACAAGTTGTAGTGGGAGGTGGCCTAGAGTTCTGGTGGGGCTAGAGAGGCCTGGGCCACTTCCCAGTCAAGTGCAGAAGTGATGTCTCTGATCATTTTCGCTGTGTGTGATGGGGCGTTGTCGTGCTGTAAATTCACTTTTCCGGTTCTTGTAGCCGATTTGGTCGCTTTTCGATCAATGCAGGGTTCAAATTGATTATTTGTTGACGGTAGCGAACGGTATTAACTGTTTCACCACGTTTCAAGCTCATAGCACACGACACTTTTCTGATCCCACCAAATTCACAGCATTGTCTTCTTTCCAAATACAACTGGATGCCTAAATTCGCTAGTCGCGGGCCGAATTGATGACACTGGCGGGCCGGATTTGGCTCGCGGGCCTTAGTTTGGAGACCTTTGGTCTAAACCAACGCCCACAAGCGTTTTGTGTTGCGATATCGCCTCCGTAAGTATACAATGGTTTTTGCTCGCGTTTTTCATTTAACTGAATAAGAAATACAATGCGTGCTGAAAATGTTTTTTTTTTGCTCGAAATTCGACATATTTTCCAAACGAAAAGATTTTATGTTAACTCGAAATCGTTTAAACATCAATGACGTTTTGTAGGGTACTGTCATAGCAACAACATTACAAGAGATTAGACTGTGCACCAACCACCGTTTCCACCGCCAACTCTTAAAAAAATTAAAATTATTAACCTCCACACTTGGTTTGCTGTTTGTATTTTGTTAATATGGTTTCAACCTGGACAACCAATTTTATAAATACCCGATTTTTCCAGTTTGCCTACTTTATCCTTTGGATTAGCTAAGGCTTCTCTTAACTTATTATTTATATGGTTTGCAGACTATCTTAGTGTCTATTTTTTCCAAAATCTTGTATAGACCTTGTGCTAATTAGTATTACCATGGTCAAACGGTATTACCATGATATTACCAAGATTCTTTCAATAATTTCCTAAACTATTTTCTAATTAATCTATCTACGATATTTTTATTATAACCATTCACCTCTCTAATCAATTTTAATTCTTTGTTGTAACTATCTTTGTTTAAAGGAAAATTTATCAGTAATAATAAGTCTGGTCACTTAATTAATCTTGTCGCTTATTTAATAAATATAAAGTTAAATTTTAGAGTTAATTTTTTTAAGTTAAATTTGGCAAAAACATTTTCATTCCACCAATAGCAAAAGCCACTTCTGCTCTATCAAACACCCCACATTGTTTTCTTATAGTGAACATGATAAACCGTAAATTTTTCCTTCGACGTTTTTAAAGAGTAACTAAGACTCATCTCCAGTGGCGAGCTTTTTCAGGAATTGCGTTTGCACATTTGTCTGCAGCAGGTCGTCCAAAAATTCGGATACGGTCGGCCTTGTTTTTGTCGGTCAGCTCGTTCGGGGCCTAGCCAGCCCATTGTCATACCTTACCGAGCTTCTTGAGGCGGTAGGTGGTTGTGGATTGGTCGACAGTAAACTTTTCGGGTAGTCAAGCTTTCGTCCTCTTTCATGGCTGTAAAAAGTGCATGATTGTCGAAATTCTATGATCGATTTCTCCCGGATTTCTCCACCAAGCAGGTATCACCTGATTTGAAGCGAGCAAACCATCCCTGAGGTTGTCTTTGAGGCTGATTATCTCCTTAACAAAAAGTTCATTGAGACTGTGCCAGTTTCCATCCTTCTTCGAAGTAGTGAAGCATAATATGTCCAACGTGAATATCATTTTGACCGCATTTTTATCAACTACATATAGAAGAATATTTTATGGAAAAAAGTAAACAAAACCTCAATTTTCATAAACAAAAATGCGCACAAATAAACCGTGGCTAATTATGCATCAGTCCAATATTACTTAGATTGCGTCAAACATTTGCATTATTATACTGAACATGGTCCGTTTTACCATTTGGGAGAAATATAAAAAATGGTTTATTCAAAGTATGTGCCATCTCTTGCTGCACATTTTTTCTATCTCTCTGGCAATTTGTGTATGCCCTCTCAGAAAAACTGTACATCTTCTAAGTTGGTCCAGTCATCAAGCCATTTTCGTAATTGTTAAAGCATCTCATGGAAAGTGGGTAAGACATCGTTGAAAATTTCTTTTGACAATCCCGGGTCACGTACCAAATCATTTAATTTATTCTGAGTTAAGTGAGGTTCACTGGTAGTTGTTAAAAATGTTGGGTCACTGGTATTCTCAAGAAGTTGTGGATCAGATCCTGATGAAGAATTAGAATCACCTGGAAACATGTTGTCCAAGTGTAAAGGCGCAATCGATATCGGTAGTTCCTGGCTATGATGAACTGGCCTAAGTGCAGAAGGCAAATTTGTAGAGTGACTTTTGTTCCTTGAACTGCACTAAATTTACGTGACAACTCGCCCAGCACACATGAAGAATCCAATTTTATTCTTGATCTTCAATTTAGAGATCTTGTATGACTTCTTCGGATATAGATCTAGTTTGTGACTTTAAAATAAATCGTCCGCATATATAACAAAACTTATACGCTGAATTTTTGCAAAATCGATGAATAGTACTTGCCATATTAAATAAAATCGACTTGAAACACTTAACTGTGCTATAAACAAGACAGAAACAAACTAAACTATAGAAAACAATAAAACTGCCCTTAAATATTCGTAGAATACTCTGGAAATACCCCCTCTACAGTCTTGTGGTACTTCCTACATTGTCCAGTCCAAAGTCAGGTACAAATAATTTCATATAGCCCCTGATATAAGTAGGTACCCATAAGTGGGTACTTGAAAATGGGACGTGCTACGCCATTTCTGTGAAAAGATGTTTTAATAACTACCTAAATGAAACGCAAAAAGAGCATTCTCATCAATGTTTCAAAAATAATGTCGACCTGTGTAATCCAAGGACAGATAGCTCGTCTAGTCGTGCTACCTGTATTCAAAAATACCGTTCATTATTATATAAGGGAGCCGTCCATAAGTTGGGACAGGTTTCTTTTTTTTGTGATAGTATTCGACTACATCAATTTTTCTCGGAGTTCTATATACCGTTGGAAAGGTAAAGTTCTTATCTAAACTTTTGCCGAAGAAAATTATATCATAGCTAGTGAATTTTGGCCAAAAAATGTTTTGGTCCGTAGTTTGCGACAGTTATAGAAATGCACAAAAGGATTCAGAAAGTCAAATAATAACGCAATATTTTCATCATTTATAGTTGATTTAAAAGGCTGTAGACTTCGTCGGAGTCGAAATTTTGGCAGGTAGGGTAGAGCAGGGTTAGTTGAGCAACTTTTCTCTTGATCTCCCATAACTTTAAGAATATATATCGGATTTAATTGATTCTTACTTTGTTAGATTCGTAATTTAATCTTCTCTAAAACGTCTGAAGGTTTAAAAACGATCCCAGTACAAGTTTAAAAATTATTGTCGGAAATGTGAGAGCGCTCCAAGTTGCTCAACGTGCCCCACTAGTGGGGCTAGTTGAGCATGGGTATGGGGCTAGTTGAACAATGGCTAAAATGGACTTGATGACTGTCTAAAATGATCTGAATATAAAATGATTGTAATCAACCAGCAAATATTTATTTATTATGATTATTACGTACTCGTATTGTTATTATATCTCTGGAAAAATAAACTTAAAATCAAACAAAATTAAATCTTTCCAGTTTAAGAATAAATATAACGTAAATAAATATTAAATTAATGTAGTAACTAATTATGAGACCAAGAATATTGCTAGATGATAACTAATCCCAAATTATTAATCATCTTTGTCTCTATCACAATTAATACAAATATATCTCTTTAAAGCCCTCCTGTTAATATTAAATTGTTTGGCTGCAGCATTTACACTCATTTTTTCCTTTTGCTGCATCACTCAATTGTTGACTAGTAGCTAAACCTTTTGAGGTCTTTCTTTTATATATACGCATCCTAAAATGTAATAATAATCATTAATACAATTATCAATATAAATAATTTTAATTAGTAAACTTTGTGTACAATTCATTTATTAAAGAAAAAATTTGATTTTCTACAGTTGAGGCAACAAAATACGAATTAGCTTATAAAAAAAACGTAAGAGTTAAGAAAAATAACCATCTATAATGGAAAGAACAATAATTAAGTAATCTTTAAATACTTACGTGGTCCTTATTAAGTGTTTTTATACGAGTATAGTAGAAAAACTATGATGACTATAATGTAATATTTTTTACGCTTTCTCTTTTTTTATTGCAGCACCGGACAGCAATTGGCAGTCGCGCTATATATTCCGCTCCCATAACCCCTTCTTTTCGCCATTTACACTTTTCTTGTAGGTTGCTTAGTTTTCCAGGTATTTCGATTGCACAACTTGCTCCTATGATCAACTAGCCCCGCTCTACCCTACAACAGTTGCGAGTCACACCTCATATAAAATGGTTACTTGATACATTCAACGGAAATGTCGCGAGTTAATTTCTCTGGCAAATTTCTCATGCTATTCACACAAAAATCAACATCCGACGTCGATGACTTTCGCACTGGTTTGGCCTCGCTTAGTGGCTGGCGTTTCTTTTTTCGCTTTTCTTTGAGCGCTGTAACATTTTCTGGTGAGCGGGAATGATGCTTTTCATTGGCTTACGCCCGCGGTCGGGCTTTTCGAAGGTGTTGCTGATCTAACTGGTCCAAATCTAGACGAAACTGAGGAAAAATTTGACGAACAATGGTTGTTTGTGACAATGGTTGTTGTGTTGCACTTGATGTTGATGGTTCTTCACTTTCATGTACAGCAACATCCATTAAAATAATGCGCCACTGCTCTTCTTATCAACTTCCTCAACCATTCCAACTTACGTACATCGTCGGCATTTTGAAATGACATTTATTAAAGAAAAAATTTGATTTTCTACAATGAACATCTACTGGGGCTAGTTGAGCAAGCATTGAACGCGCGTTGCTCAACTAGACCCAGTTGAGGCTATTGTAATAAAAATTAGGTTATAAAAAAAACGTACACCAGCAATAGCACCAGAGGAAAAATGTCTCAAACAAACAAAAATCTCCAGTGAGACCATTGATTTAATGAAGAAACGGCGAGCAATGAGAAATGCAGGTAGTCCTTTTGGCAGGGTCGAGTACACTGAGCTCTGCAAAACTATAAGAAAACGTATCAGAGAGGACACGCGCCGATTCAATATGCAGCTAGTGCAAAAAACCCTGGAAGAAAACAAAGGAATTAACAAAGCTAAACAGAAGCTGAGAAACAAAAGAACGCAAATATATGCTTTAAAGCGTGAGGATGGCACAGTGTGCAGGACGCGTACCCAAATGTTAGAGATTGTCAGAAGGTTTTTTTCCCAGTTATATGAAGATCAGAGTCAGTCAGGGACAGCAATACCCACGGAAGAACAATATATAATACCAGATATCCTAGTGGAGGAAGTAACAAATGCTATAGAATTGATGAAGGACGGCAAGGCTCCAGGAAAGGATAGTGTAACTGTCGAAATGCTAAAAGCTGGTGGTCGGACGTTACATAAAACACTGGCAAAATTATACTCAAAATGCCTCAAAGAACAAAAAGTACCTGACTTATGGAAAAATGCAGAAGTGATCCTTTTACATAAAAAAGGAGCACAGGAAGATTTAAAGAACTACCGTCCAATAAGCCTCCTATCAGTGATGTACAAAGTTTTCACTAAGATAATTTCTAAAAGAATATTAAAAAAACTGAATGACGCACAACCAAGAGAACAAGCAGGATTCAGAAGTGGATTCAGTACAATGGACCACATCCAGGTTGTACAGCAGGTCATAGAAAGGCACAACGAATACACCATGCCACTGTGCTTGGCTTTTATCGACTACGAAAAAGCATTTGATTCCATCTCAAAGCATGCGATAATGGATGCACTGCTTAGCCAAGGTGTAGAGAGAGTCTATGTAAACCTATTAGAATCGATATATGATGGAGCTACAGCCACAATTCACCTTGATGATCTTGAAGTGGGAATTAATATAGAACGAGGTGTACGGCAGGGTGACGCAATAGCGCCTATTCTTTTCTCGGCTGGCCTTGAAGAAGTATTCCGTAAACTGGATTGGGAACAGGATGGGGTAAAGATCAATGGTGCAAACTTAAACCATCTTAGATTTGCAGATGATATTATTCTCATTTCACAAGACCCAGAGGAGCTGCAAAGACGCATACAAGAACTGCAAAGGGCTGGCGAACCATTTGGCTTGAAAATAAACCTGAAAAAGAGTCAGGTTATGTTCAATAACTTCGCTCAGGACAGAATAATTTCAGTTTTAGGAAGGGATTTAGAGATTGTGGACAGCTTTGTATATCTTGGGCAGAGGATTTCCATGGAGGGGAATACCGCCCGGGAGGTGGAACGGCGTGTTAAATGTGGCTGGCAGGCATTTGGTAGGCTCAACATAGTGTTTAAGAGCAGACTCCCACTTTGCCTGAAAAGAAAAGTATTCGATCAGTGCGTTCTACCCGTTATGACATACGGAAGTGAAACCTGGACACTCACATCGCAATCAATTCAAAAACTTCGGGTGGCACAGAGGGGAATGGAAAGATGTATACTTGGCATTACAAGACGAGACAGAAAGTCCTGCGCATGGATCAGGGAACAAACAAAAGTCTGTGACATCATTGGAAGAGTAAAACAGTTGAAATGGAGATGGGCAGGCCATATAGCGAGGCGATGGGACGACAGATGGACCAAGGCAATCCTGGAGTGGATACCGCTTGACCGCAAACGTCCGCGAAGATGACCGAAAGCACGATGGATTGATGACATCGTTAAGTATATTGGACCCGAGTGGCAGAGGAAAGCCCAGGACCGTGAAGGTTGGAAGCATGCTGAAGAGGCCTTCATCCTGCAGTGGATCGATACGGGCTGATGATGATGATGATGATGATGAAAAAAAACGTAAGAGTTAAAAATAAATAACCATATAATCGAAAGAACAATAATTAAGTAATCTTTAAATACTTACTTGGTCCTTATTAAGTGTTTTTATAGGAGTATAGTAGAAAAACTATGATGACTTGTAAGATTTTTTTACGCGTTCTCTTATTTTATCGGATCACCGGACAGCAATTGACAGTCGCGCTATATATTCCGCTCCCATAACCCCTTCTTTTCGCCATTTACACTTTTGTTGTAGGTTGCTTAGTTTTCGAGGTATTTCGATTGCACAACTTGCTCCTATGATCAACTAGCCCCGCTCTACCCTACAGCAGTTGCGAGTCACACCTCATATAAAATGGTTACTTGATACATTCAACGGAAATGTCGCGAGTTAATTTCTCTGGCAAATTTCTCATGCAATTCATACAAAAATCAACATCCGACGTCGATGACTTTCGCACTGGTTTGGCCTCGCTTCTTTTTTCGCATTTCTTTGAGCATTTCTGGTGAAGCGAGAATGGTGCTTTTCATTGGCTTACGCCCGCGGACTTTTTCAAAGGTGTTGCTGATCTAACTGGTCCAAATCTAGACGAAACTGAGGAAAAACTTAACGAACAATGGTTGTTTGTGACAGTGGTTGTTGTGTTGCACTTGATGTTGATGGTGCCATTTTGAAATGACATGAGTTTTTTTCTATGCAATTTATGTTCGAAATTCATTCAGGATAAGATCATAAAATAAGAGATAAAAGACAAAAAAAACTGTGGTACAAATGTTATATCCACCTTTTTCAACGGATGAAAAAAAAGGCATTTTTCTCACTTATGGGAAATTTTGGAAAACATTTTTTTTACAAATTTGTTGGTTTCATAGGATCATAAGCTAGTAAATCTTACTCCTATGAATAGTTTGTTTGTAATGAATAAACAACTTGACAATAAAAATATTGGTGTCGATAGTGGAAAAAAATGAGAAATCGTACTGTCCCAACCTACGGATAACTTAGGATGCAACACTTAATAAATAATGTCAATTAAATTCTCGTTCAGATGTTGCTACATGAATGGAAAATTGCTGAATTATTCGACTAAAGTGTCGTGTAATTATTGAAACAACACAGGTCGAACGGCAACGCATCATTCGAATTTTCGTCAAATCATTATGCAGAATCAATTTTAATAAATCGAATTATAACGTTGCCAATAATTATTCGAAATCGATCCTTGGTGCATACAGCCTGCGGGCGACTAATTTACATCTGGAAGGTGATGACAAGCAGATTGGAAAATATCTCATGGTGATGCCAGTGGTGTGGTCACTTGGGCGATGCTTAAATAAAAGGCATAATTTTTTTTTGTGAATTTGCAAACTTTAGTTATATACTATAGTACGTGCTATATGTAAATTTTGTATTACTATAGTATAATATATTTAGGGTGAGCCAAAAAAAAAACTAACATATCCAATTTATAGTCTTAAAAGGGCCTATTTACTGAGAAAAAAATTCTCCCGTTGGAAAATTTTTTTTCTTCAATTTTAAAAGGTGTCGGTGGCCATGGCTAAATTTTTAATTGAAATAACATGTAAAAAAAAAGTTTCTTCATTAAAAATGCGATATCTTTTGAACCGTTTGAGATAAAAAAAAATCCTAGGCATATTCTTGTAGGGCATTAAATTCTCTAAAAAATAACCCCTGAGTTATTTTTAGATTTTATATTTTTTAGACTCCAAAATTGGTACACTTACGGGCTATGAAAGTTGAAAAAAAAGCAGAAATATGCAGCTAAAACTGCATATTTCTCCTTTTTTTATTTGAATTTTTGAAAAAATTAACTCTGATGTAATTTTGTTAGAGAATTTAATGACCTACAAGAATATGTCTGGGAAAAATGTGTATCTCAAACGGTTCAGCAAGTTATAGCACTTTAAATGAATAAACATTTTTTGCTGCGTGTTATTTCAATGGAAAATTTCAAATGGCCACCGACCCCTTTTAAAATTGAATTAAACATTTTTCCCAATGGAATTTTTTTCTTAGTAAATCGGTACTTTTAAGACCATAAATTCGATAGGTTAGTTTTTTTGGCCCATCGTAAATTATACACAGTAAGTCAGAAAAATAACGGATCTTTTTAAATTAAAATAAAAAATAATTAGTTATTTTGCCAAAATTATTATTTTTTATACAAAATACTGCTGGACACGTTCAACCAATTTTAATATAGATTTTTTTATGGCGCTTTTCGGAATCGTCTCAATAACCCTCGTCGCGACTTCCTGGACTTGTGTAATACTGTCATAAAACGTTCCTTTCATGGACAGTTTGAGTTTCGGGAACATAAAATAGTCACACGGAGATAAGTTGAAGGAATACGGAGGATGTTGAAGTACACAGACTTGTTTTTTCGTCAAAAATTCACGAGGTCCTTTGAGATGGTGCATTATCGTCTAACAAAAAACAAGTTTCCGGCGTTCGATATTCGGTACTCACTCGAACTATTCTCATTCACTAACGCTCCACAACACCCAGATAATATTTATCAGTGAAATTTTTACCCTGTGGTACGAATTTTCGAAGTATATTTCCTTTAGAGTCGCGAAAACAAATCAACATTCTCTTCTCTCTGGACTTTCTGGAAAGGGAATTTTTTCGATTTCGGATGGCCTGAGAAATTCTAAAGGTAGAAAAAAGCAATTACTGGGAACAGGCTTTTTATCATCAAAAATATGTGTTTAGAAATGCTGAATTCCCTGATCTATTGAGAAACAAAAAAGTTCAAAACCCAGTATACATATTTGGATCAAATTGAAAATATGGTTGCTTTATAACGGGAATTTCAAATTGAACGGTTTTTTAAATTTTTAATAATACAGATGTAAATAATGCAACTATTAGAATTAAAATTGTTGAATTATTTTATGAAAAGTTCAGTGAAAAATGTTTTTAGAAAATTACGTGATATTTAAATAACTATTAATTAATTGTTCAAAAATGTTAAGAAACTCGTTCAATGGAAGATAAAGTCTTAGTGGTCGTTCACTAGAGAATATTGATTAGGTACGTTAAATGTTGCCGAAGATACAAAAATTTCCATTAGTCGACGTTCATAATAATTTGGAATTGGTGAATCCATAACATGGCGTATTTTACCAAAGGATTTAGATCTAAAGCTATATAAGGTTTAAATAAAAGGTATACAACTTTGCTCCCACCATTTTTTTTTCAAAATTCAAGGCTGTATTGTAAAAAACTGGTTATATATTTTTTCCCATTACTTTCTCCCATTTTTCAGGCAGCATTCGAATCCGGCGTTGAAAAAACTGGTCATCTTTTGAAGCGATCCAATTTTCGGATTCTTCATAAGACTGGAAGAGGTGGTCAGCCAGGCCGTGTGTCGTCGATCGAAATAAGTGATAGTTAGAGGGAGCAACGTCCGGAGAAAACGGCGGGTGGGGTGGGGCTTCCCATTTCAACGTTTCCAAGGTTGTTTTGACCACTCTCGCAACATGGAGCCGAGCATTGTCATGCTGCAAAATCACTTTATCGTGCCTTTCGCTGTATTGCGGCCGTTTGTCTTTTAATACTCGGCTCAAGCGTATTAATTGCGTTCGATAACGATTCCCTGTGATTATTTCATACGGTTTTAGCAGTTCTATAATACACTACATCGACCTGTCCCACCAAATATAGAGCATGATCTTGAATATTCGGTTTGGCCGTCGGCATGGAACCGTGACCGGGAGATCACCATGATTTTTGATGCTTGGATTTGTCGTAATAAACGAATTTTTTTTTCTGGTTACAATGAAATCCCTTCCTTTTTTACCTTTCAAGCAATTGTTTACAAGCAAACAAACTGGCATTCAACATCTCTCGGTTTCGACTCGGTATGGTACAGAATATCCTTGCTTCTGGACCATTCCCAGTTCTTTGAGGCGTTTTGAAATCGCTTGTTAGGTCACTTCCAATGTTCTTGCCAACTCTTCTTGACTTTAACACGAATCTTCATTAAACAATGCAATCTTCATTAAGCAAATTCAAAAACTTTCGCTCCTCCACCGCTATGCCGGTCTTCGACATAAAAATCCACTGCTCTTGAAGCTATGATTCTTTCACTCATAGCGGCCTCACCATAAGTGTACGAGGCCATTTGGTGAGTCTCAGTCGCAGATTTCTTCATATTAAAGAAATAAATTAACACTCCCCGCAAATGATGAGAATTTGGCTCATAAACTGACATTTTTAATCGCGAATAACTTTACGATGTGAACACAAATCGACTACTGGTGCTATGGGGTTCTGTTTACGAGGAGCCCAAAGGTATTGCATGCCATCTAAGATGTATTTATTTTGACGATAACTTACCCCTAACGCCATTTAGGAAAACGCCAGGAAAACGGTGGGAGCAAAGTTTCAATGATTTTAATCATATCTTATATGAATATCTAAGGCCTGAAGAAATTTTCACAAGCGAATTTTTGATTGATTTTCATTTTTGAAATAACACCAAATAAGTATAGAATAACCAAATCACAATTATATTCTAACTTTAAACTTAACATGTCAATATCATATAAATTATGACCGCATACTATGTCCCTGAGATAATACTAAGTAAAGTCACAGATTCTGGAGTCGGGCATTGTGTTGGCATATGATAAAATTGGCAATTGATTGGTAAATGGCAACTGATAAAATTGAGAAACTGGCTCAGAAATATTATTTAACATTGTCTGTTATTAGGACAACCAAGTACAGAACATCCGAAGGATAAAGAATTGGAAACACTCTTGGAAGAACATCTTTGTCGTACACTGCTAAAGCTCAGAGAGAAAGTCGGAGTAATCCGGCAAGCTATTTCTAAATATTTATACAAGCTAGAGAATATTCAAAAGGAGGGTCGGTTTCCCTATGAACTAATAGCTAAAAATAAGAATAGATACTTTGACGTGGTTGTGTCATTGGGTTCCAGATTCAAGAAAAATTAACTTTCTGCATCCAGGTGAGCTATCACACCTGAATTATTAAAAATACTGATCAAAAGCCTCGCACGCTTTACATATAACTTGTCAACATCTCCCCAATTCTCCCTACACTAAATATACTCTTCAGATTATTTGCATACACAGTGTTTGTTTATTCAACACATTAGTGATATCATTAATATATAGTACAAACAATAATGGGCAGAACCCTGAGGAATACCCTTGATACATATACTGTGACCCTTATTAATTTCTGTTGTGTACGATTTTCAAATACGATTTAATTAATTTTAAAACATTGCATGTTATGCCACAGTTAGTCAATTTATTTAACACTTCAAGGTTAGGACTAACAAAAACAAATCAATGCACATTATCATCGTATATATATATATATATATATATATATATATATATATATATATATATATATATTATATATATATATATATATATATATATATATATATATATATATATATATATATATATATATATATATATATATATATATATATATATATATATATATATATATATATATATATATATATATATATATATATATATATATATATATATTATATATATATATATATATATATATATATATATATATATATATATATATATATATATATATATATATATATATATATATATATATATATATATATATATATATATATATATATATATATATATATATATATATATATATATATATATATATATATATATATATATATATATATATATATTATATTATATATATATATATATATATATATATATATATATATATATATATATATATATATATATATATATATATATATATATATATATATATATATATATATATATATATATATAATTCACGTGTGGGCCCTGATGGACCACGCGAAGTACAATTAGAGGCGTTTGTTATTAGCCTTCCTTTGAGCCCATACTAATTTCGTTCTTTCGCTATGAGCTTTTTTCCTTTCGTCAGGTCCAAGTTGTTCCAGTCTTGCGTTCATAGGCGTTTAATATATATTTTGATTTTTCTTGGAGTATCGGCTAACTGTAATAATAACAATTATTTTTTATTTTGTTAACATTTCGTGTTTTTTATTAAACCATCCTCAGAACAGCTTCAATTTTGTAATATGTATTATTCCTAAACATAGTATAAATTTATATTTTAACACATACCTTCTTATAATATCTTAATATACTATATTTATGTTATAGTACTAATCATAAATTATTAGCTGAGATTTTTTTTAAATAAGTTATTTGTTGTTTAGTTTTTAGTCGACATTATTTTTTACCTTTGGGTTTTATCTAACAGTTTTGGGTTTTTTACTTTTAATGGTATTCGATGAAATTATTGGCATTCTTTGTTTTTTTTATATAAATAATTTCTTTTATATTTCTGTTTTAATATTGAGTTCTATTGTGACTATAAAGTTCCTTTGTTCTCTAAGTATGTGTCCAATCCAACCCCACTTACGAAGTGCTATCGCGTGTTCAATTTTTTTTTGATTTGTGAGATGCATCAAGTCGTCGCTTCGAATCTTGCCCTGTTAGAATATGCGGATTATTGTCGCAAATATTTATTTGTGAAGACTTGAAAATAATTTTTTATTTCCTTCGATATTTTCCGCTTTTTACATCGACAGAGCAAGACAGTCCTAACACTGGTGTTAAATATACGGAGTTTTATTTGCCTTGAATGTTGTGTTGATCTCCACACAGGTGCTATAGGTCCAAAACCTCTTAGAACTTTTCGTATTCTGCTTCTGACATTGTGATCTGTATCTCCATTCTTTGTGAGGATGCTATTCAAGTATGTCAAGCTCATGACATCTTCTATGGGTGATCCATTGAGAATGAAAGGGGTAAACATTCTAGTGTTGATTCTCAGTGATTTGGTTTTTGTTATATCAATTTGGAGATCTATCTTTTTGGCTTCCGTTGCAAGTTTTTGTCGCATATGAACCATATTGTTATACTGATACGACTTAACGTATATGTGATCTGTGTATTTCAAATATGCCCAACTAACATTGAGGGGTAATATTGACCTTCGCTGATATATTTAAAGACGTAATGTAGCAGAACATTGACGAAGAGACAAGATACATCCATAAAAATTTGTTTTAAAATCCCATTTGATGCCTTGCGCTTATACCAAGGAATAATCCCGTTGTCGAAACACTTCTTCTAGGTTTTCCGGTGTGGCCTTCGGCTCCTTTAACGAATTTAATTTTATAAACAACAAACGAAAACGATCCTTTAATTAGAAATAGTTATGGCTACGATTTTCATGTATTCTCTTAGTGTGATACCCATAAATTGTTTCCCAAAAGACAGAACTATCAGCGGGGAGTATTATGTTTTATTGCTTTCAGTGGAAAATGTTGTGTCTTTACACATGAATCAGATTATTGGTGCAAAACTCCATGATCTATGTTTTGAAGTTCACTTGCACTCTCTTCCCAAACTTGACGAAATTGCTTGGTGGATCAAGATTCACTCCAAATTATGAGGTCGAAACTCGAGTTCGACAAATTATACTAAACCAAGTGTATGAAAAAGTAGAAATGTTTATATACGAGGGTCGATCAATAAGTACCCGTGTTTGTTAACAGAAGGCGTGTACGAGTGAAATTGACATTACTATCGTGTACAGCAGACTGTTAAACGACCTCAGGCTGAATTTCAGATAAATTCATAGGTTAGTTATTTTTTGACAGCCAGATTCGTGTTTTGTATTTCTCGATAAAATGGAAAAAGAGCAATATCGATCCATAATTCTTTTTTTATTTTTGGATGGATGGGTGTCGCGATTGCTCACGGTATACAGCAAGCGGGTACGACTAACAATGTCAAAGCAGTGTTTGGACCGTTTTAGGCGAAATCAGCAGGACTTTTTACGTCGAGTCGTCACCGTTGATGAAACCTGGATACATTATTATACTCCAGAGCCAAGAGACAGTCAAAACAATGGATTTTTTCGGGTGAATCTGCCCCGAAGAAGGCAAAAACGGTTCCATCAGCCGGAATGGTTATGGCGACGATTCCAAAGGAATAATCCTCATGGGTTTTCTGCAGAAAGGAAAAACAATCACAGGGTGGTACTACAGTGAGTTGTTGGATAGATTTGATAACAAATTGAAGGAGACAGGGCCTCATTTGGGTAAGCAAAAAGTGCTCTTCCGTCACGATAACGCACCCGCTCATTCATCTTTTATTGTTGCGGCCAAATTGCACGAACTGCGCTACGAATTGCTTGGCTCTACAAATTGCTGGCTTGGCGAATTGAATTTGCTAGCAGGAAAAAAATTCAGCTCAAATGAAGAAGCTATCGCTGGGACCTAAGCATATTTTGGAGAGTTTGAAAAATCATATTTTTTCAAGGAGTTAGACAAATGGCACCAACCATTGTTGGGAAAAGTGTATAGACCTAAAAGGAGACTACGTTGAAAAATAAAAATAAATTTGTGAAAAAAAATTACGTCTTTATTTCAAACACGGATACTTATTAATCATCCCTCCCTCGTACATTGGACTGCAAGGGGACTACTTTGAAAAATAAGGAACTCAACAATCTTGTGGTGATTTTTTTGTGTCAGACCGCAAGATAGAACCAAGCTTGCATTTCAAACGACCTTTTTGAGTTTTACAATTTCTATATCACGTAAAATTTAAAAATGTATTACTGTGCACACTTGAAAATTCGTCTGAGAGTCAGAAATTATATCTCTAATATTTTTCTTTTCTTATTTACTTTTTTTAAGAATGTAAAACTGTAAAATATTAAACACAAATTTTGTTATAATACATTTATATTGATTGTTGTTTCATTCTTATATTGTAAAAATAAAAATTTTCCTCTATCTATAATAAAATGAATACTAACTTTTATTTATAGTGATTGTGGTTATATTTAGAGTGATAGATGAAGATAATATTTTTTTTAATTGTAACATTGTCTTTATGAAATACATCCGACGCCGCTGAGTGGTACCAAAAGAAACCACCTGGTGCAGTCCACGTGGGCGAGCTGGTCTGAACCCATATTACTGGCAGATCTGATCTAATTGGTTTTGAACATGCTTTAAACACTTCAGATTGCCGCTCCGGGCTATCGAATGCAACTTTTTTCTTCGTCGTTTTCGAATTTGTATGCCACGGTACCATAACAGGTCACGTGATTTACGAGTATTTTAGCCATTTTCATTTTTTAGTTGAATTTTTTTAAAGACGTTCAGCAAATTTTACCATTTTTTTATCAGGATTGCTTAGTATATATATATATATATATATATATATATATATATATATATATATATATATATATATATATATATATATATATATATATATATATATATATATATACAATACAGTTATTAAGCCAGAATGTCTATATGGAGCAGAGACGCTCATTTTAAATAGAAAGATAGACATCGAGGAGATTGAAAACAAGGAAAGAAAAATCATAAGAGAAATGTTAGGCCCAAACAAATAAATAGCACAACATATCGACTACAAGAAAACAAAGAAATCAAACAATACACAGATATATATAGCGATATGAGAAAAAGAAGACTTAAGTTTTACGGACACATAAAACGAATGAATCTGAGTAGGCTAACTAGACAACTAGTCGAATTTTATGAAAATAGGAGTAGAGCTAAAGTAGAAATAAATAAATGGATTGCTGCAATTAAAGAGGACCTAAAATCAGCAAAAATTACACAAAGTGAAATTCAGGATTGAGGCTGTGTAAACACAAGGTTAATGTTTGGGAGGTTGGCCACAGAGAAAAATATAGGAAGACTGGAACAACTTGGTCTGACGAAAGAAAAAAAGCTCATAGCGAAAGAATGAAATCAGTATGGGCGCAAAGGAAGGCTAACAACAACAAACGCCTCTAACTGTACTTCGCGTGGTCCGTCATGGCCCATATGTGAATAATAATAATAATAATATATATATATATATATATATATATATATATATATATATATATATATATATATATATATATATATATATTATTAGGTGCGTATGGATCCGGTTGGATTACGCAAAGCATCCTGACTCATTTTCCAGTGTTCTTTCTGATCCTCCACACCTCTTTCATCCTTTCTCTGTGGATTCTCTTTCTCCCCTCCGTCCACTTTGTTCCTGATCTTCTCGAAACATCGCTCTCTGATGCAACGTTCCACATATGTATTTTGTGTCTGTACGTTCTTCTATCCTCAATCTCGGTCGGACCCATTTGTGCCTTTCCCAGTTCAGCTTTGACTTGTGCGATCCATGGTACTGTTGACTTGACTCCTTGTATGTACGTAAGAATTTTGTTGGTGAGTCTTGTCGGTGGGAGTCTACTGATATGTCCATAGAATTTCAACCTTCTTTTTCTTATGTCCGCTGCTACGTTGGACATTCTCTCTGTGGTCTTTCTAGAATGTAGTCGGTATCCTTCCTCTGTTAGTTTTGGGCCGAGAATTTTTCTCATAATTTTTCGTTCTTCGTTTAGTATGTTTTCTATGGCGCTTTTTGTATGGAGTGTAAGTATCTCGCTTGCGTATAGTACCTCTAGTTTGATTACTGTGTTGTAGTGTCTTAATTTTGCGTATGTGGATAGGCATTTCTTATTGTAGATATTGTGTGTCTTGCCGTATGCCCTCTTCATCTTCTGCAATCGAGTCTTCTGTGCTATCTTCTCTCCTCCTGTGGGTTCGAGGATCTCACCCAGGTATTTGAAGTGAGTGACACTATTTATTTTGCCCTATTTAATACTAATAATAATAATAATAATAATAAATGTCTTTATTACTCAATCAAATGTTAATGGATAAGGCGAAGTCTATCCATTAACGGCCACAACGAGCCACTCATACACAACCCGTATCCAAAAACCAATTACAATACATAATACTGACTTACATAATGTATATAAACATAAACTAATATTCTGTAGGCAAAAAATAGAAATAACAACCTATATACGAAACTAAAACATAGAAACAAAACAAGTAATAACAAATAACAAATAACAAGGACAATAACTAAGAAGATTAATCAATGAAAAAAAAAAAGAAGATAATCATAAAACAATATACAAGGCTCTATCTCTGTGCTGATAGCAGATATTCCCTAAATTTAAATCTGATGTGCTTTCTGTAGAACATCAAGTGACGTCTCAAATCTCTACTTATTCTCTTATTCTCTACGTATTTGGTGTTAAAATTTTGGACATTTAATTTTGAGCAGAAGAATTCGGTTTTTTGAAAGGATATTTGTAGGCCAACTTTCTCTGCACATTCCTTGAGGACATCGAAACGAAGGCTAGGCATGATATTTCTATGTTGTTTTTGGTTCGTCCCAGTCGTATTGGTTTCCAGTGTCCTTGATTTTTTAGTTCCTTTTCCCATTCCCTTATGACTTTGTCCAGGACCAGGTTGAAGAGGAGTGGGGATAACCCATCTCCTTGGCGTAGTCCGGTTTTAATGAGGAAGGGTTCGGAAATTTCTCCCATAAATTTCACTTTAGAGATTGTGTCGGTCAGTGTCTGCTTGATCAATCGTATATATATATATATATATATATATATATATATATATATATATATATATATATATATATATATATATATATATATATATATATATAATTCCATTACATTTCGAATGATTTTTCGATAGGGGTCAGTCGATTTTGCTTGTCGAAACTTGGGAACCTTAAAATACTCTAAAAAGAACCACCACCACAAATCAAATTTCAGCCTTCAAGGTGTCATAGGTCTTTAAGTCGGAATGGAATTATTTGTATCAGATTTTATTTATTATATCTTCTAGTATGTATATAAAAATATTTTAGATTCCTAGATACCATTTAGCCTTTTTTTAGAACGTAGTTGAGAAAAATAAAAAATTTCATAAAACTGACCTTTTTCAAATGGCAACCAAAAATTAGAATTTCAATCGATCTGCTGTCGCCATGGCTCTTTTTTTTCGTGGTTGTATGCTCTTGCTCTTCAAGCTTGTCACTTGCTCTTCAAGCAAATGGCTCAAAAAAAATATTCGCATGCAAGGTTTGGTGATATTCCGTTTCAAAGTTGGTGATTTTTGAAAAATTGCCAACTTTGACCCTCCAGTACGCATTTCTATCAACTCCGAATCGCACAAAAATTTAGGACAATTTTGGATTTTCTTGTGCCGAACTTCTGTGATTTTCTACAATTTTTTAAACTTTGGGAAAATCAATAAAAAATCGGTTCTATAAATTCAGTAATAAAGCTACTTATTTCGTCTTTCATTATTTATTTTGCTTTTATTTGGATAATACGATTTTAAAATTATCGAACATAACGTAGAATACTCAAAAAAATATCTTTTGAATATAAATTTTTATTTTTTAATACGTATTTTCATCACTTTTGTAGTAATCTACGATCTTTTCTTATATTTCCAGACAGAAATTTCAAAGTTTTCTTCCTATCATGGGTTTTTATAATTTCCGGATATCCTTAAAACTAAATTTAACAAAATCATTCGAAATATAATATATTACTCGAAAAAATCGGGGGTATTTTTTTTACAAAAATAACACGTGCCTCAAGCGACCTATGTTCATTTTTTGATAAAATCGTAGTTTTTTTGTAAGTATCTCTTAAAGTGTACGGATTTGAGAAAAATATATAGGAGCAATTTTACAAAAAAAAAGGTCCTGTCCATTTTCTTTAAAAAAATCATGTTTATATGAGATGAGAGAGATTACATTGCCTTTTTTCTTCCAGAGCATCACTATGTCACGAATCAGTTGTTGTCGATAACGGTCAAGAGTGGCCGATTAACGAGATTGGAGCAATTCATAATATTCCCAGCAACAACTTATTGACATGGATATGGGTTCTTGTTCTTGAATCTGGAGAGTAATAACACAACAACTTCAAAGCGTCTACTCTTATTTTTGCTCTGAGTTCGTTGGAGTATTGTTTATATTTCAGGAAAAATGACGTTTGTAGGTCTTAAAATGTTGACTATATGGAGTTAAACTTGAAGATATTTACCACTAAACACGAAATCACTTTTTTTGAACTTCTCGACGCACGTTTCGCTAACCATGTAAGCATCATTAGGAGATAATTTAATCTAATTCTAAAACCAAACTATGTTCTATTTATATGAAAACCCTACCTAACGAAGCGTGTAAAATCATGAACCGTGACGTTTACTAAGCCTTACGTGACGTTTACTAACCTTTTCCTATTAATAACTGAAAAAGTTGATCCTTTATCCGAACGTAGGTCCTTTATCTCGGTTCATAATTTTCTTACATTATTGTATTTGAATGCTTTCATATGCATCAAAAGCTTGATTTGGAGTTAAAGATTTTCTATGTTGATGCTTTTTTCTGGAATATGTTCTTTTGACCTTTTGATTTGACTTTTGAATTTTTTTATTTAAAGATGACATTTAAAAAAAACTATTTAGTGCTGTGAACATATTCGTTTGAAAATTGCACGAACATTCATGTTCTACATTAGTTTGGTTTCCTTTGACGTTTCATCGTTGTTTCCGAGTGTCCAGCTTCCACATATCTTGAAATACTTGAGGGAGTGACTCGAGTTGAACGGTTTTAATAACAAGATTGTTTCTGAGTACATCTCCTTAACAAAATTGTGTATGAAGCAAAATTATTTTCAGCTTAATAACAGGTTTTACGAACAAGAAAGAACGGCAATGGGCAATTCTCTGTCACCGTTCTCGGCCAACTTATTTATGAGTAAATTTGAAACCGAGGCAAAAGATGAATTCAGTTACTTTCCGAAGGTATAGTTAAGATATGTGGATGACATTTTTGCCATTTTCGATTCGAAAAATGAAAATTTAGATGATTTTATTAAGAATTTAAATAGTAAATCCCAAAATATAATATTCACGCATGAACTCAAAAACAACGATAGTTTACTATTTCTGGATGTGTTAGTCAGTAGAAACAATAAAAATAGGTTAGATTTTGATTTTTTTAGAAAAAACACCACCATTTTGAGACACATTCCTAACGATTCAAATCATAGCTTCCAAAATAAGATAGCTAGTTTAAATTTTATAGTAAATAGATTAATTAATTTTCCTTTAAAGAAATATAATTATAACAAAGAATTAAAATTAATTAGGGATGTATCTGAAGTGAATGGTTATAATAAGAACATTGTAGATAAGACTTATTAAGTGTTAAAAATGTTAAAAGAGATAAAGAACCTATTCCGTTCAGTCAACTTTTTCAGTTATTAATGTAAGACTTAGTAAACTTCACGGTTCATGATTTTTACACGCTTCGTTAGGTAGGGTTTTCAAATAAATAGAACATAGTTTGGTTTTAAGATTGGATTAAATCATCTCTCGATGATGCTAACATGGTTAGCGAAACATGCGTCGAGAAATTAAAAAAAGTGATTTGGGGTATAGTGGTAAATCTCTTCAAGTTTATTGTTTCACACCACTGGTTCCAATAGAAGAATTGTTATATGGAGTTAATGTATTTGTTATTGAGAATATCTGCAAAAATATGAATTTTATGAAGAAAATGGAAAGGACCTTTTTTGCAGAGAATTTCATTTCCTACAAAATTGCTCCTATATCTTTTTCTCAAATCGTACAAGAGATAGTTACAAAAACTACGATTTTATCAAAAGTTTAACTTAGATCGTCTAGAGGCACGTGTTATTTCTCGAATAAAAAACAGAATTTCCGTTGATTTAATATTTTTTATTGATAATTGAAGCCATCCCATTTATGGAATGTATTCCAGTATGCCATTTAAACGCGAAAGACAATCTTTGTTACATGTCCACCTCTTGTAGCTCCACAGACGTCCACTCTTTTGTCAAAATTTTGAATGACATTTTGGTATAACCGTGGCTTTATCTCACCAATTTACTCGAATAATTTCATTGTTTAGTTCTGGAATCGATTGTGGATTATTCTTATAGACCTGGCTCTTCACGTAACCCCAAATAAAATAGCCCAACGCCCAATAACATCACCGTTTCTTACCATACCTCGTCCAGGAAATTTTTCTCTCAGTAAATCAATTGTTTCATTAACAGAGTGAGATTTAGCGCCATCCTATTGAATCCAGATCAATATTATACAACTCAGCTCACAATAATCTAGTTATCCTCTTGAAATATTGAACACCATTCACGGTTACAGCTTCACCAGCAGCATTCTGAAAGAACCACCGCGCAATTACATCTCCTGATCATAATGCACACCAAACAGTGACTCATTTAGTATGTAAAGGTTTCGCATGAATTAATCCTAGATTTTTCTCACCCCAAATGTGGCAATTTTATGTTTTAAAATAGACACCTATTTCAAAAAGTGTTTAATCTGAAAAGATGATTTTTTGAAAAAAGTAATCTGTTTGTTGTTTTATCCAATTAACAAATGAACGACGTTTTGAATAATCCAGTTGCCTTAGTTTCTGTGTTATTTGAACCTTATATGCCTTCTGAGCTAAATTCTTTGGTAACATATGTCATGATGCTGTATTCACTAAGTCCAAATTGTTGTGAACGTCGACTAATGGAAATTTCTGAGTCTTCAGTAACACTTTCACGTACAAAATCAATATGCTCTTGTGAATGACCACTACGACTATATATTGCTCATCTTTTATCTTCCACTGGACAAGTTTTTTGAAATTTTTGAACAATCCGATTGATGGTGCACTGATCGCCCATTTTCATAAAATAATTCAACAATTTTTACGCGTTGTTGTATTCTAAGACTCTAAACCAAATTATTACAAGTCCAACAAATCTGATAAATTAATATCTAATCCACCATTTATAAATCTACAAATAGATCTAAAGCAGGGATCTCGAAACTTTCCAGCCTTAGGGCCTTACTGTTAATTCCAGTAAGTTCCAAGGGTCAAAACCGTTATAATTTTCCTGTCATTTAAAATTTCTTAACTAGTCGTCGAGTACGCGCCTTAAACGAGCATACGCTTTCTAAATTCGCTAGTCGCTGGACGGATTGATGACACTGGCGGGCCGTGGTTTGGAGATCTATGATCCAAATAAATAAACTTACTATTAGTTTCATACTATAAATAATTAGTAACAAAAAAGTAACAAAAGTAACAAAAAACTTAAGAAGAATTAGAAGACTTTTTATACTTACAAAGTATTTTAATAATACATTAACCTTTTACTTTGAATACATTATTCATCCAACTAATGATTAAACTTTTTTAAATCATCCTATAAAATTTCACACATTCTAACTTTTAAGAATCATCATAAACCTCGATATATCTTAAATTAACATAATACTAAATCTAAGCTATACCCACTTTTTACTATTTCATTAACGTTTTGGTCCATTTTACAAAACCATCCTCAGAACATTTAATTTACAAACAGTACACATTTTTCCATTTAAACACATACCAAATATATCTTGTTGAATAACTAATTTTTCCAATCTTTTTACATAAAACCTGACATCAAAACATTTATATGACATATATATATATATATATATATATATATATATATATATATATATATATATATATATATATATATATACATTATATATATATATA